>QXEO01001056.1:947561-1339698 GCA_007115705.1 Dactylis glomerata | reverse complement strand
AAGGTTGCTTCCTCGAACATACAGTACTTTAACTTTGAGACTTAGACTTCAAATCATCCGACACTTTAAATTTTAACTTTAGCTTTAACGAAAATGTCGGTTCGCTTGCTTTGTATTTCCTTAGCCGTTTTCCATGTGTAGACAATCTCCGGCATCTACTCTTGCTAGCCATGAAGCCGGGTTTCGGACAGCAGCTGAGTCGAAGAGTGGCCTTTGGTGCCGACACATTACTAGGCCGACATAGGAAACACTCAAATAAAGCCAGCCGGCATATAACAAAAAACTGTAAATAAACAACAAATATACCTCGGAGCTAGTTACTTGGCTTCTTCGGGATGCCGGTATTTCATTCATTAGTCTTGTGCCGGCACAACACGCCGGCATACAAAGGAAAATATGGAAATACATACATTGTGTTGCTCAGGAGTAAAAGGGGCGCAGTAGAGCTATGTTCCATGGCCTCTTGGTTTCTTCTCCGGACCTGTCCGCCTTATTCTTCTTGGGGTCCTGCGCATCTATAAGATAATAGGCATCATTGTGCAGAGCTCTGCTCACAATGAATGGCCCCTCCCATGGAGGAGTTAACTTATGCCGGCCTTCTGTTCCTTGCTTTAGCTGGAGTACTAGATCTCCCTCTTGAAATCTCCTTGGATTTACCTTCTGCGCATGATAGCATCTGAGGTTCTGCTGATATACTGCTGTTCTTGACAGAGTTATTTCCCTTGCTTCCTCTAGCAGATCAATATCATTTTCTCTGGCTTCTTTAGCCTCTTCCTCAGTATATAGCACTATTCTTGGTGCATCATGTATTACATCTGTTGGAAGCACAGCTTCTGCTCCATACACCAGGAAAAATGGTGTGTAGCCTGTTGATCTATTCGGAGTAGTTCTTAAACTCCACAGCACTGCTGGCAGCTCATCTAGCCAACATCCCGGAGTTTTCTCCAGGGGCTCTATCAGCCGGGGTTTTATGCCGGATAATACTAGCCCATTCGATCTCTCTACTTGGCCATTGGCACAAGGGTGGGCAACCGACGCAATGTCCAGCCGGATTCCCACCTCCTCACAAAATCTGGCAAATGGCCCTTGGGCAAAGTTTGACCCATTGTCAGTGATGATGCTATGAGGAACACCATATCTCAAGATTATATCCTTTAAGAATTTCACTGCTGTGTGACCATCACACTTGCTTATGGGCTTCACTTCAATCCACTTGGTGAACTTGTCCACCATGACCAGGATATGGGTCATTTTCCCTCTGGCCGGCTTAAAAGCCCCGACCATATCCAGGCCCCAAACAGCAAAGGGCCAGGTTATTGGGATAGTTTTCAGGGCAGATGCCGGCTGATGAATCTGGTGGGCATATCTTTGACACCCATTACATTTCCGGACCAAGCTTTCTGCCTCTTGCAGTGCCGTTGGCCAATAAAAGCCATGCCGGAATACCTTTGCCACCAATGCCCTGGACGAAGCATGGTGACCACACTCCCCCTGGTGAATTTCCCGGAGCATCTCCAGACCCTCCGCAGATTCGACACATCTCTGCAATACTCCGGTGGTACTTCTCTTGTATATTTCTTTGTTGATGATGGTATACGCTTTGGATCTCCTTATAACCCGGCGGGCCTCGGTTTCATCCGCCGGCACTTGACCATCCACCATGAAGTTCATGATAGGACGTGCCCATGAGGGCACTTCCCTGACAGTGAACACTGCCTGATCTATTTCCATCATTTCGACCGACACATAATCGATCTCCATGGGCTGCGAAGTCCCCGGGACTGAAGAATCAGTCCCCGGGTATGCCGGAGCAGTCCCCGGGTATACCGGCACAACCTCTTGGCACATTTTACCCTTGCCTTTAGTTTTGCTCCGGAATACTGTACTAACAGCATATGCCGGCCCAGTCCCCGGGACTGAGGAAACAGTCCCCGGGTTATCCGTCTTGGCTCCGGCATCTATCTCCATTGGAACTGCTTCGTCTGGACCTGGCGGGACATAAATGGAGGATGACTCCGGCGAGGGTTTGATCGATGGCTTCCTCAGATGCTCCAGCGAAATGCCGGGTGGGATTGAATCTCGGGAAGACCCCAGCTTGGATAATGCATCGGCTGCATCGTTCTGAGCCCGGAGAACGTGCCGGAACTCACAACCTTCAAAGTAACCACTTAACTGCTGCACTAGGAAACGGTATGATGCCATGTTAGCATCATGCGCGTCCCATATGCCGGAACACTGCTGAATCACTAAGTCAGAATCCCCGAAGCACATAATCCGGCGAATTCCTATGTCCTTAGACACCTTCAGGCCATGCACAAGTGCCTCATATTCCGCCACATTATTTGATGCTGCAAAGTGAATCTGCAGGACGTATCTCAGCTGGTCATTCTTTGGTGAACTGAGAACTATGCCAGCACCCAAGCCATGGATTGTCTTGGACCCATCGAAATGCATCCTCCAATAATTGGCATCTGGCAATGGTGGCTCATACTGTATCTCGGCCCAGTCAATAAAGAAATCAGCCAAGACCTGGGACTTGATTGTATCCCTCTTATCGTACTGCGGTGTATATGGTGAAAGCTCTATTGCCCATTTTGCTATCCGGCCGCTGGCATCTTTGTTGCCTATAATTTCCGAGATAGGGGCCTCGGCCACTACCCGGATTGGATGCTCTTGGAAGTAATGCTTGAGCTTCTTGGCCGCCATATAGACACCATAGGTCATCTTCTGATAGTGGGGGTAATTTTGCTTTGAGGTGGAGAGGACTTCACTCAGATAATATACCGGCCGCTGCACGGTTTTGCCTCCTTCCTCTCGCTCTACTACCACCACAGCACTGACAACTCGGTTGGTTGCCGCTATATAGAGCAACATTGGCTCCCGGGGCATCGGAGACGCTAATACCGGCGCTGTTGACAACAACTGTTTCAATTCCTTGAAAGCCGCATCTGCTTGCGTTGTCCAGACAAATGTGTCGGACTTTTTCATCAACTGATATAACGGCAGAGCTTTCTCTCCCAGCCGGCTTATGAAGCGGCTCAGGGATGCGAGGCACCCAGTGAACTTCTGTACTTCCCTCAAATCTGTCGGCGGCTTCATCCTTTCTATGGCACGAATCTTGCCGGGATTCACCTCAATACCCCGGCTGGAAACAAGGAAACCGAGCAACTTGCCCGCCGGCACACCAAAGGTGCACTTAGCCGGATTCAACTTCATCCGGAATCTCCTCAGGTTCCCAAAGGTTTCCCGGAGATCATCTATGAGAGTCTTGCTCTCCTTGGTTTTTATGACGATATCATCGACATATACCTGCACATTTTTATCTATCTGATCGTGCAAACACTTTTGCATGCACCTTTGGTAAGTTGCGCCGGCATTTCTTAAACCGAACGGCATAGTGAGATAGCAATAAGCCCCGTACGGGGTAATAAAGGATGTCTTTATTTGATCTGGCTCAAACAAGGGGATCTGGTGGAAACCAGAATAGGCATCTACAAATGATAACAGTTCACATCCGGCTGTGGAATCAATCACTTGATCGATCCGAGGCAGCGGGAATGGATCTTTTGGACATGCCTTGTTCAAGTTGGTGTAATCAACACACATCCGCCATACTTTCACTATGACGGGCTCATCTTTCTTCTTTTCCACCAAAACCGGATTAGACACCCAATCCGGATGAAGTACTTCCTTGATAAAGCCAGAGGCTAAGAGCCTGGCCACTTCCTCCCATATGGCTTTCCTTCTATCGCCGGCATTCCGCCGGAGCGGCTGCTTCACTGGCTTAGCATCGGGTCTCACGTGCAATGCGTGCTCAGCCAGCTCCCTCGGCACACCTTGCAGGTCCGAAGTAGACCATGCAAAGATATCCCGATTCTCACGGAGGAAGCTGATGAGCTCGCTTTCCTATTTGGGATCCAAACTTGCCCCAACCAGGGCATGGCGCTCCGGGAAAGCTTCATCCAGCTGCACCTTTTTGACTTCCTTGCCTACTTGAAAAGAAGCACTGCCGCCGGGATTTGTCATGCCCGGCATATATTTGCCGGCCACGACCGTTTCAGCAATCTCCACTGCTCGCTTGAGCCTCTTCCTCTCCTCTGCAATGATCAGAGTCTCGGCCAGATTGGATCCGGCGGTGGCACATGCCATCGAACGCTTGTAATCACCAATGATGGTGATCACCCCTTTGGGTCCCGGCATCTTCATCTTCAGATACGCCACATGCGTAGAGGCCATGAATTTTGCCAGTGCCGGTCTACCCAGCAAAGCATGGTAGGGGCTCTCCAAATCAACCACCTCGAACATGAGGTTTTCCACCCTGCAGTTATCCCGGCTGCCAAACATGACATCCATCCGGATCTTGCCCATCGGCGCACACGAAAGTCCCGGCACAATGCCGTGGAACGTGGTCTTGCTTGGTTCCAGCATATTTTCCTTGATTCCCAGCTTCTCCATCGTATCTCGATACATGATGTTGATGCTGCTTCCATTATCAATGAGGACCTTGCTGAATCTTACGTTATTAGCCGGCCCGACGAATGTCGGATCCATCACCAGAGCATATCCGCCGGGATTTGGCATGATCCGGGGATGATCTGCCCTGTCCCAACCAACAGCCTGGTCAGACCAGTACATCAGCTTTGGCACAGCCGACATAACGGCATTCACTTCCAGACTCCGCCGGTACAAGCTCTGCTTGTCTGTTCTCTCGGTCTCAAAGACCATATAGCTCTAATCATACTCCTTGTACTCATTCCGGCCCGCTCCTGGGCCTCCGGCGTTATATTCCGGATTATAGCTCTGGTCAACTTGATTTACGCCGGCATTTCCGGCGTTGCTCTGATTCTCAGGATTAACCGGCCTAGGTGGGACTGCAATTGTATTGGCACCTGTCAACGGCGATGGAGCTGCCGGGACAGAGGGTCTAGCCGGTCCCCAGGGACCTGCACGACCTGCCAATATGTCGTCCAGCCACGAACAGTTCCTTGTCAAATGGTTTGCCGGCTTTCCCGGCTGGAATGTGTGAAACACACAAGGCTTGTCCATGGCAAGAGCCACAGTATACTTCGGCCACTGCTTCTTCTGGCCGGCGGCTCCGCCGGCATTCTTGTTGGTCCAGACATTCTTCTTCTGGAACGGCTGTGCTTGCTGTTGCGGCTGCTGCTGAGGCTGCTGATAGTTCTCATATCTCGGACGCTGGCTACTGCCGGCGCCCCCTTGCTCTTCCTCCACAGCTGCAACTTGTGCTGCTCCGTACCGATAATCCGGCCGCTCATCTCTCCTCTTATTCCGGTTATCCGGGCGATAGTATTGCCCTGGTCTCCCGGCATTGCTGGTGTTCCCCTGGGTTTGCCCCTGTCCTTGTGAATCGAGACTGGGCTGCTTGGGATCTCCCAGAGCATAACTATCAGCGATCTTGATTGTTTCGGCCAGCGTGGCCGGCATTTGCCTCTGAAGCTTTTGCCACAGCATGGTGCCATGTTGGCATCCATGAGCGAACCACATGATGGCCTGCTGCTCATTGATTCCTTCGCAGGAATTGCGCAACGTGCACCACCTGGTCAGATAGTCACGGTCAGTCTCATTCACTCCTTGCCGGCAGTTAGCCAGCTGCTGCGGACGGTTGGGCCTCTTGTATGTGCTGGTAAAGTTCGACACAAACTGCTCTTCGAAATCAATCCAGCCGTTGATACTCCCGGCCGGCAAATTATTCAGCCATATCCTGGCTGGACCTTCCAACATCTGTGGCACATATCGTACCGCCCATCTGAGGTTTCCTCCGGCGATGTTTACCGCTGTGGAGTAATCCTCCAACCAATCTTCCGGCTTCGTACTGCCATTATATGTCCTCGCGCCACGCGCGAGCTGGAAGAAGTAAGGCACCGGCTCCCCCATAATCCGGGGTCCGAAACACATAGGGCCCGGAGCTCCTTGTCTCTCCACCAACTCTGATTGGTGGAGCTTGTCCAGCTTGAAACGTGCATCATTGGCTTCCAAGGACCGAGGTCCAAGCCGGGATGCTATTGGGCCTGCGATCATCTGCTGCTGCTGCTCCGGCTGATGCTGCTCACTATGCCGGCCTTGCTGATGCTGCTGCTGATATCCCGCCCTGGCAAGGGCGGAATTGCCGTCATCCTCTCGATGTCCCGGATGGCCTGCACCCTGCTGCTGCGCTGCACCTCCGGCGCCCTGTTGCTGGCGTCGGGCTGCACTGTTACTCCGGCCACCACCGGCCGCTGCTGCTTCATGCCCGGCCGGCATACTCTGGCCGGGCTTCTTGCTGCCGACATACTTGTCAGCTTGGCCGACATTCTTCTGCACCATCGCCTGCTTTCCGGCGGCAGCCGGATCGTACACCTGGATCTGCTTGTCCCGGCGGCCAGAGGTCACACTTCCGGCACGCCGGGCGCTAGGATGCGGGGACGAGGCTTGGCCCCTCGACCTCACGCCGGCACCTCCCGCCGACACAATGTACTGGGATGCCCCGGCACCTGGGTTTGCCTTCTTAAAGGCCTCCTGCTGCTTTGTAGCTTCAGACAAAAGTTGGTTAAGCCGGGCTTGCTGCTCACGCAGTGCTTCGCCGGATAAACAAGATAAATCCTTAGCTACCTCGGCCGCTGCTCTAAGGTTCTTTACTGGCGAACTATAGACTACCTTAGGCACAGTACTAGTTGCAGTATGACTCTTATCTCTAGCATCTTTTCCTATCTCAGCATTAAGATTTCTGCCTCTAGTTCTAACCTCTTCTATCCGGCTAGGCCGGATTACTACAGGAGTAAAACCATGGGCTGCTTCATACTCACGGAGTTGCCGGTTAAACCGTTCGCGCTCCTGGTTCATGGCCAGGGCCTCGTCGACGAGGGCCTGACGAGATCCCTCCAGGACCTCCCTTGTCTGCTCCAGATCAACGCCGGATCGCACCGGCTCGAGAAGCCGGTCGATGATGGGAAGAAGAACCTCGCCCCTAGCCGGCACACCGGAAGTGCCGGCCAGGTTCTCCGCACGCTCCAACGGAGGACGCGCCGACCTCTTGACCTTCGGCGGCTCCGGAGGAGAAGCTCCGACCGCTGCTGCTTTGCCGGCATCCTCCGCCGGCGGCACGGATGTGCCGGCCATCATCACCTCAGTCGACTCTACTGAGCGAGCGCTACGCCCAGCGTGAGCCAGCCGATGTGACGGAGGATCCGACGCCACCAGCACCTCCTTCCTGCAAATTCTCTCAGTCCCCACGTACACCTCGTGGGAACCGAAAGACATAATCCGGCCATCCCTGGAGAACGGCCGGCCACCGAGACAATCGGCGTTGTCACTGACGAAACTGAGCGAGCCTAGCCTCTGGACGAGGCCAGAGACCACGCGCACTCCCGAAGCTGCTATCACAGACCCCGTCCGAATGAACACTCCGCCCAGCATATCGATCTGATGCCCCACGGTGGGCGCCAAATGTCGTCGTGGTGAAACAACATATGCCATAGGATGGTTTAAATGGGGGCCGAACTAGATGCTGGAGGATTCGGGAGAGGGGAACGAGCTAAAAAGCACGACAGAAAGAGACACTGATCTACCCAGGTTCGGGGCTCTCGTAAGGAGATAACACCCCTACTCCTGCTCTACTGATTGTATATATGGGTCGATGTAGTACACCACAATGGTACTTCCAAGCTCTGTGCTAGAGAAGGAAGATGAACTGCTAAGTGTAGAAACCTTCAACCTTCTTCCAGTCACCCACCTCTCAACCTCCTCACCAGGACTCCCTGTGCCACCTTATATAGTGGTGGCCAGGGTTACAACGGTCATACAAGACCACAAGACAAGGGCTACACTCCAAACAGGAGCTGGTGGCGATGGCAGAGACCCTTGACTTCGCCCCTGATTGCTCTCGATGGGACGCCATATCCCTGTACCTTGTACCTCTTGAACTGTGGCCTTACCTCTGTGCGGTAAGCTCGTACTTGTGCACAGTGAGGGTAGGTAACCTCCACTGTGCACCCTGCCATCTTACTCTGCTACCATGCTTGGATGTTTTCTTCCTTGATTGTAGGGAAGTGACACCTTGGTTGACTTAAGTATCCTGGATATGACCGTTGGCCATACCCAGGACTTATATGCCGGACCAACGACCTACGAGGGTCGGGTAATCCGGCCTCCCCTGCTCCTGCACAACACACCAAATGGTTAGGCCGGCATATCTAAGTATATACCGGCACACTTTTATAAGTATTCCGGCTATGCCGGCATATCCAAGTATCAGCCGGGATACACATTATATGCCGGCCTGGCCGATGCACTTATATTCCGGCCAGGCCCTTCCTCGATAACCCGGCATAAAGTCAATCATAGACCTTGTGTCTTTCTAGTCTCTTGACCCTACCGGGGGTCATCCCCCCGACACCATTTGCATCCTCATTCTTCTCCAATAGCCAAAAAACCCTCTTCCTCCGCCATGGCCTCCTCTTCTTCCTCCAACACATCCGGCCTTTCCTTCCAATCCTCCGACTCCGTCAACCGGGAGCCGACGCCGGAGCACCCGCCAATGGCGGCGTACGAAGCTCTCGCCCCACAATGGTGGGACGAGAGAGACTGGGACTTCGCCGCCCAGTCAGAGGACGACGAGTCCCTGACCGACGGCGAGGAGGACCTCCAACTCCTCGTCGACGGGGAACTGGAGGCGGAGAGCGCCGACGACGCCGTGTCCTGGGGCGAGGACATCGGCTCTTCCGATGAGGAGGAAGAAGCAGAGGAGGACACCTCCTCCGACGAATACCCGCCGGTGAAGCGCTTCCGCGCCGGGTCCAGCGAGGACACCGACGACGACGACGAGGACGAGGAGGCCCCCGCTGACAACTTCAGCAGCAGCGGTGAGGACTACGCCGGCAGCAGCGCCGATGACAGCGAAGACGGCGGCGGCAATGGCAACGGCGACGACGACGATGCCGCCTTCTAGATTAGGAACTAGTAGTAGTAGTACTAGTAGTAGATCTCCATTTTGTAAGCAATCGGCTTCATTGTAAACAACCGTCTTTGGAATCAACAAAGCTTGCTTTTCCCAATTTGATTTTGCCGATAGTCAAATAGGTCAACGTTCCAAAAGCCGATAGTAACGAATCGGCTTTCACCATAAACGTTGGCAAGGTCAAACTCGGTCGCTTATTTAGACAAGTCTGAGCGGTCACTTTCCAATTTCAACGGTAACCTGCAACCATCTTCAAAAAGGCTAACTCAGATCTCCAATTGCCTCATTGAACAAATCGGGCTCACGGCGACACGAACCCTAGATTCCCCACCGCATAGATCCATCTCCGCCGGCAAATTAGATGGCGGAATCGTCCAGCGCCAACACAGCGGTCTCCGGTCTGAAGGTAATCCTTAACTGTTCCTCGCAATCCGAGCTCGGTGCTAGAATTAATAGCAAACACCTGAATTAATGCTTTATCCCATCATTAAAATTTTAGGTTTCAGACATTCCGCTACCGCATCCTTCTCTCCCAAATTCTCTCTGCCTTGGCCCCCGTACAGAATCTAGTCCTGCCCATCTGATCTCTTGCGAGGCAAACAGAATCCCCTTCGTAAGCCAAAACTTAGATTTGGATTCTTGGGCCAACTGCTTACGAGCCTGGCCTAATCCTCCCGAATATTGGGTTTCTTGGTACAGTAGGGTAGCCAAAACTTACCAATCCCAATGGGAAACCACGGGAATAGCCGATGCCTTGACTTTGTCATTGTCTCCCCTTGAGAAACATGAAAATCTTCTAAAAACCATCGGCTATTTCTGGTCTGATGCTCTGAACTGCTTCATGTTCGGCCATGGCCCCATGACACCAACTCTGTTAGACGTGGTGATGATTACTGGTCTAGACGTCACATCACCCAGCCCCTCTGCTTTTATGCTGCCAAAAGTCCCCTTCAAGCTTTCTTCCAAAACAGATTGCATGAACTGGGGTGCTTATCTTCGAAGCCACATGAAAACTAAGGGCCCTGTCACAGAGAAAGAACACACGGCCTTCCTCAATTTCTGGCTGGAACATTTCATATTCTGTGGCCCTTCCCTTGCCCCAACCAAGAATTATCTCTCCTTGGCCTATGAACTTGCCAGAGGCACTCAACTTGGCATCGGCAAACTGTTCCTTGGAGAAGTCTATCGATATCTCCAGTTGATGTCTGTCAAACTATCCTCCCACATAGCAGTCAAAACAGGAGGTCCTTGGTGGTTTATTCAACTATGGGCTCAGCTGTACTTTCAAAACCATATCCCAAACTTCCCCCTTTTGGCAAGTTGCACCTTTCCAAATGCCAAAGGGAAGCAGATCCGATGCACCAGCTACGGCCAAGCTCTGTATAGCCTGCCAGGTAGTAAACTGATCCCTCATGAAGCATCCAAGTGGTTCAGCATTTTCTTCCAAGGCCTGGACAATCCTATCTTCTTTCCTTACACGGAGGAATCGGAAAATTTTGAAAATCCAATCTCCTTCAGGCTGGACAACTTTGCCGATGACACTAGCACTCGGCAGCTATTCTCCACCGTGATCCGTCCCTGCTTCCTCCCAGTTGGCATGAGCACATCCAACAGAATAATCAAGCCTGGATACGAGTTCTACCAGCCGGTCGTAGCAGCTCGGCAATTTGGCCTTGGGCAAGTACCTCCTCATTTCTTTCTCCACCACCTCACAGAGAGCAGAGCTGACCTGCCCGATCCTCTCACCAGTCAGAGGTGTTATTCTTTCTTCGATGCTCTGACCATCCCAATTCCTAACAACCTCACTTTCGCTTCATCAACCGATGGTTTTGAGAACTGGTGGTCGATGTGGAAGACTCATGCCTTCAGGAGAGCTCTGGGACCATTGCTGGAACAGCTCGATGCTGAATATGACATCCCCGTAGAACAGGTACTGCTACTTGTAAATTTTCTTGATGCAGCTCACGACGATTCTTTTAATATCCTGCTCTGTCTCCTTGCAGCAACAAGATGGTCCAGAACCTACTAACGAGGATGGCTCCCCCTTCGAATTCCTCCCACCAGCTCCTGTGGTCCTTTTCTGCAAAAACTCGCCACCTTTGAAACAGGTCGTGATGCAGAACCAGCCGATATCACCAAAATCGGCTTCCAAGAGCCAAGCAACTTCCGGGTCAGCTGCCTCCCGAGTTCCAACTAAAACAAGAACGGTGGTGAGGAAGGTAGTGGCCAAAAAAACTTTGAGGCGCCGGAGCCCTTCTCCAGAGAGCTCGCACGTACGCTGATTCATGCCTTGGTTGATCTCATTTATCTTTGTAAACATGCTTGTGCTTACCAACTCTCCCTTTCTTACAGGTCTCCATCGAAGACACCTCCAGCGAGGAAACACAATCCAATCTAGGAGATTCAAGCTCAGCAGACTCTGAGAGAACCACCACACCGAGCCAGCCAGATGTGCCACCATCGGCTTCCAGGAAAAGGCCTGTTCCTGAACCTGTTGCCCCCCGAGCAGCAGTCGAGGCGGGGCAAGCTGTGAGCCCCAAGAGGGCTCGCAAGGGACTGCAAACTTCTTCTTCGAGCCAGGAGGCTTCGAAAGTAATTATCCTCCATACTCTTACCACTCCTTTTTTATGCCGATTCATTGCTATTCACATCGGCTAAGCACCTTTCATGCAGACGAATGACACTTCTAGTGGGAAAGTCGGGGAAGTGCCGATGCCTTCCGCAAGCCTGGATCTAGTAATCCCTGAAGGTGTAGATGAAACGGTTGCCAATCTGGCCAAGCCCTCAGCAACAACACACGAGCCGATTGTCTCGCCGTCGGCTATCCCCCTGATCTCAGGAGAGGTATGTTCGCTTCTTTCGACTCATCCTTCCCTGTTTGACGCATACTGACGCCACTTCTGCCTGCCAGGGTTGTGATATCTCAGGCTTGCTGACGTTCGACCCTGAATCCATCGAACCAGCTCCCTCTGCCGCCAACGATGAACCACGAGCAAGCGCTGTTCTACCTCAATTCCAGCGTCTCAAAGCCTTGCTGTCCTCCCCAATCGAGAAGTTGGTCGAGGGTTCTGAAGAGGTGAAGAGTGTTCTTGACGAAATCAAGGACCAACTCCCGGTAGCATTGCAGGTGAAGCTTTGGCCAGTTGTGACTCTGTCTTTCTACGGGTCAAGGGTGAAGTTGGCTCGTGAGAGGATCAATCTACGCCACGCCCAACTCCCACTGAAGGCCGATATTGCAGCCAAATGTCAGCAGCTCAATGAGAAAAAGGCGTCTCTGGATGCCAAAACTGACACCTCTGTCAGCACCGCCGAGCTTGCATCCTTAAAAAAGGAATTGGAAGATCTCGAAGAGAAGGTCCGGGCGACTAAAAAGCTCATTCATGACAAGGAAGCATTCATCGCCCGCTCCCAAGACGAAGCAGAAGGCCTCAAAGCTCAACTGAAGACTGATCTGGCAGAAATACGTGCCCTAAGCAAGCAGCTAGTGACGGGCAAGGACGATGATGACGAAGCCGAGATCGCCGAGGTGGATCGTGTCCGTGCTGACGCCCTCCGTGCCTTCGAGGCATTCCTTCAGTAGCTTATTCATGTAACCTGACACCTGCTCGTAACAGTCTGAACCTCGAGAGTCGATGGCTGTGCATCGTTTTTTTATTTATTTGGCCGATTTCATGTATCGGCCCTCATATTTCACTGTTCATCATCCCACATGCTTGGGAAATATTAATCTGGATATATTTTTTTTACTGGCCGATTTCATGTATCGGCCCCCATATTTCACTGTCCATCATCCCACATGCTTGGGAAATATTTCTTGAGATGCTGACCGTTAACAGCCACTGGGAATTTCACACCGTCCAGCTCCTCAAGCATGTACGCGTTGCCCCTTAAAACTTGGTCGACCCTGTATGGCCCGTGCCAACTTGGAGACCATTTACCGTATGCTGCATCCTTAGTTCCCAATGGCAATACAGCTTCCCATACCAGATCACCAACGTGGAACTCCTTTGGTCTCACCTTCTTATTATATGCACGAGCTACCTTGGCTTTGTTCTCTTTAATTTTCTCAAGCGACCACAGCCTAAGTTCAGTTAAATCCTCAACACTGTCACTCATCAGGGCTGCATATTCTTCAGTTGTTAGATCGTTCTGAAAAGTGACACGTCTCGATCCAGCCGTAATCTCCCATGGCAATACGGCTTCTTGTCCATAGACTAGATGGTATGGCGAGGTTTTTATCGCTCCATGACATGACATGCGATAAGCCCACAAAGCTTCTGACAAAACCTCGTGCCAACGCCTAGGGTGCTCGTCGATTTTTCTCTTGATCAGCTTGATAAGGCTCTGATTGGACGCTTCAGCTTGCCCATTTGCTTGAGCATAGTATGGAGATGATCAGATCAGCTTAATTCCCGTGTCCTCGCAGAACTCTCTAAACTCGTGAGAAATGAAGACCGAACCTCCATCGGTCGTGATAGTTTGGGGAATCCCGAATCTATGAAGGACATGTTCTTTCACGAAATTGATAACATCCTTCGAGTTTACTGACTTCATAGGGACGGCTTCCACCCATTTAGTGAAATAATCCGTAATGGCCAAAATCCACATGTGGCCTTTGCTTGATGGAGGATTGATCTTGCCAATGATATCCATGCCCCAACCTCGGAATGGCCAAGGCTTGATGATGGGGTTCATCGCTGATGCAGGTACCATCTGAATCTTCCCGAATTTCTGACATGCTTGACACCCTTTATAGTACTTAAAACAGTCCTCAAGCATGGTGGGCCAATAAAACCCTGATCGCCTGATCAACCATTTCATCTTGTGAGCCGATTGGTGAGTTCCACAGGCGCCTTCGTGTACCTCGTGTAGAAGCCGATTTGCCTCGGTTGGCCCCAGACATTTGAGCAGTAACCCTTCCAAAGTCCTGTAGAACATGTCATCCCCAATAAGCACATACTTCATGGCCTTGTACCTTATCCGTTTAGGTGCCCCCCGAGCCGAATCTTTCAAGTAATTGAAGATATCGGCTCTCCAGTCGTCCGCCTTCAGGAACTGTACCTGAACATCAGTTCCATCTGCTATGTCCTTGTAGCCTGAAGCCATCTGTGCAAGATCATTCGCCTCGGTATTCTGCGACCGCGGGATCCAGTTAAAGTTTAGATACCTGAACTGTGCCATCAGCTCACGGCATTGCAACCATAATGGGAAGAGTGACTCGCTCACACACTTGTATTCGTCCGTGAGTTGGGAAATCACCAATTTGGAGTCTCCAAAAAGTTCCACTGCTTCTACTCCGGCTTCAATGAGCAACTCCATTCCCTTGCGTATTGCCTCATACTCAGCGACATTGTTGGTGCAAGGGGTAGATAGCCTGATGGAGAAGGAATATGTTGCCCCCCGGGGCGACACGAGTAGAATGCCGATGCCGCAACCATCATCACAAGCCGATCCATCGAAAAACATAGCCCATGCACGTACAGACAGTGCTGCTATATCAGTGTTGATTCGTTCAGCAATAAGATCGGCCAACGCCTGTCCCTTAACCGCTTTGGCGGGTTGATACCGGATATCAAATTCCGATAATGCAAACATCCATTTGCCGAGTCGGCCTTTCAACACAAGAGCCGACAGCATATGTTTTATGACATCTGATTTGCATATGATGACAATCTCTGCTGACAGCAAGATGTGTCGCAGCTTGGTGTAGGTGAAAAATAGGCAGAGGCATAACTTCTCGATCTCAGGATACCTTGTCTCTGCATCCAGCATCCTTCTGCTGATGTAAAACACAACTCGCTCCAGACCATCATAAACTTGCACCACCACCGAGGCGATGGACGTGTCAGCCACCGACAAGTAAATGTAGAACGGCCTATCCTGCTGCGGTGGAACCAACACTGGCGGCTTCGTTAGATATTCTTTGATCTCGTCGAAGGCTCGTTGTTGTTCTGTCCCCCAGCGGAACTCCTCATCAGATTTAATTTTCACCAGTCCCATGAACGGCTCTATTCTTCCTGACAGATTGGAGATGAACCTTCTGACGAAGTTGATTTTGCCGATGAGACACTGCAGTTCTTTCTTCGTGGTAGGTGGCTTCATTGTTCGCACTGCCTCCTGACTTTTCAGGCCGATCTCAATTCCGCGTTCATGGACCAAGAAACCCAAGAACTGACCGGCCGTCACACCGAAGGCACACTTCTTTGGATTCATCCGTAGCCCGAATTTTCTGGTTCGGTCCAGGACGCGTCGCAGATCGTCCAAGTGTCCTTGTACTGAAGCAGACTTGACTACCACGTCATCGATATAAATCTCCACCAGCTTGCCGATCAGATCATGGAAAATGTAATTCATGGCTCTTTGGTATGTGGCGCCGGCATTCTTCAGTCCAAATGTCATGACTACATATTCAAACAACCCCACCGAACCTGGGACTCTGAATGCAGTCTTGTGTATATCTTCTGGAGCCATAAAAATTTGATTGTAACCGGCATTGCCATCCATAAAGCTCAAGACCTTATGACCAGCAGCTGCGTTGATCAATGTCTCTGCTACCGGCATCGGATACTCATCCTTTGGAGTGGCTCTATTGAGATCCCGAAAATCTATGGCAACACGCCATCGGCCATCCTTTTTCTCTACAGGTACGATACTAGAAATCCACTCAGCATACCTGCATGGCCTGATGAACCCAGCTTTCAACATTTTCTCGATCTCTTTCTCGACTTCCTCTAAAATTTCGGCCTTCATCTGTCGTGCTCGCTGCTGGAATGGCCGAAACCCTTTTTTAAGCGGGAGCCGATGCTCAATGATGCTCCTGTCTAACCCGGGCATCTCCGTATAGTCCCAGGCAAAGCAATCTGGATATTCTTTCAACAAAGCTATCATCGGACCCCGCAGATTCGGATCTAACTTTTTGCTGATAAATGTCGGTCGTGGCTTATCCCCAGGACCGATGTCAATCTCCTCTAGCTCATCAGCGGATGTAAACCCATACCCCAGCTTTCCGTCACCTGCTAAATCGATGCTGAACACAGGCCAAAAGTTTGGTGAGGATAACAAAGATAATTTGGGCCGATTGCCGGAATCGGCCCCCTTTTTGATTGCATTACTCAAGGAAGGTTTACAACTTATTTGTGCTCTACAATGGTAGGGAATCTCCCTACTACGACTACATGACATGCTTGTCGTAAGATCACTGCTTTTTATTTTTTGTGGCCGATCGCAAGGATCGGCCTTACCACGCACAATCGTGGGCTTTGCTACTCTGTCAGGCCAGTGGATAAGACCAGCCTCACCCCGTTTTTTGTAGCTTCAATGCGCTCACAGCCGTCTAGACTGACTCCAGAGATCGGCTCTTGGTCTTCTGCGTCCCAAATGTTCATGCCAGCTATTGAGATCTCGATCGAATCATCTGCATGAATGACCTCCACTTCATCTCCATCCCACTGTATCAGGCATTGGTGCATCGTGGATGGAATGCAGCAGTTAGCGTGAATCCAATCCCTTCCCAGCAAGACAGCGTAGGTGCTTTTGCTGTCAACAATGAAGAACGACGTAGGGATGGTTTTTCTACCCACGGTCAGATCCACGTTCAAAACGCCTTGCGTTTCTGAAGCTTGGCCGTTGAAGTCGCTTAGCGTGACGTTGGTTTTGATCAGATCTGCAGTGGAGCGTCCCAAACGCCGCAGCATGGAGTATGGCATTATATTGACTGCCGCTCCGGTGTCAACCAACATCTTGCGGACAGGCTGCCCATTGATATAACCTCTCAGGTACAGGGCTTTCAGATGTTTGTAGCCCTTCTCCCGTGGCTTTTCAAAGATAACCGGCCGTGGGCCGCAGTCAAACTGTGCCACTGGTAGTTCTTCGGTTCTTGGAGCGCAAAACTCTGACGGAAGTATGAACACCATGTTTGTGCCAGCCGATGTCTTCGCATCGGCTTTTACTGGTTTGGGGCGCCACTCTTTCTTTTTTGGACGGGCCTCCGTCTCCAAGGTTTGCTGAATTTTCACGGCCAGATCAGGCCGGGCTTTCCTTAAAGTGTGGAGGTACTGCGCTTCGGCTTCCTCCAAGCTACGTATCCGCTGAACTCTACGCTTTTGGGTGTGTCTGAGTCCATCGGGACACCACCTTGGCCGGTGATATCTATCTTCTTCTTCATCCACTGACTCCTCGAGATCTTTTGCTTGAGATGACTCCTCTTGTCTGTTCTGAGGCCGGAGAGGCCCTAGACGCTTGAACACTGAAACTGGACCTGTGTCATCCTTCTGCTGTCCACATTCCGGGCAGTTGTCGACTGTAGGCAATCGGCTCATTCCCGCATCCCAACAGTACTTGAAGAAAGGACAATCCCAATGTTTATCCACGCCTTCCTTTTCCTTTGACCTTCCCCTAGCGCGGTGCTCATATCCTTCATCATCTCTATCATGCCGACGGTATCTCCCATCGTATGCGTCGGTCCGACGATCTCTTTCATCATCTCTGTCGTACTGCCGACGTCGGTCATACTGACGCTCATACTTGTTAAGGAGATGCGTGGAGTGTGGCTTCTGATATCGCACGCTTCTCACTTGTTCCTCGGTTATATACCGCCTATCATCATAACGGGCCGGTCGCGTGGACCGGCCTCTTCCTTTTCTTTGCCCCGGGAGTGGCCGCTTTCCTCCTTATACTTGACATGGTGGTACACAGGCCCTGCCATGTTAATATCGAACGAGAAATCTAGCTGACGCCTCGTGGAGTGGCTGTGCTCTACCATGTTGATGCCAGGAAACGGGTTTGTGTCCACTTTCATGGCGAACTGCCCAAGGATCAGACGGCCCTGTTCTATCGCCGTTTGGATCTGCCGACGTAGCTCTTTGCAATCATTGGTGGTGTGGGTGAACGAGTGATGCCACTTGCATTATGATCTCCCGTTCATCTCTTGCGCCGTAGGGATTTTATGGCCTTCGGGTAACTTCAGCTGCTTTTCCTTTAGCAGTAAATCGAATATCTGCTCAGCTTTGCTTACATCGAAGTCGAACCCTTTTGCAGGCCCTTGCTGTTTCACCCATTTGCAGGACACAGGATCTGCTCCCCGAGCCCATTCAGCCACGGCTATCTCCTGGTCTTCTACAAGATCCTCTTCTTCTGTATCGACCAGGCCTATCGGATGTTTGAACTTGTCTTGGTACAACTCAGGGTGGCGCTGCTCATACATTGTCAGTTTCTGGACCATGTGCGCCAGTGAATTGTATTCTACTTGGAAAGCCAGATCCTTGATCGGTGCTGAGAGACCCAACACGGCCAGCTCGACTGCTTCTTTCTCAGTTAAACGAGCCGAATAACATCGGTTCTTGACAGTCCTGAAACGCTGAATATACTCGGCTACCGTTTCTCCCCGCTTCTGCCGCACCTGCGCCAGATCGGCAATGCCAGCCTCGGTAGCTTCTGAATGATACTGAATATGGAACTGTTCTTCCAGCTGCTTCCAGGTCCGGATCGAATCTGGTGGCAACGAGGTGTACCACCCAAAAGCTGGTCCTGTCAGAGATTGCGCAAAGAACCTTACGCGTAACTGATCCGATGCTGAAATCATGCCTAACTGTGCCAAATATCGGCTCACGTGCTCGATCGAGCTAGACCCTTCTGAACCATTAAATTTTGAGAACTCAGGGAGCCGATACTTGGGTGGAAGCGGAATCAGATCATACTCGTTGGGGTACGGCTTGGAATAGCCGATTGTTCTCCTCTTCGGCACGAAGCCGAACTGGTCTCTCAAGATGGTACTGATTTGCTCCACCGTTTGAGCTGCAGGGGCTAAATTCTCATGACTCGTTCCGGTGGCATACTTAGCTAGCCACGCCTATTTATCAGCGTCCATCCCGGACATCCCTGCTCCCGAAATCCCTACTCCAGAAACACCTGCCCCAGAAATCCCTGCGGTTGCAATCTGGTTCGTGCGCGTCAGGCTGTTGCAGTCCGGCACGTATGTGCACACATATCCATGTGGGATTTCTTTAGGTGGTTCAAACAGGAATTGGTAATCGCCAGGATCACCTCCAATCTTGTAGACGACGTACGCCGGTGACCCCGGTGGCTCCGGAGCTGCAAGCGTGAATGGTAGCTGTGGCCTGGTCTGGAGCGGTCTTTCTCCCTGGTGAGTCCCTAGGGTAGGCCCCGACGGAGAGTACTGATGTTTCATGATCTCCTGAACCACGCGAACCGCGACGCGCTCGAAAGCGTTCACCAGGCTCTTAGAATGGCGGTGAAGAGAATGAGCCACCATGTAATTGACTTCCTGTCGCAGAGCTCTGGTGCGATCCTCTGAAGGAACAGACAGATCCACCTCATCGAGAGCGCCTTCGGGTGAGAACCCTTTCCACCTGATGCCATGCTTACGGGTCCTCTCAAAAGAGCCGATGAGATCGGCTTCGAAGAGAGCTTTGATATCATCATACCTCTTCTTGTGCTCATCAGGCAGATCGTCGTACGTGATTGGTCTGTCCCCCATCGCAGCGTCAGATGTTGATGCAGATGTTGTTGAGTGTCCCACCGGGTGTGCCAGAATGTGTTGCCTGTCAAAACCCACCGACGAGCAGCGACGAGCAACACGAAGAGCCGGGAGGCTCCCAGAACTGCTGGTGGGCCCTGGTCCCTCGGGCAACGGCCCGCAAAACTCCGGCACACGTCCTGGCTGATGCAAGGGCGTGCCACCTGACCTATACCTGATCAGGAAGGTGATGGATTGCTTCGATTAGTTTCCTGCATGGCAGACACGTAAACATTAAATACGAGCCTCGATCGGCTCTCAGGTTTCCCTGTGAATCGGCTCATGTAGCCGATTGTCCCATGGATCTGCATTGGATCTACGATAACATGGGGTTTTGCTTTATCAATACAAGTCAAATCGATCTACGACAGTTTAACGCTTTCACCACATAATTGGAACATCCCACACGTAATTGAGCCTGGTAGATACGAAAGATAACAGAAAACTAACCCTAGAGGAGGCCAAAAAACCAACGTAGAGTCAATTCCCGGAACAACTCCTCTCGAATTGGCAAACCATATCCTTACGTACTACTGGATCGTTCAACCCGTTTGTGAGGCCTAACCATGCGGATATCAAACTAATCCTTGGAGAACAAGGAACAACTATGACAGATTGAATCGACTGAATAAAGATCAAGCAAGATGCTGCCCTTACACTCAAAATAGGTGCAAAGGCAGCGAGATCTCTAGGGGCAGCATGACTAAGCAAACATAACCAAAAGCACCGATGCTAGCCCAAACAGATCTATGATAACAGTATTACTCGCCATCAACAAGGCTTCAGTACGAGCAACACCAAATAACACATAAGCAGATGCTGCCTAGATCGCGAGATGCGATCTAGGCAGCACGACGCTTACCTGAAAGAAACCCTCGAAACAAGGGGTGGCGATGCGCCGAGATTGTGTTTGTTGTGAACGTGATCGTCCTCCTTTCTCAATAACCCTAGGTACACATTTATAGTCCGGAGACTTTCTATCTTTGGAATAAACCTAACAACTCTATCTCTTGTTTAAACCGAAACGTAATCTATCATAATATACAGATACACGGGCAATTAGCCCAAATCCACGCGCAAGGCCGATCCAGCCTCCAAGCCCATCTTGATTACGGCCCATCTCCTCATTTGGCCAAAATGTGGCGATAACAGTTGCGCGAAGGGCATTCGTCTGACTAAGGTATTTTTTAGCGAGATGCCGAAGGCGGGCTTCAAAAATGGAGAGCGCGCGAGATTCTTCCAGGCGATCAACCAAGGAGATGGCCGTGCGACAGTTTTGGAGGTAGATGGAAGGGAGCTTACGATCACGGGACCAAGCCCGAAGAGTAGACCTGATCCGTTTTAGACAAAGGGTTAGGCGCCCAACGTTGGAAAGGTGGTTGTGCGAGGGCCCAACGCTGTTCCAATTGGCCGAGACAATAAAAGGAAGGTCCGAGTGAGACAACCAAGAATTTTCGAAATGAAAGATATTACTTCTGGGGGCTTTGGAGGAGGCTTCCAAAATTAGAGGGACGTGGTCAGAGGTAGGCCTAGCCGAGGAGATGAGAGTAGTATCGGGCAAGGCAAGACTCCAATTAGAATTAACCAAAACCCGATCGAGTCGAGCAAGAATAGGGGGGTTTTGCTGATTCGACCAAGTAAACTGACGATCGATCAGAGGGATTTCAAGGAGACCCAGATTAGAAATACAGTCGTTGAAAAGCCCAGCTTCAAAAGCATTAAAATTATTATTAGATTTGTCCCGAGGGTGACAAAGGAGGTTGAAATCACCGAGAACCGCGATGGGGTTGGATAAGGAGGAGTAGATATGTTGAAGTGAGGAGAGAAAATCTGCCTTTAAAGAGTGAGTACAAGGGCCGTAAACGTTAATCAGAGTAAAAACGAGATTGTCCGAGCGGAAAGCAAAGGTAGTGGTAACGGAGAAGTCGTCAATGGAGTGAGAAATGAGATCAACCACAGAATCGTTCCAAGCAGTAATGATACCCCCAGACGCACCATCAGAAGGCTTAAAAACAAAATTCCGTAAGGAAGGGGGAAGAAAGGAAGACGCGAGGAAGGGGGAGATGTCCGACAGTTTGGATTCCTGCAGGCAAAGAACAGTAGGGAGGAAAGAATCGATGGCAGCCCGCACGTCGTCACGCTTGCGGCTCTGACCCAAACCTCGTACGTTCCAAGAGGCAAATAGGAGTTTAATTAACATGAGAGGAAAGGAGACACCAGAGAACAAGGAAGAATAACAAGTCTAAAAATGGGAGGCCGCCTCCCTTAACATTACAGAAGACGTTAAGTTCAACAATACAACAAGGTTCAAAAGAGGTTATAGAGCTAGGAACAGCCCGAATTAAATTAAGAACATGAAACGGAACATAGAAAAAGACTCCAGCAGCCGAGAGGTCAGAGCGAATCCGCATAGAAGGCCATCCCAGGAGGTAGCCGCTAGCAGAAAGACCAGGATGGATAGCATGCTGCAAGAAGTAGCCCAGAGAGGCCCATAACCAGACAGAGGCGGCGAGAAAGACCCAGAGGCCCAGCTTCACAGATGGAGGAACGATCATGGAGAGCTCAGAAGCTCCTGGCCACTGGAAGAGGCGTTGTTCAGCTCAATCAGAGAGATATCGCACGCCACTGCAATAACTTCGACGTCACGATCTGGGAGCGGAGAGCCGTCCTCGACGGCGACAGCGATCAAGTCTTCCGCTGGCAGCTCGCCACGGCGACCAGTGTCAGGAGCCCCCGACCCTTCCATCTTGAGCTTCTTCTGCATAGCAGCACGATCAACCACAG
Organism: Dactylis glomerata; assembly: GCA_007115705.1. NCBI lineage: Eukaryota > Viridiplantae > Streptophyta > Magnoliopsida > Poales > Poaceae > Dactylis > Dactylis glomerata. The sequence continues at coordinate 1,317,427 of QXEO01001056.1, read as the reverse complement.
AGACGTACTTGCCCGAGTCCGCCTGGACAAGACGGGAGCTGCGACGGGGCTCCAGAGCAGAATCAGGAGGAGGTGGAGCAAGCCAAGTTGTGACTGAGGGCAGAACAACATTGGTGCCCACAGCAGAGGAAGCGAAACCATCAAGGCCATCAGCAGAATCGGTCTCCAAAGTAGCAGAGGAGCCGGCATCAGCAAGGACCAACTGATCGCTAGCCCCATCGGAGACGAGCAGGGAGCTAGCTGGGTGCGGGAACAGAGCAGAAGAGCTGGGAGCCACCCCCATCACAAGATCAGTGGCGAAATCAAGGGGCACGGCAAGATCAGCAGCAGGTGGAGACCCTCTCGCCAGGATGTCGACAGAGAGGACAAGCCGATTCATCGGCCCGACAGTGGCGATAGAATCAATGAGGCCGACAGAAGAAGTCGCCAGGTTAACCACCATCAAGCCCTTACAGCCTGCATTAGGAGCCAATTGACGCAGAGGCAAGCGGTAGAATGCTCTTTCACCAAGAGAGCCAAGCACCAAGATATCAAAGAAACCAAGACGCAGCTTGGCGATCACCTTCTTAGGCTTGGAACGAAGCACATCACCAAAAGCCAGAGGCAGAGGGGGAGCAGCAGACAAGGCACGAGAGACCAGAGAAGCAGCGGGAGCAGCACTGGAAGGGGCCCCATGCGGAATGGCAGGGGGAGGAACACCGAGGGCGTTGAGGACAGTGGCGAAGCTAGAACCCCCCTCAATTTCCACAAAATCCTCATCAGAGAGAGCATCAGGAACAGAGTCATTGTCAGGATCAGAGGGAGGCCCATCAGAGTTGGCTGAGATATCCTCAAATTCCACAATGGAGACCCGGCTAATTGCCCCTGTGCTGCAATGATTTTTGACTGTAAGGTGAAGGGGAATATCGGCCAGGGACTCCGCCTTGACAGTAACAAGGACAGCAGAATAGTCCATGCCGGTTAGGCAGATAGGGTCAATGTGATGAGGGTTGGCGAAAGGGACAGTGGACTCAGTGATATGCTCTCTGTTCCAGTGTTCCATGGGGAAATCAGCAATGGACAAAGCGGCCATGGCATCATGGGCGAAGAGGAACCTATTGTCCATCTTGTCATGGCGTTCAAAGTGCACAGATGCCTCCCGGCCGAAAAAGGGACCATTGTTTACAGCATTCTCACGATCAACAGACGAGGAGAAGACAGCCAGCCAAGTGCCGCGGGAAGAGGTGAGGAGCGACACCCTGTTAGGACCGCAACCAAGGTCGGCTGCCTGGTGGATGAATGTGGCAGGAGAGAGAAGCAGAGGGTGAACAAAAGCAAATGCCAGATGATCAAAGTGGCGCATGTCAACCTGAGGAAGGTAGACGTCGACGTAGTCCGGCCGCTGAGCCTCTTCAAGGTCCTCAGCGTCCGGTGGCAGAGCGTCAGCATCTGGAGCAGGAAGGAAGTCAGCAGCATCGTCAATGGGAATGAACCCGTCGCCACTGGCCCCGCCGGCAGCGGCGGCGTCCTCCTCGCTGTCACTTTCGAAGACGAGCTCTTCCGGGTCCTCCTCTTCCTCCGAGTCCTCAGCCGCCGCAGCAACGGGAACGACAAGGCGGCACACAGAGCGAGTGTGGTCAGAGGCGAAACACAGCTCGCAGCGAGGGAGCGGAGCAGCAGGAGCGGGAGCCGGGGGCGCAAGGTCGGCCAGGTCATTGGCTAGGGCAGCCATAGGAGCAACTGATCTGGAAGGAGGAGAGAAATTAGGAAAGGAGCGCAGGGGGGAAAAAGGAGGGAGGACAGGCGGTGGAAGCTTACAAGAACGCTCACGGTGGCCGGAGGAGCGGCAACGGCGGCAGCACACGGGGTCCCGGCAGGAGGCGATAAGGTGGTCTGGAGACAAGCAGCGGAAGCAGCGCTTGATATTTGGGTTGAGAGGAGGCGGTGTGCGACTGGGCGGCGAGGGAAGGGGTTTAGATGGAGAGGCGGCCACCTGAGAATAGGAAGGCGGGAGGCGGCCATCGGCGGCGGCGCAGGCACCAAGACAGTCGATTCGGGAAATTTGACCAACGGGCTCCTCAGCGGATGAAAGAGGAAGGAGGGGAGGAGGGGAGGGCGGGGGCGGAAGAAGGGGAAAGCTAGCAGAGGAAATAGAGCAGGCGGGATAACGGGGAGGGTGAGTAGGCCATGGCAGCGGACCGGCAGGCCGAGGCAGGATGCCAGGCAGGGTGAGGAAGAGGCAGAGAGGGCGATGGACACGAGGCAAGGACGGACGGGAACGGTCAAAAGGTGAGGTGGCGAGAACAGAGCTAGTAGCGTCCACATGCCTGTCGCTCAGCACGGCAGAGGCCACGGGCGCGGCAGAGGCCGCTGGCGCGGGAAGCAGGCAGCCATGCCCAACATGTGACTGGCCAGGAAGCCCAGTAAGCTGCTGATCGAAGCAGGAAGGAGAGGAGAACAGAGCAACCACCCGGCCATGGCGAATGCCACCGAGAGAGACGACGAAGGAAGCCAAGCGCAGCGACGAGACAGTCAACCGAAACGAATTAAGCCCTAACTGAACTAACGCAAGCCTTTCAAACTTAGATCCAATCCAATACTGAAGCAGGCTAAGAGCAGAAGAGCAGGAGACCGGGGCGTTGCTCTCCGATCGCAAAGCAATGTGCACCGGCGACGGCACAAAGAGCTTGGATCGGGGGGCAATCGGAGAACATACCAGCGAGTTGAAGTTTTCAAGCACGAACTGGAGGAAGGCGTCGCCCGGCGCCAAGAACGGTTCCGAAAGCTGCTTGGGGTCCATACAGAGAGCCCGCGGCAACTTGGAGCAGAGGAAACCTTGGCGCGTGTCGGCGGCGTCGGCCACCGCAAGAGGAAGACTGACGGAAGGAGGGACCTCGCCGGCGGCGGCAGGGACGATTTGGTGGCTAGTCCTAGGCTGTGGGTGGTGGGAGGTGGCCGCCGGAGCGGCGGGAACCACAGGGTGGGACGAGTCGCCCTCGTCGCCAGAGCTCACGAGAGAGACACGCATACTCGTCACCCCCTTGTTGACACTCCGGAACCATGACTTTTACTCACCACTGCAGCAAAGTGCAAAATATGCAAGGTGTTTAATTCGTTGTTCTGCTATTTTGATATGTCTTGGCCAATCCCCTCTTCTGTCCGCTCCTGAAATTGATAGCACTAGCCAATGATTGATCCCACAGCGGTGTATTCAGCTGCCAAGCAATCCAGTCAACAGGACCCCTAATTAGCAACCAAACATCTACACACACTATACATAGTCTGTGTTAGCAGTTGGTTGATCATGCATTTTGTATCCAAACCTCGATTGACATTATCCTTCTTATCAGCACTTGACTAATGATACGAGCTACTAATCATATCTATGTGTATCCAGGAAGCTCAGGAGGAAACTGCGCGCAGGATCCAGCTGAAGAAAGAGGAGCTGTATGACGTGATATCCAAGGCACAGCAGAAGTTCTTGACTTCTAGGTTTGAAAACAAGCGGCTACTCAAGCATCTGGCTTTACATGTGAACCCAAGACCGGAGGACTCTCAGTGGTATGATATCAAACGTATGCACTTGTCATTTCCGTGTTGCTTTCCGGAAGTTGATATGATCTGATCTACTTGTAGGCGCCGTCTTCATTTTCAAGAAAGGCTAGCATTGCACTGGATATAACGGGGTTCATTGCAGCAATCGGCGCGGCTGTTTATTTTGTGGTTGAAATCGCCAGAGATTAGCCTAAAGACATGCTAGGGGTATATGCGTGAAGCAAGAGAAGCGAAGTAAAATCTGGCCTAGCCTGACGGAGAACTAGTATTGACGAAAGAAAGAAGCAATATAATTTTTGGGAACGTTTATGATGATACAAGTAAACTTAGTGGTAACTACTAATGTGTTAGCCTTCATTTTATTTGATGTTCGACAAGTAGGGAGGTCCATCATTGAACCTTTGCTCCACTAAAATTTGTACTATGGCACCGAGGAATCTTTTGATTTATGTGGTGACAATGTGAGGGTCGTTTAGTTCAAATGTATTGTACTTCAAAGGGGTGGATCTAACCCCGGGCAACCAGGGCCATATGGCCCAGGGCATAGGAAAAATTCCTATTTACCATCGGTGAAAAAATTGACCCAGGCACCGTGAAATCCTTCCCAGCTCGGTCAGCCTTTTGTCACTTGCGTCCAGTCCAAGTACCCTCAGTCGTCGCTGGTTGTGGCTAGGAGCACGCAGGTGTCGCCACTACCCAACGGCCACACCGGTAGGCCGCTTGCCGTATGTGTCCCTTGGCCTCAGGACCCCATCTCGCCATTGCATGTCCGCTGCCGGCCGCCATGGCGCCCTGCCTAGTTGCATGTCGCCCTTACGCCCTCGGCCCTCCTACAGTCCTCCTCAGCGCGACCGTCGACCGGCGCCGCCCAATTGTTGTGGCGCCATCAACCAAGCGGGGACTGATTTGTTCGTCATACACTGACACTAATTGGATTTGCCCGGCTGCTATATTGTGCTATATTCGATGAATTATCAATTATTATGACATTTTATATCGTTTTCAAACATATAGATCACTTAGAGGAATTTACCTGGTCAATCCGTGGCCCGAAGGTTAGGGTTCGTCGAAGAAGGTGCTTCGGAGCGTCGAAATCCCTCCAAACCTTGCATCTGACCCTAGTATGTGTGCATAGACATGTTGCAAGGTTGAAATAGCCAATACCCAACTCCCTGATGTGACTCTGTTCACAGACATATGTGTTATCACTGGAATCTCGGGTTCATATCCAACAATTGGTTTTTCATGTTACTATATCCTAAGCAAACACAAACCAAGAGAAAAGTCCATTGGTGAACTCCCGTTCAAAGCAATTTTAAGAGGTAAACTATCCGAGGTCCGCAGGTTAGCAGGGATTCGTATTTCTTCCAAACCTTGCATGCGACCCTAGTATGTGTGCATAGACTTCGACGAACACTGTTGCTAGTACTGTCTTGAAAAAGCCGGCGCGTACACACCTTCGGCTAGCTGAAAATACGCCGGCGGTTGCGTGTATGAGAGGTTGGCGGCTGCTGGAATGCGGAGGCATTTACGTCAGGGGTCCCGGCTAGCGTGACGGCAGCTGAAGAGGATGAACCTGCTGTAACAACTGCGCAGGCCAGGTCCCATTAGGCTTCGACCATTTGCAAATTACACATTTCATCGGGTTGTAGTGGACCACATTGTTACGCACCAGAAGATTATCAGCATCAACATGTGCTGCTGCTCCAAAGATTTCGATTAAACAGTAAATGTGTGTTTGTGTTGACATGCCAAACTGTGCTGAAAAACCAACATTATTGACCCAAGCTCCAAACCAAAACTTTCACCTAAAAAGAGTAAATTGTTACAAAAAGATCTACAGCCATATGGCTTCCACCCTTCACTAGTAGAAAAAGGGTCTTTGGTCCAGCACCCAAATGTCATCTGTCCCGGTTCGGCTGACCATTGGGGACCAATGACACTTATTGGTCCCGGTCCATGCCGCCTGGAGATTAGTCCCGGTTCATTTCGGGGTATCGGTCCCGGTTTGTGGCATTAACCGGGACCAAGGCCTCCCCAGCATGACACGTGCCTCTATGCGGGTCATTGGTCCCGGTTCATGGCATGAACCGGGATCAAAGACCCTCCCCTGGCTATAAATTGATACCCAGCCCTTTGCTCTTTGCCACAAAAATTTGCTGAATTGTGTGTGTGGTGTGGGTGCTAGCTTTTTTTTTCTTTGATTGCACACAAGGTGTTCGACGAAATGTCCATGCCACATTTAAGTTCGCACAACACGGTATCCTCCGCCGAGGTTAGCAACCTTATCTTCTTCATCTGTAACTGATATAAAAATCTTGCATATGTGTCCATGTGGGTGGTCATTTCACTATTCATGATGTTATTATAATAGTTAATTATTATAACGCAGATCGATGCGCGGATGCGATGGATGTACGGCGACCGACGCGATTCTGATTTTATTGCAGGCCTGCATAAATTTATCGATGTGGCTAAGGCAAACAAAGTGGATAATTTTATGCCTTGTCCCTGCATCGACTGTCGAAATTTGACGGAGCACTCTGCCCCGAGAATCCTTCAAAGCCATCTGCTTCGGAGAGGTTTCATGCCCGGATATTATTGTTGGGCCATGCACGGAGAAAGAGGGGTTAGGCTGGAAGAAAATGAAGAAGAGGATGATGACAGCTATCCTGAAGAATACGGTGATACTGCAATGGAAGACAATGAAGAAGAGGGAGGCGGCAATGAAGAAGAACAACGGGCATCGGATGAGCCCGGTGATGGTCTTGGTCGGGTCATTTCTGATGCAAAGCAACAATGCGATACAGAAAGGGAGAAGCTGAAGTTGGAGGCCATGCAAAACGATCACAAAAAGTTATTATACCCAAATTGCGAAGATGGCAGCACAAAGCTCGGTACCACACTTGAATTGCTGAAATGGAAGGCAGAGGCTGGTTTATCTGACAAGGGATTTGAGAAGTTACTGAAAATAATAAAGCCAAAGCTTCCAAAGGATAATGAGCTGCCCGAGACAACGTACGAAGCAAAGAAGACTATCTGCCCTCTAGGATTAGATGTGGAGAAGATACATGCATGCATTAATGACTGTATCTTATACCGTGGTGAGAAGTATGAGAATATGGATAAATGTCCGGTATGCACTGCATGTCGGTACAAGATCAGACAAGATGACCCTGGTGATGTTGAGGGTGATGACGAGCCCCCCAGGAAGAAGGTTCCTGCTAAGGTTATGTGGTATGCTCCTATAATACCACGGTTGAAACGTCTGTTCAGAAACAAAGAGCATGCTAGGTTGTTGTGATGGCACAAAGAAGAGCGTAAGAAAGACGGGAAACTAAGACACCCCGCCGATGGGTCGCAGTGGAGAAACATCGAGAGAAAGTACTCAAACTTTGCAGGTGATGCGAGGAACTTATGGTTTGGTCTAAGTACAGACGGCATGAATCCTTTTGGGGAGCAGAGCTGCAGTCACAGCACCTGGCCCGTGACTCTATGTATCTACAACCTTCCTCCTTGGTTGTGCATGAAGCGGAAGTTCATTATGATGCCAGTGCTCATCCAAGGACCGAAGCAACCCGGCAACGACATTGATGTGTATCTAAGGCCATTAGTCGATGAACTATTGCAGCTGTGGGCAGAACCAGGTGTAAAGGTGTGGGATGAGCACAAACAGGAGCCATTTGACCTACGAGCGTTGCTGTTCGTAACCATCAATGATTGGCCTACTCTTAGTAATATTTCAGGACAGTCAAACAAGGGATACAATGCATGCACGCACTATTTAGATAAGACTAAAGGTACATATTTGGATAAATGTAAGAAGGTTGTGTACCTGGAGTGTCGTAAATTTCTTCCGACCAATCATCAAGTAAGAAAAAAAGGCAAGCATTTCAACGGTGAGGCAGATCACCGGAAGAAGCCTAAGCTCCCTAAAGGTGCTGATGTATTTGGTATGGTGAAGGACCTAGAAGTAATATTTGGAAAGGGTTCTGGCGGTCAATCTGTTCCGAAAGACCCCATTACCGGACACACGGCCATGTGGAAGAAGAAATCTATATTTTGGGAGCTTGAGTATTGGAAAGACCTAGAGGTCCGTTCTTCAATCGATGTGATGCACGTGACGAAGAATCTTTGCGTGAACCTGCTAGGCTTCCTAGGCGTGTATGGGAAGACAAAAGATACACCAGAAGCACGGGAGGACCAGCAACGTATCAAAGACCCATACAACAAGCATACTGATAAAGGCCGTCAATACTTAAGCAGCTACGCTATTACCAAAGCAGAGAAGGAAATCTTTTTTGAATGCCTGAATAGTATCAAGGTCCCGGCTGGGTTCTCGTCTAATATAAAGGGAATAATAAATATGGCAGAGAAAAAATTCCAGAACCTGAAGTCTCATGATTGTCACGTGATTATGACGCAGTTGCTTCCGGTTGCATTGAGGGGGCTTCTACCGGAAAATGTTCGAGTACCCATTGTGAAGCTATGTGCATTCCTCAATGCAATATCTCAGAAGGTGATCGATCGAGAAAGTCTAGAAAGGCTGCAAAAGGATGTGGTCCAATGGCTTGTCAGTTTTGAGTTGGTGTTCCCCCCGTCCTTCTTCAATATTATGACGCATCTCTTAGTTCACCTAGTTGATGAGATTTCCATTCTCGGTCCTGTATTTCTGCACAATATGTTCCCCTTCGAGAGGTTCATGGGAGTCTTAAAGAAATATGTTCGTAATCGTGCAAGGCCAGAAGGAAGCATCTCCAAGGGCTATGGAACAGAGGAGGTCATTGGGTTCTGTGTTGACTTTCTTCCTGACCTTAAGCCGATTGGTGTTCCTGAATCACGGTATGAGGGGAGACTAAGTGGAAAAGGCACGCTAGGAAAGAAAGCAATGATATTTAGGGACGGGCATTCTTTGAATCAAGCACACTACACAGTTTTACAAAGCTCTACCTTCGTGGCTCCGTATATCAAGGAACACATGAATGTTGTACGCTCTAAGTTCCCGGGGAAGGATGACTACTGGATTAAAGAAAATCACATGGAGACTTTTGGCACTTGGTTGCAATTACATCTCATAAATGACACCACTATTGGAGATCAGCTCTACTTGTTGGCCGCGACACCATCTGCGACTGTATTGACTTTCCAAGGGTACGAGATAAATGGGAATACATTTTACACGATCTCCCAAGATAAAAAGAGCACTAACCAAAATAGTGGTGTCCGCTTTGATGCAACATGTGACAATGGGAAAAAGGACACATACTATGGTTACATAGAGGAGATATGGGAACTTGACTATGGACCTACTTTTAAGGTCCCTTTGTTTCGGTGCAGTTGGGTCAACATGAATAGAGAAGGGGTAAAGGTGGACCAGCTGTACGGAATGACAACAGTGGATCTCAAGAATCTTGGTTACAGAGACGAACCATTCGTCCTAGCCAATGATGTGGCTCAGGTTTTCTATGTGAAGGACATGTCCTCCAGACCGAAAAAAAGGAAAAATAAGGAAACGAATACATCAGACGATGAGCCCAGGCGTCACATAGTTCTTTCAGGGAAAAGAAACATCGCGGGAGTCGAGGACAAGACAGACATGTCAGCAGATTATGATAAGTTTGAAGAAATTCCGCCCTTCACCGTGAAAACTGACCCTTGCATCCCGTTAAATAATGAAGATGCTCCATGGTTACGGCCTAAGAAGCGATCATAGGCAAGGGATCGACATACGCGACGAAGGAGAATTACCCTAAACCCTATGTAAATCTATGTAATGTATGAAAACTATGACATGTCATTTTGTGAATGATTTTTTATGATGTTTGCAATTATCCAAGTTCAATATTTTTCCATGCAGCTATGACACATAATATTGGAGTGATTCAGTCATAGTCATGCCTAGCCCTATAAACATCGCCACTGTAGTCGTCGTAGTCGTCGGAGTCGCGGTAGTCGAACCTCGGCGGGTGAGCACGCGTGGGCTGAGACTGAGGGTAGCACAGGCGGGGGCCACGGTAGGCCATGACGCTCTGGAGAGTCCGGCCGCGCCACCACAGCCGATGGCCGGCCTCGTTGAAGTTTGAACAAGGTGGGCCGTCCTCCTCGTGCCTGGCAAGCGCACTCTCACGCCGATTGATGAAGAAGGCGTCCCAAGTCGGGCTGTAGTCGGGATGCCACTGGGGATTCCTCCGCTGCTCTGGCGTGAGCTCGAAGTAGTAGTGGTTCGTGATGGCCATCTGACGCGCCACACCTAGAGGGACAGGAGGGACCGGTACGCCTCCGACGCTCAGCATCCAGCCGGTGGGGACGCGGTAGCCCGGCGGGCAGGGGTAGTTTGAGGCGCAAAGCGCCTCCGCCTCCTTGGGGGTTAGAGATACGATGGAGGCCATGGGAGAGAGTGATGAGGTTTGCAGATATGAGTCTAGATGTGATATGTAAATGGAGGCCAAGCCTACATATATATAGTGAAAAAATGGCGGGAAGACGGAGGCGGGAAAAGGTGGAAAGCGCGGGAAGAAAATAGGCGGGAACGCAGTGGCGCGGGAAACTATCTAACCTTTAGTCCCGGCTGGTGGGTACAACCGGGACTAAAGGTGGTTTTTGTGTCATCTAACTAAACTGTCGGTGGGATAAGGAAAACTTTCTCCTGCAACATCGTAAGCCATTCCAAGATGCACGTGTGCACAATATGGGCACATTATCATAAACTATGCCCTGATTCTAGCCATAACATTGGTGGTTTGACCTAAATGCCATGAAACCTCGAACATGATAGGTCATTTTGTGAAGGATTTTTTATGATGTTTGCAATTTTCCAAGTTCAATATTTTTCCTTGCAACTATGACACATAATATGACACCACGCGAAGGTTTCACATTGTTTGGATCATTTTTGAATTTCTTATGCCCGTTTCAAACTATATTCAAAGCGGCGGGCTTGAAGCTTCTTAGCCCGGGGCTGAGCCTCGCTAAACTTGAAGTAGATCTCTAGTGAAATAGCATGTTGTGAACCTATAAATAATTTTTAAAAAAATTCACAAGCATTATATCCTGTACTTGTAGTACAAATCTGGGCACCCTCCTATCGAATCGGCAGGAATTTGTCTTTTTCATGAGGGATGGACGGTAAGGTTTCTGATACACCGGTTGGGAATTGGTCCATCTAAGGTGGTCTAGTATTTTTGAAAAATGGGTTGGTGCCAATGCCAAACTTTAATTTGGTGGTTCCTTCATAGAACACCCCAATTTCGGCACCTCAAAAATGGAAATTTGCTATTTCGTGCGTCGAAAATGAAAACTTCCTCCTGCAACATCGTAAGCCATCCCAAGATGCACATGTGTGCACAATATGGGCACATTATCATAAACTATGCCCTGATTCTAGCCATAACATTGGTGGTTTGACCTAAATGCCATGAAACCTCGAACATGATAGGTCATTTTGTGAAGGATTTTTTATGACGTTTGCAATTTTCCAAGTTCAATATTTTTCCTTGCAACTATGACACATAATATGACACCACGCGAAGGTTTCACATTGTTTGGATCATTTTTTGAATTTGTTATGCCCGTTTTAAACGTGTTAGTGCATTTTTTATTAAAAATAGTAAAATTGTTTAGTTAGAATTCATAATTTTGAAAACAGAAAATGGTTTTAGATTAGTTATTTAAATTGAAACACTTTTCCTGTTGAAAGTTTTTCCAAATTTTAAATAGAAGAAAGTTTTTTCCTGTTAAAATGAAAACAGCAAGTTAAAACAGAAAAACAATGGGCACGTGGCGGCTCAGCAGCGCCCCTCGCCCAGGACATTGGTCCCAGTTTGTGGCATCAACCGGGACCGTTAATGGGCACGTGGCGGCTCAGCAGCGCCCCTCGCCCAGGTCATTGGTCCCGGTTTGTGGCATCAACCGGGACCGTTGAGTCATTGGTCCCGGTTGGTGCCACGAACTGGGACCAATGACCCCTCCAAATATAACTCGCCCTTCTTCCTCCCCCACTTCCCCCCAAATCGGCCGAAACTGCTAAGGACTTTTGCGCGCGGAGCGAAAACACGCCGGCAGGCTGTCCGAGTTTCCTGCCGCCGTCCTCGGAGAGCGCCGCCGCTGCCGCCGTCCTCGGTGAGCGCCGCCGCCGCCGCGACCTCTCCCTTTTCCCCCCGCGCCGCCGCTCATCACATTCTCTCTCTGCAGGTGGCCTGCGCCGCCGCCCCCCCCAGCGTCGCCGCGACGCCCGGCCCCGTGCGCCCGCCCCGCACCCCCAGCGCCGCCGCCCCCCTTCGACGGTGAGCCCGGCCGGCCAATTTTTTCTTTTTTTTAAAAAAAATTTCGCATTTAAATTGCCGTGGAAATGAAGAGATATCCCGATAAAAGTCATCAGAGGAGAAAGGAAAGGGAGGCAGCTGAGAAAGCGGCAGCTGCAGACCGGCTGCGTAATGTAGAAGAAGCATTAAAGCGGCAGCAGGATCAACTCGACAGACTTAGCCAGCAAGGTATCAGCAGCCAATCTCAGCGGCACATGGTAGAAGCTGCATTCGATGGTATCGACGCCCTATCAAATAAGAAAAGCAGCGTCGCTTCCACCCAGCTCCACGATGGTGATGATGATGCACTGACGATGGCTCCTCCTAAACGCTACCCAGTGGATGATATCACGGAGAGCACAGCTTGTGAGCTAAAGGTGCAAGTTATGAACTTAAGGGTGACAGCGGCGGTCGGCATGGCCGTACCAACTGCGCCTAACGGAACTTGGCATTGCAGACCGATTCCAAAAGGGTACGCTGTCGTCACGGTGGATGATGTCAAGCAAGATTTTGAGGAGCTGAAGCTGGACCACCCTGCAGGGGAAGATAGGGACCTGACTGAACTAGGAGAAGCCAAAGGGGGGACTATTGTATGGCCAAAGGAGCACATCGTGCTTCCAAATTATGTCCCGCCAAGGCCACCCACTCCTCATAGCAGCAGTCCACCTTCGCCGCCACCTCACCATTCTCCAGCGCAACCGTCGCCTTCACCGCCTCACCACTCACCGCAGCTGTCTCCACCGCCGCCTCAGCCGTCTCCGCCGCCGCGTCAGCCGTCTCCGTCCCCTGAGCCTCAGAGACTAAAGCGGAAGTATACTAAGAGGGGCAGCACCACCACCACCAGCAAGAGCACGTTCCGATCACCGAAACGTAAGCTATCGCCCCTCCCAAGAGTACCTCATCAGAATATGAAGAAGCTTCCTTACGAGAAGACAGATGAGGAAATTGCTACGGCCGCAGATGCCCATTATCAACAGTGGAAGACTGACATGGCTAACAAGAAAAATCCAAAGCCGACGGAGCCATTGATCTTCCCGGTCACCGCAGAAGATAAAGCCAAAGCAGCCGCGCTTAAGATTCAGCTTCACCAACCCATAGCGCTCACACCTGACTATAATCGCTCTATTACCAAGTCAGCTGAGGCAAAAGAGCGGAGAGTCGGGAAAGAAGTTGCCCAGCTCGGACAACAGAAAAATCAATCGATCGAACCGCTCAAAGTGTACGATACCAATGAGTGGAGAGCCCAGGAGCGGCATGATCCGAACATTGATCCGGAGTTTATTCAACTCTACGGAGAAAAGGCCAAGTTATATGGACTGTCTATTGCTGAGTACATGAGCCGTCTAGATGAGTTCGAGGGGTACCAGCAAATAGCGTACAAATACCGGTACGGGGATACTCTCGTCAAACCCGAGTTAGTCAAAGATCTACCAACAAAAATGCGGAGATTGCATAACTGGTACATACAAGCCTGTGCTGAATCCACAAACTGGATCTATGCTGGATATAAACACCACCATTACGGTCATGGAGATGGCTTCTTACTGATGGAATTTCTAGAATTATTTCAGTTTTACCAACAAGACGCCCTCGACAAAACTATTGTCAGTGCCTATTGCCTGTAAGTATTATTAAGTCTTTCTAGCTCAGCTCATTCGTTGCTTGTATAATCTTACTCATCATTATACTAATTATATATGCAGAATGAAGATTCTTGAATGCGACCGAGGAGGAATCTTTGACCTTGGGTTCGTTGACTGCAATTTCGTTCATGAAGATACTCTCAAAAAAAAACCCAAAGAGACAGAGGATAACTTGGTACAATCGTTGAAGTATTTCAGCAACAGAAGGGAAATACTATTTCCTTACAACTTCGAGTGAGTGTTACTGTCTTGTACACATTTTGTTTTCGCTTTACTCGATGTTAAGCTATTTGACTCATTATGTCTGTGCAGCTTCCACTTTATTCTGTTAATCATTAGTGTTGACGAAGGAGTAGTCAAAGTCATGGACTCAAAACGCACACCTTTAGGAAATTGGGTGAACATGCAGGAATGCCTCCAGAAGGCTTGGAAACGGTTCACCGCCAACACTAGGGGTGTTTGGAAGCTAGAGCTTACATTTAAACCATTGAATGTAAGTACTACTTGCTAGATCCACGTATCTCTTTGATTCTAGTTTCAATACAATTATCATGCTTGATTCTTATTTTGATTGAACTCCGTTCTCGTAAAGTTCTTGAGGCAAGAAGCTGGGAATAACTTATGTGGATACTATGTCTGCGAGTTCATTCGCCAGACGACCAAAGAGAAGGGTGCAGACCGAAACATCAAAAAACTTGAAGTACGATAAACAATAATCTCAACATTATTTTATTACCATCAACTGTGTTTAGTTTCATTCATATATATTGATCCCCTTCTTTAAATTAGATCGAACGGATGCGGGACGGTCTTCTACCACGGGAACGCGTGCAAGCAATTCAAGAGGAAATTGCCGGTTTCTTATTAGAACAAGTCATAGATCCGAAAGGAGAATACTATTACCCGGTTCATTTAGAAGGGTGAAGTGTAAAAAAGAAGATGTAAAATCAAATTTGTGTGAGTTACCGATTGTAATAGCGACCAAGCACGACGGATGAGACGGTGAATAATATATTCGTGACCATGATGTGTAATATATATATATAGTGTGGTTCCTTCATTATTGATGTATATATATAATACCATTAAATTGAATACAAAACACACCAAATAAAACCCTGAACCCTAAATGGGAAAAAAACCCTGGATCAACGATCCCGGCTCGTCCTACGAACCGGGACCAATGACTCAGGCCCCCTCGCCCCGCAGCGCGTCCACGTGGAGACCTATCGGTCCCGGTTCGTGCTGGAACCGGGACCGGCATTGGTCCCGAGTAATGGATCCCGGTTCGGCAACCGGGACCAATGGCCCAAATGAACCGGGACCATAGGCCCTTTTTCCACCAGTGCTTCCTGTCTATTTATGTTCTCTACTAGGAAATTTGTCCGTGCATTGCATCGGGAAAACCCTACGAGACGTTTGAAAAAAAAAAATTTGCGCCATATTTAAAATTTAAGTAGTAAATAATCCTTATTGCATAAAATATCAAATCTAACATCTTTTTTAACCTGGTCATCGATTTTATTATTGCTTTTGGATGTGGCACTCGTCTTTGTGACATGTTGTCATAGCGATGTATAACTCATGAACAGTGTTATGCCCGTTAGGGAATTTTGAAAGTGCGACTTCGCCGGATTGAAAGTTTGAAAACCTTCCCAACCTTCTAGTGGGTTGCTACGGAATCACGTTAAATCGAATAAGCAATCTTTTATATGTTTATAATCCATCAGACGAATCCAAAAGGCATAGAGTTCAATAGAAACAAATTATTCAAAATCCATAGAATCACAGTGATTAATCTGCACTATTAAAAATTCTATTATGATATGGATGAATCCCAACTATTCTCCAAACCCTCGGTAGATTCCTACTATCATTTTGAGAAAATTGGCAGTATTGGATACTGCCTAACACTAAATGCATATTTTATTTGGTAACTATGATCACAAACTATTTTAAAACTATGAACACAATCACCCAAATTCCCTTGTTGCATCTAAAAGAACATATTACGTATTTACATCATAAGGCGTAAGGTAACTTTGTTCACTGTAGCCGTAACCAAGGAATTGAAAAGAACAAACTTATGCAGTAGTTGCTACGGACTGAATTTTAATTAGATTCTATCGTAATTTAGCTAATGAATTGTAGGACTGTAGACACATGACACCACATATCCAAGACATACAAAAACAGTACATTTGCAGCGTGAGGATACACATGAAGACACATATGGCAATAGCTGATGTGCACATGACCTTAACTTTGACCGGGACTTGCTGAAAATCCGCGAAGAGGCGGCCCCCTCCCACCCTGCTACAGTAGCTTGAGGAACCAGTGAGATCCCGGCCCGACCCCAGGCCCCTCCGGCGGCGATGCCGGCCGGAGGTGGCGGTGGGGGAGGTGCCGGAGTAGGTCTTGTAGCTGTAGGTTAGTTTCCCCGGCGCTTTTTGTCGGTGCTGCTTGGAGGAAGCTCGGGCTCTCTGCCCAGATCCGAGCTGGTCGAGGCTGGTGGCGCCGCCCCTGGCGTCGGCGGTCAGCGCGCTGGCGTGCCCCATCTCGATGATGTTCCTCAATAAGGGCTTCGTCCCTCTGGTCGAGTTTCGCGGCAGCGCTCGTCCTTCTGAGTCTGGCCGGCTGCGGTGGTCGGTGGGCTTAGCAGGGCTCGAGGCTGCGGATCTGGCTTGAGGTGATAGGGGCTGAGTGCTCTCTGGTGCTCCGGCACAGCACCAGGCAGTCCGTGGTCGGCGGTCTCCTCCCAGATCCGAGGTGGATCTCGGTCGGGTTGCCTCTGACGACAACGCCCTTCGATAAGGTGCCTAGGAGCCAGCTTTCCAGTTGTGGCTTGATCTGCTGCTTGATGCTCCCCTTGACCTGCCGTGGCGGCGAGGGAGGTGAGCGCTGAGCCGACTTCGTAGGGGTCTCCTGTCCTGGCCGGCCGTGGCGGGGGGGGGGATGGCGGCTCTGCGAAGCCCTCTTCTTGTTCTCTGGTGCTGGTGCTGTAATGGTTGTCGATAGTGGTTCTGGCGGTGGTGCCCGGTTCTCAGCCGCTTCTCCTTCCTCCGCCGGCCGTGGTGACCGTGGGGAGTTCGAGTAGCGGCTCAGTGGTGTATGCTCCTCCTCTCTGACCGGCCGTGGCGGCGAGGGGGGAGGCGGAGCTGCTGCTGTTTTTTCTGCATCTCTGGCCAGACTTGGCCAGTCGACGGTCTCCATCCCGACTCCCTCCGACTCAATGGCTGAGTCTCTTTGGGGTCTGTTTGGTGGTGGCGTGGCGGCGGGCTCTTGCAGGAGTTCTTCTCAGGCGGCATTGGGCGGATGATTCCGTTCCTCCCGGTCGGACCAAATGGGTGTAGGGCACCCACTCCACTGCTTCTTGCAGTGGCGGCTTCCTCCTGCTGTACTTCCCCAAGTGGTGCGTCCCCGGTGGTGGTGCGGCGGCCGCGCTGTGCTGATTCTTCGTCGACGGCGAGGTGGACGCCAGGAGGGACCTGATCGCGTTTCCGCGATTTCTGCAGGGTCCTTTTTACAATTTTTAGGGTTTGACTGTTGACGAGGTTCTACCCCGGCAATGCCCATGCTTGAGGGCTTTCGATCTATAGAGCGCATTGGGGACCTGGCGAACTCGACGGCGGTCGATAAACGACGAGGGGCACACGAATTTTACCCAGGTTCACGTCCCCTCGGTGGAGGATCGCTACATCCTGCTAGCAATCTAGTATATGAGCATAGTGTTTACAGGGAGCCGCCGTAGGCGGATTTGTATGCGTGTAATGTAATCTATTGTGTGAGAGCCGTTCTAGGGTGTGCCCTTGGTGGCATTATATATGCAGCCAGGTAGGGTTTACAAGGTTTCTTGCCTTCTACTTCAAGTCGGTGTGCTGGGCCTTGCGGGCTTCGTGTAACCTTCGAGCGGGCTTCTCCCCTGGACCGAAAACTAGGTAGGCGAATATCGAGGGCCTATTTGTAATTCCTTCGTCAGTAGCCCCCGAGTGTCTAGTCGATTCGTAGAATCGGGTAGAGACTCTAATCTTGCCTTGACGTCGTAGTCTTGCATGGCGCGTGTGAGGGCACCAAATGAAGTTCTTGCATGTCGGGGTCGGTGAAGTCGCATGGTGGTTGAATCATCATGATGATGTTGTCGAATTCTTGTTGTAGGCAATGTCGTTGTCGAATACTTGCTGTAGGTGATGTTGCTGTCGAGCCTGAATATGTCAAACCGAAGTCGACGCAGCAGACGGAGCACCATCGATGATGTAGAAGGCAATGCGAGGCGCAGCCCCCGAGCGTGTCGCCAACGCCAAGACGGATGGACGCCAATGCGGGGCGCAGCCCCCGAACGTGTTGCCAACACCGGAATTTGAGGCGAATGAAAAGCCAATGCAAGGCGAAGCCCCCGAGCGTGTTGTCAACGCCGAGTGCTAAAGGAGTGAATGCTAAGGTTAGCATGTAAGCGTAGCCCCCGAGCGTTGCTAGCATCGGGTTGTAAGGCGCAGCCCCCGAGCGTGCTACCAACGCCGGACGAATAAATACCAATTTGAGTAGTGCTCATTCTGAGCCTCGAAAATGCTAAGTCGGGTTTGCAGAGGGATGCGCATAACCGGCCTGAGACTCACGCTGGGTCTCAGTTAATTGCATAGCCGCAAAAACACTCGGTTAGCTTACTCAGATTCGAGTCCCCCGACTCGAACCCGCGTGGGCTGGCGCTACCCCGACCCGAGCCGCGTTGGACTTACCAGGTCGAAGCCCAGTTCATTGTGAGGCACCCGATGCGTCCATCGGTGCAAACTTCATACCGTAGGTATGGAAAATCTCCGGCAGAGCGCGTTTGATACGAATACCGGGCCATCGGGTGTTGCAAACCGTGGACTTACCTTCGTATTTGACATACGGCATCCGAACTGGTATATTGCCACCAAAATTCGGGCATGTTGAATGAGGAGCGTTGATAGCCCGAAAGAGAGGTTCGAAAGGGCATCAGCCCGTATTCGAACAAAATGAGGGCACCAGCGGTGTGGAGATGCGTTTTGAGGGTTCCGACATCCCAACCCGAATAGTGTAGAGGCGCTGCCGGCTCGAAGAAGGGGATTCGAGGGACTGAAGCCTGAACTCGAATGTTTTGAATAACTCGAAGGCACTGCTGGCCCAAAGAAGACAATTCGAGGGACCGAAGCCCGCACTCGAAGAATATGGAGGCGCTGCTGGCCCAAAGAGCGATTCGAGGGACAAGAACGCCCGCACTCGAATAACGCCGAGGCGCTGCTGGCCCGAAAGAACGATTCGAGGGACAAGAACGCCCGCACTCGAATAACGCCGAGGCGCTGTTGGCCGAAAAGAAATGATTCGAGGGACCGAAGTCCGCACTCGAATAATATGGCGGCGCTGCTGGCCGAAAAGAAATGATTCGAGGGACAAGAACGCCCGCACTCGAATAACGCCGAGGCGCTGCTGGCCGAAAAGAAATGATTCGAGGGACCGAAGTCCGCACTCGAATAATATGGCGGCGCTGCTGGCTGAAAAGAAATGATTCGAGGGACCGAAGTCCACACTCGAATAATATGGCGGCGCTGCTGGCCGAAACGAAATGATTCGAGGGACCGAAGTCCGCACTCGAATAATATGGCGGCGCTGCTGGCCGAAAAGAAATGATTCGAGGGACCGAAGTCCACACTCGAATAATATGGCGGCGCTGCTGGCCGAAAAGAAATGATTCGAGGGACCGAAGCCCACACTCGAAATAATATGGACAGTGCACTTCGAGGGACAAGATAGCCACCACTCGAAGGATATGGAAAATATAAGCGGTGCTGACGACCAATGGATTTGTTGAGTGCTATGTGAGCACATTAGGAACAGCAGTCGGCGTCGACCCTCAGTAGCCCCCGAGGGTGAGTCGAAGTGCTTGCACTTGGGCTTGCCCTCAAAATTTCAGTTACTTGTTGTCGACTGCCATAACCCTTCGTCAAAACCCCTGAGTGTGGGTAAATGCATATCTTTAAGGCGAAGCCCCCGAGTATCGGGTGTGGCAAAAGTAAATATTAATTGACTCTTGGTAGAGGAAAACTTAGCTTTATCAGGTGCGACGTGGTCGAGGCTGATGCAGACGTGGTCGAAGATCATGACGATGGCGGGGTCAAAGATTGTGGCGATGAAGGGTCGAAGATCACGGCGACGGCGAGGTCGAAGATCGTGGCGATGAAGGGGTCGAAGATCATGATGACGGCGAGGTCGAATATCGTAACGACGCAGGGGTCGAATTTTTTGACGACGCAGGGGTCGAATTTCTTCATGATGCAGGGTCGAATTTCATGTCGGAGACGGAGTCGAAGACCATGTCGGCGGACTCGAAGGTCATGATGGCGAATTCGAAGGTCATGTCGACGGCGGAGTCGAAGACCATGTTGGTGGACTCGAAGATCTTGATGCTTGAGCTTCCGCGCACAGAGGCGAGGCGATGTCGAGCCCCCGAGCGGTGCTGAGTGCGCGACGGCGAGCCCCCGAGCGGTACTGAGTGCACGACGACGAGCCCCCTGGCGTGGCAAACCGCAGTTGACGCAGACCAGGGCGCAGCGGAGTCGACGCGGATGTAGTCTGTGCAGGCGAAGGCGCTGCAGAGTCCATCAAATTTAAGCCGCAAGGAGTCGACGATGTTGACGACGAAGTAGTTGAAGTATTTTTCTTTGGCGAACGGGGTCGAAGCATCGGAGTCGTTTAGACGGAAATGTGACCATGCCGAGATGCACATCTAGCTCTTTACTTGTGTTTAAAACTGAAGTATGATTGCTTCAAGTTCTACTTCATGAATTGCTTAGGAAATCGAGACGAAACTGATTCGCCTCATCCATAACTCCTGATATTCTTTTAACCGTGTGTTGTTCCTGAGAAATCGATACAGAATTGCTTTGCTTCCGTGCTGAATCAGCAAGTAATATGCCTCTTGAAGAGGATCCGCCGTGTGTTTGAGCGCAGTAGACAGGGAAACGTCTGCCCAGGTAAAGTGCACGGAGACTGAACGCTGTGCACGGAGACTGCACCAGGCTGCTTTTCCTGACCAACGCAACTTTAATTGCTTTGGGACTTCGAGCATGTAACTGAACTTAGCTGATCTGATAGTTCTTTGTTCCCTGGACCTTCTTTTTCCTTTTCTTTTTGGTTGCCTCTGTGGCCGAATTTGAAAACCTGCAGCACGCTGCTCGATCGGATCGCTCTGGCCGATTGCAAGACGCGCAGATCCTATAGACTGAAGAATTCGTCGGGCTGCCGAACTAGCTGGCTTCTGCTTGAGGACCACGCATATGTGGGAGATTAGTAACCGATCCGCGTGCATACTTGCTCTGCTAGGTCACGGAAAGTGCACGATCTCTCGGTTAAACGTCGTCGCCGCATCCCGTCGACCGCGACACGGTTTTTGTCAAGCTTTTTTGTGTGTGGACTCGATCCTTGCGCTGATTAGTTTGGCCGTCTGATGTACCTGCAGAGGACTTGATTCTCTCGCTATTGGTGGCGAATAGCAAAAGCATGCTCCGCCTCGGGACTTGATCTGGCTGATTTGATGATTGACCGATCTGGTTCAGCGGGACTCGTAGCAACTCTGATAGATTGGTGCGGCAGCGGAACATCGGATCACGGCCCCGTGATGTAGCTTCTATCGATCACGGTGAAAGGCGCTTTTGGATTGCAGGACGCGCCGCACGGGACGCCGACGAAAACCGTGAACTCTGTTTCGTAGATTGGATCTCGACGTTCTTGAAGGTGATGAAGGAGCCGGCGAGTCCGTAGATCCAGATCCCGTCGTCCCCACGGTCGGCGCCAATTGACGAGGTTCTACCCCGGCAATGCCCATGCTTGAGGGCTTTCGATCTATAGAGCGCATTGGGGACCTGGCGAACTCGACGGCGGTCGATAAACGACGAGGGGCACACGAATTTTACCCAGGTTCACGTCCCCTCGGTGGAGGATCGCTACATCCTGCTAGCAATCTAGTATATGAGCATAGTGTTTACAGGGAGCCGCCGTAGGCGGATTTGTATGCGTGTAATGTAATCTATTGTGTGAGAGCCGTTCTAGGGTGTGCCCTTGGTGGCTTTATATATGCAGCCAGGTAGGGTTTACAAGGTTTCTTGCCTTCTACTTCAAGTCGGTGTGCTGGGCCTTGCGGGCTTCGTGTAACCTTCGAGCGGGCTTCTCCCCTGGACCGAAAACTAGGTAGGCGAATATCGAGGGCCTATTTGTAATTCCTTCGTCAACTGTACTTTCCCCTATTGTTAGGGGCCTCCCTGTAATTGTGTCGGCGATGAATAAGAAGCTCTCTCCGGGTCCTTCGAGACCCGTCTTATTGTTCAAAAAAGCAATAGCTGATGTGGGACAAGTAGCGCAGCGGCAGGGCATCATCTCCAACGACAATAACCGGACAAGCCTGAAGTACTCGCGTGTGCGGGCGACGGACATGTTCTTTAGCTCCGACGGAGAGCCCCGCCAGAATCCCGAGATCGATCAGAGTCAGCAGAGAGCTACCCATTCTTTTGCTTCAGTCAGCTGACACCACCGCTCCCTTTTCTTGTTTAGTTCGCCAGATTTTGAAGCCCTAGCGCGCTCTTATCGAAGCTTCGCCGTGGCCATACTGCCGACGATAAAGACTCGAAGAAGCAGTGACCCGTTGAAGCAGGGCGCTTCCCTGCGTTGCGGATCTTGGCGACCAGGCGTCAGGGTGCTTACATGGCATCATACAGGTACAACCTAGCCTGATCGATCCAGTTTGATTCAGTTTGACAAGTTATCGTCAAAGCTCTTCAGGTCCTGCTCGCCTGGTAATCGATCCAGTTTGACAAGTTATCGTCAAAGCTCTTCAGGTCCTGCTCTCCTGATCGATTTCGTTTCTGTCCGCCCTCCGACGAATTGCTAGCTCGCGTGTTTGGTAATTGGAATTTAAACGCTCAAATTTGATTGTCTATTGATGCAGGGCAATCAATCTCGCTCAGCTATTTAAAGGCTCAGAAAAAGCAACCAAAGCCCAACTCATTCAAGTTGACATACATATGATCAAATATGACCTGATCATATGGACTACGCCGTGAACAACGTCAAAGCGAATGCTGATGGATGGACGGTTGATCATATGGACCTGACCAAATACGACCTAGAAAACTATGTGCACCAGAAATAACCCAGCCCAGGAACTTTCTCTAGGCCCGCTACGATACAAACAACAAAGGTAATTAGCGATTGAAACGGAAACGGAAGAACCAAACCATGAAACCCTTGCGTATTTTATTATTAGGTATAGATTTGGACTAAAGAGCAATGAGGCAACATATGCATTCATTGGCATCTGAAAAGGACAGGCCTGCTTGATCGCAAAACAAAAAAGGACGGGCCTGCTTCTCCATCAAACAAGATGTTGTTGCTTCTTCTTGCGTCAAGACTAGTTCTCCATCAGGCTAGATATTGCCTCCACTTCTCTTTCATGCTCCTCTTCTATCATCATGGCCCGAGCTAACTTGTCGTCATGGTCTGCCAAAAACTATACACTCCCAAGCTGCTAAGGTTAATACATAGAACCTTGCTGTCTTGAACCTATTAATAACTTGTCTTGTAGTCTGCACACCTGTAGGTAGGTCAAGTGAGATTATATATATGCACGAACTGTTGTCAGACAAGAATTATTAAAGGAAGAAGAAATAAATAGATAACAACATTTGTTTATTTAATATAACACTGGTAGAAAAAAGGCCTTCAATCCCGGTTTGTAAAGACCATTAATCCCGGTTTCGGCAACCGGGACTAACAAAGCGCGACTAAAGGCTTCAGCCTTTAGTCCCGGTCGTTTATGAACCGGGACCAATGGTCCGCCACGTGGCCCTGGGCATGTGTTGCGGCTTGAGGACCTTTGGTCCCGGTTCCTAACACGGACCGGGACTATAGGTCCATTCGGTATAAAATTGTATTTTCTGTTTCAGAATTTCTGTATTTTCTTTATTTCTCTATTTTTCTTTATTTCTCTATTATCTAATCATCTCTATTCTCATATAGAATTAGATACTTATGGCTCTCACTCCATATCACATATCAAATTACAAGTACTTGTGGTCCTCACTTCCCGGTCGGTCACCCATCCTCACACTGCTCCACCCTTAGCACGCTTAACTTCTCCATTCCTTCCCTACTAGCTTCCAAGACTGCGCTCGCGACTTCTTGATAATGGTATGGTACCTATTCTATTAACCTATACACTTTGGTAATATATAATATTACTTTTTTAAATTCCAAATAAATTCACAAAATAAGAAACAATGATTACGAATAATAAGCACCAATGAATTTCAAATATTCTTTATATATAATTTAATTATTAATTTTCGGATGATTAAAATATTCAAAAAAGCAAAAATACTTGAAAAATCACAAATTCGATAATTAATTGACTTTGTTAACCGAAACAAAGGGAGTACATTTTTTCAAACATACTCATCCAATATGGCTCATCCAACATTTTTCCAATTGCTCATCCAACATTTTTCCATACATATATATAATCATCCACCTAATTATTAAGGTTAAGACGATCAACATTGCTATTGTAGCCCTTTAGCTTCCAGAATCTCCTAGCTATCTCAAAGCCTAGGCGAGCATCTAAAGCGGCATATTTTAGTTGGTTCATGCTCAATGGAACTTTTTCCCAACCAAAAATTAGATCATCTTCTTCTTTTTTTTTCTTCTTTTTTTCTTCTTCTTCTTCTTCTTCTTCTTCTCCCTTCTTCTTCTTGTCCTTCTTCTTCTTGTTGTCCCTCTTCTTCTTCTCAAGATGTGTCCCAATAATAGCATTGGCCAAATCATAGAGACTCGGCGTTAGCTTGCTAGTGGGGTTTGGGACAACTTGTTGAAGATCATATGCGGACGGAATAACAATTCCGTATGGGCTTAGCTTGCGCAGATCATTGTCGATGGCGGCACCAACAAACTTGATGGTGGTGTCCTTCAAGAAGTCCTTGAGGAGTTGCGGCACGGCATTGGCCTTACAAATTTGGAAGATCAATATCTCGGACGCCACCGAGAGTTGAAGGACGGCGGCACGCTGCGGGACCTCGTGAGTGGTGAACTCACAATCCAAGCCCACGCACTTGACCGGTGCGTCGTCGAGGAACCGGCGCTTGACCTTGCCGATCCACTTCTCCACCCTCGAAGCACGGAGGGTCTCCGTGATGGTGAAGTTCATCTCTTCGATGACCACGTAGTAGACCCGAGACCGGGGCCAATGTTGCTCCTCCATTGTCGCCGAGGGAGAGCTCGCGGGCGCCGGCGGTATGGTGATGTGTGGGAGAGGTTTTGGGGAAGAAGAAGAGGGATGTTTTGGGGAAGAAGATGATCAAATGTTGAGTGATTTATATAGTGAAAGAGGGAGAAGATGAGAGAGCACACGCCGGCGATGTGAATGCAGATCGAGTTCCAACGCGTCGCCGGCGGTTCCCGATCAGCACGACGATATACGAAGCGTCGTCGTTAATGTCGTCGAGGATAACTGGCGCGAAGTGGGCGGTTCGTTTGAACGGGTGATTGGTCCCGGCTCGTGGCACCAACCGGGACTAAAGGGCACCTTTAGTCCCGGTTGGTGCTACGAGCCGGGACTAAAGGTCCACGGGGCATTAGTCCCGGCTGTTAGGTGAAACCGGGACTGAAGGTCCCTTTTGAACCGGGACTAATGCTCCCTGGCCCACATTTTTAAATGAACCGGGACTGATGAACCCTTTGGTCGCGGATCGAATTTGGTTCGAGACAAAAGGGTCGAATGGAAGCCCCTTTTTCCACCAGTGTAATACCAGTTAGGGTCATGCGGTCTTGGGGTGACTTCTTCATAGAGATGAAGGAGTAGCCAAGCGTTGCTCAAGGTAGAAGTCTTATGATTATACATTCCCTCAGTGGTCAAGTCATAGAGCTCATCTTTCTTCTTCTTGATCTCACGCAAAATTTCTCCATGAGATTGCTGGATACACATAGATAATGATCACTAATTCGTATCAGATAAGAAAGAATACTGTCACTTGAGGTTTCGATATGGAAATTAATGCATGATGCGAGGTAAATAGATTCATATATAGAAGTAGCCAATATGGTGTAATTAGGGTCCTTTTTATGATGTGCTTGAAATAGCTTCCCTCGGTTGAATATTTAGGAAATAAACCATTGACTAGTGTTATGAACTCCAGCAGGCAGAAGGAAAGATTCAAGGCATCAAAACACTAGCAACGAATTAAACATCTTATATGTTGCAATCTGCAAGAGCGACAGATGGTTGGGCATATTAAATCAACAACAAAATGATTTATCCGTTCACACGAAGTGCACTAAGAAAATTCGGAGATGGTTACCTAAAGCAATTCTGAAGCATCCCAAGATCTTACATTCTACAACTATAACGTAACTTACTGCAGAGTTTTCTCATCCACTACGTATCATTGTAACATGTGCATCGAGTTGTTATTTGTTAAATAAGAAAGTTGAAACTGTTTCAGCTCGGTGCTCAACAGTTTTGAATGAATTCAATTAGCTAGGCTGGTAGAGTTTAAGGGGACACAATCAGGGCAAGTCAAATCTGGGCATGGCTAATAATTCAGGCAATTTGCTATTTCAGTCTTGAGCCCGACTCGATCAGTAGAAGCTGAATATGGCATGGTTTCTTGAAACAATAACCATATCAAACAAACACGTTTCCTTTGCCTTGTTCGTGTTACTTCCAAACAGTAGAAGCTGTTTCGATCAAGGATAGTTCTCGCTAGATCGTTGCCCACAGAAAATAGCTAGCCAGAAATCATCCGAGCGAATATATACCTCCTGAGTGTGCACGAGCCTTTGTCCGAGCCGGCGTCGCTCCTCCGCAACCGCCGCCTGCGCTCGCTGGACCATGGAGCCACCGAGCCGCCTTGCCACCGCGTGTCGAAGAAGCACAGACATCGTCGTCTACCTGCAGATATAATTAGCTAGGGTTAGGTGAATTTCATCACGAATCACCGACGCCGGCCGCTCCTCCTGTCACCACACAGTCAGGTCGCAGTGTGTGGAAAAAACGAGAGATTTCTGATTATTGGGTTGAGGGTACCTTGCGGATGTGCGTGTTCTTCTTCCTCCAAGAGATAGGGTTCCTCGTTCGCCTTCCGCCTCCGCCGACTCCAAACACAACCAAGACGACCAAGGGTCTATTTTGTCTGTTTCGTACTTTTTTCTATTGAGCGATTTTTTTTTAGACAATTTTATTGAGAGTTGTCTGCTCGTACGTGCACATTGGGTAGCCGATGGGGCCTTGGATGTTTCTGGTTCGGGCCTTCCAGCCTCCAGGACTAATTACGTACTATAGCGCGGTTTCCCTATTAAAAAATGTATAGCGCTGCCGATCGAGATCGAGGGCAACCCACCTCTTCGTCAGGAACGCGAGCAAATTTGACTAACCCTAACTCGATCGATCTTCCCCCATGGCAGGAGTGGGGCCAAGATTGTCGTACAAATAACTCATCCATTTGCTGCTACCCGAGACCTAGCAGACTTTGTACAACTTTTTCAGTCTATCCCGGGCAGCGTTGAGCGTCCGCCCCGGACCAGAGGTTCCAATCCCCCGATCCTCCGGGCGAGGCGACACATGTCCCTTTCCTGTACCTATCTGCAAGTCTTGCGCATTAAAAAAATAAAAAGGCCATCCACGCAGACAGCGACACATCCCCAATCACCGTGTTTACAAAACCGCCATCACCGACCACAGCACTATCGCTGCGCAGCTTCCTCCATGACTCCAGATCCCACACCCCATCCAAGGTTGGTAGCACCGACAACTGTCGTCGGAGCATCGCCGGCTACCACAGGTAGCATCCATGTCATCCCCTTGCAGCAGCCCCACCTGAGGTTGGCAGCAACACCGCCCACCTCTGGTAACACTGTCGCCACTGGTAGCATATCCGGCTATGCAGTCGGCATTCCTATCATCCCCTTGTAGCAACGCCACCTGAGGTTAGAGCAACAACGCCAGCCACTGACAACACCGTCGACTCTCGCGGCTAGCATTGTCCTGGCATTCTTGCCATCCCCTTACACCAGGCCGCCCGAGGTTGGGAGCAACATCGACTGAGGCTGGCAGCACCACCATCCGCCACCTCTAGCATCGTCGGAATCCTCTTGCAGCATCAGCCCCACCCCACCCCAGTTTGGCAACAGCGCTGCCCCCCACTAGCAGCACCATCGGCTGCCAATGGTAGCATCTCCCAGTTTCGATGGTAGCATCTCTGCTTGCCGTTGAAAGCACCATGACAGGTCCCTCGTAGCAGCACCTTCCACTGGCAGCATCTCGGCTCCTGCATCGCTGCAATGATGACCAAGACTAGAAGCACCGCCGCCCCAGCCACATGCAGCTTCCAACTCCCCGGCTCACAGCAGCGCTCCTGCTCTTTGCAGCACCAGGAGCAGCGCCTCCCCCACCATAGTAGACCCTTCGTTGTTGGCATCGACAGTCATGGGTTGGAGTTGCAGATGTTGATTTTCACGGGGAATCGGAGCACGTAGTCATCTTTGCCCATGCTCTTGTTTGGGAGAGCGGCGGAAAAAGATGAGGCAGTGGGCTCTCTCTCAAGTTTAGGGCAGTTGCCGGGGCGGGCGCCATGGGCAACAAAGGTCGAGCTCTCGAAGACCATGTGTGAGAGAGACACGATGCTGAAAGAAATGTGCGGAGGGGAACAAGCGAACGAAGAGATAAGGTGGGCCCTCACCCACAAAGCAACTTTTCTAGCGGCGCCGTAACCTACGAGTCATGGATCGACCGTCTAGTTTTGTTCGAGATTCGCGTTGCTGCTTAAAGTGCATTATTTTACGACACACGAAATACATATTTTTATTTTAAAAAAATTGAAAAAAAATATCTGTACATAGGCAATGGATGCGACTATGTGTGTAAGAAGTTTGGAACTTAAATATGAGTACTTGTGGCCTGTATAAAAAAAGATAAAGTGGACTAACGCTATTAAGTTTCAAGAAATGTAACTTAGTCTAACTTAATGTTGCATATAAGCAGTGCACTCATCACGACGGTTTTAACGGAGAATTGCATTTCCACCCTCACCCATCGCTACCACTCATGGGACGGATGCATGTCGCATGGAGCTGTAAGAGGATGTGATGCGTCGATCGTTCGGGGGTGGTTTCTTTTCCAAGCGAAAACGGAGTGATGTGGCAACAGATCAAACGTCGCAAAATGGAAACTCAAAGCTTTGTGTTTTATCACAACCAAGAATCTATCCTCCGTGCCATGGATGTGTTTTATGTTCAGGGTTAGTGTTGATCGCCATCAATTATTTATTTATGCAGAGGGCGTTCCAACCATTTTTTTTACATTTTCCATAGAAAGGAAGTAGCTTCACATGGTGAAGCCTAGATAATTACAGTGTCCTGTTGTATTCTCTGCATTTTCTGTAGGCTTTTCTTGTTGTCCCCTGATAAACATAATACATTTGCAACGTTGTGCTCTTACGGGCAATGGAGAGAGCACATCATCTTGCGAAAAGGCAAGTTGTCTCCAAGGTTTCAATGTGGGGACAAATTCTCAGCCTGAAGATCATGAACCCTGACCAAACTAGTTTTTTTTTTAAACGAGGCAAAAGCTTTGCCTATTCCATTGATTAAGAGAGAGTTAAAAGAGTTCAAAATACATGGAGCAAAGCTCCAAACATAAGCCTACTCTCGCGGCATTAAGGCACTCAAAAATTTAGCTCCGGCTAAGCCCCACAAAATAGCATTACTCTTGATGGTCGAGACCACTCTAGTAGGCATGGATGCCACACTCCTAAACACTCTCGCGTTTCTCTCATTCCAAATCTCCCAAGCGGTGAGTAAGAGTAACGAAGAAAGGCCCTTCCGTCGTCTTCCATTAGCACCGGAGATATGACACCACCATTCCTCAAGGGAGTCGAAGTTTGCCCAAAGGTTGGTGTCAAAATCCGCAAGACCAAGCCATTCCTTGAGCTCATTCCACACCCGGAGCGAGAACCTACATTGAAAAATCATATGCGCCGCCGTCTCCGGTGCTCTCTTGCAAAGTTGGCAAGGTCCACAATTGGGCCATCCTCTCCGGATGAGGCGATCCACCGTCCATATACGATTTTGTAGGATCAACCATGCAAAAGTTTTGCATTAAGTGGCGCCCAATTATCCCAAACTGCCGGCATCATGAAAGACGTGGGAGGAGTGTCAAATTGCGCCACATAAGCCGAGGACATGGAGTATGATGCGGAATTGGTCAACTTCCAAGTGATGGTGTCCGGCTCGTCATTGAGGTGCACATCTTGGATCATGTTCCAAAGCGTTGAGAACTCCAAAATGTGGGCAACCGTGATGCCACTATCAAAGGCAAGATTGGATATCCAAAAATCGTGCTCGAGGCCCTTGCTAATAACAAAATTCTTCCTCTTTGAGATGTTGAAGATGGATGGAGCAATATCTTTGGGCTTCGCGCCATTGATCCAAGGGGAGTGCCAAAAGATGGCGGTCTTTCCATCCCCAATGGTGAGGTTGATGAGAGAGTAGAAGAGGTTCATGTCCTCTTCATTGCAAGGGTTTCCCATTCCAACCCAAGCTCTTCCGGGGTCCGTCCACTCATACCAAGGCCAACGAAGTCTCAAAGCTCGCCCAAATTTGTCAAGGTTTAAGATCCCAAGACCTCCCATGCTCTTTGGGGTACAAACCACATCCCACTTAACTTTGTATTTACCGCCGGAAACCTTGTCTGAGGCCGCCCAAAGAAAGGCATGCTCGAGTTTCAACATTGTCTTTAAGATGCCTTTTGGGACCAGCAAAACGGTGAGAGGGCATATGGCTTGGGAGGCAATGATGGACTTCACGAAGGTCGCTCTCCCGGCGGTGGTGATAAACTTTCCTTGCCCAATTGGGAGCTTGCTAGCCATCTTGTCAACAATAAATTGGAAGTCTCCACTCCGAAGACGATGCACCGACAAAGGGAGCCCCAAGTATCTAATTGGGAACATGGAGCGCAACACGGGGAACCCTTGGAGAATGCTCTCAATATCGATATCGGTGCATCGAATGGGGACAACCGAACTCTTTTGCACATTTGTAACAAGCCCGGTGACCTCACCAAATCCATTAAGGATGCGGGAGAGCGCTTCAAAATCCTCTCTTATGGGGGCCATAAAAATGACTGCATCATCGGCATATAGAGAGGTGCGCATGCAAGCGGCCCTTCCACGAAGACGGTGAATATCTCCATTTTGCGTCGCCTTGGCAAGAATAGTTTGTAGAGGGTCTATTGCAATGACGAAGAGAAGGGGCGAAAGGGGGTCTCCTTGCCTTAACCCTCGACCATGTCGGATAGGTGCCCCCGGCACACCATTAAGGACGACTCTAGAGGACGCCGAGTGTAGCAAGGCGACGAGCCAATTCCTAAATCTTGGCGGGAAGCCAAGTCGTTGGAGCAAGTCCACAAGGTAGTCCCAACGCACCGAATCGAAAGCCTTCTTGATGTCAAGTTTTAGCAAAAGCGCCGGGGTCCTAGCTTTGTGAAGCCGCCTAGCATAATTCCGCACATACAAATAATTGTCATGGATGCTCCTAGACTTGATGAAGGCACTTTGGGCTCTTGAGGTGAGTGTGGTCATGAAAGGGGCAAGGCGAGTAGCCATCACTTTAGTGATAATCTTTGCCACGGCGTGGATGAGACTAATGGGCCTATAGTCGGAGATGGGACCATGCAAAGAGGCCCGAGACACGCTCGCGATTTTAATTGGGACAACATCAATCTCCCGGGATGTGATCTTTCTTCACTCGCCGACGATTTCACGGAAAAGGAGGTCCACGAAGCTATCAAAGGAATGCCTTCCGGCAAGGCTCCGGGTCCGGATGGTTTTACGGGGCTGTTTTTCAAATCTTGTTGGCACATAATCAAGGAGGACCTTATGAGAGTCATTGTGCTTTTTTCCAACCTCCACTCCGAGAACTTCCATTGGCTCAACTCCGCCAACATTGTGTTGATTCCAAAGAAAGAGGGGGCGGACCAAACTAGTTTGATCACACAATTGTTCTTTGATCACACAATTGTTCGGTTGCAGAATACAATACTAAAACAAAATGAGTTGCCACAGTTCTCCCTCAAGAGTGGTTCTCCATCATAACAAGACGTTGTCTTCACTTCTTATTTTTCCTAGCATTCTCTCTGTCCACTTCGGCAAGAAGATCTCTACAGGAGAGTATTGCATAAATCGAAAATAACCATAACGCAGTGTGTAGGAATTTTGTAAATTCGGCATCGAACCTGCACATAGGTTAAATCCTGTGAAACAGGGAAGGAAGAAGAAATAAAGAATTGATTTGTATCTGCATATGTTTGGTACTACTGTACCGTTCAAACTGTAGCTGTCTCTCACGCCATTTCTCAGCCCTGCTCTTCTCACCCTCTTTCTTCCGCTGGATCTGACTCGTAACGTCTTCAAGAGCACCCTGGATACACATAGATCAGTGATACCAAGAATACTGCCAACTGAGGCCTGATAGAGCACCAACAAAACCCTAGACATGTTTGGTCCTAATAACGATTTGTTGGGAAGTTAACTACCTTGGGTAAGGTAATCCTAAGAAAGGAGACCAAAATTACTCATCTCGTCGGTTATTAACAGGCGAATTTGCAGCTGGTTAGTGAAGAAATCCCTTTACGCTTGATACTTTGTTTGTAGCGTAAAATAACTAGTTGGAGATCAACCAGGAAACAATCTACTGATCGATGGGATTCATGTTAGCTGTTTCGATCCAGAAGAGTTCAATTACCCGCTCGATAGATCCTTGCGCACAGAAAAATAGCTACCCAGAAATCATCCGAGCGAAAATATATGAGTTAATTTCAAAAAACCACACATTTGCTTGTGAAATACTTAGAACCACCGGTATTCGACGAAATTGTAAAAAACTATCGGTTTTGCGCGAATTCGTTCCAATGTGCACTGATTGTGCGATTTAGGCCGACTAACATGATTTCTGACAAGCAGACCCCACTGTCAGTGCTGACGTGGCAAGATAGAGCTTGGACATATCTCATTTGGGGTATTTTGTAAACTTTTTGTGGGACCCACTTGTCTGTATTCTTTTTCTTTTTTCCCCACTCTCTCTCCACTGCCACCGCTGCTCCGGCCGCCTCGCCGCCGGCGTGCCCTGCTCCGACCGCCCCCTCGCCGGAGACCCCTGATCCGGCCGCCCCGCCGCCGCCGTTCCCTCCTCCGGCCACCCCGTCGCCGATCGCGTACTCCCTGGCCACCGCCCTCCCGTGCTCCAGCCGGTTAGCTCCGGCCAAGCGGGCGGGCAGTGCGCGGGCGCGGTGGTCTCCCCTGCGCCGGTCGGCATCCCCGGCGAGCTCCGGCCAAGCGGGCGCGGCGGCCTCCCCTGCGCAGGTCGCCCTCCCATGCGCCGGCGAGTTCTGACCAAGCGGGCGGGCAGTGTGCGGGTGCGGCGGCCTCCCCTGCGCCGGTCGGCATCCCCGACGAGCTCCGGCCAAGCGGGCATGGCGGCCTTCCCTGCACCGGTCGGCCTCCCCTGCGTCGGCATCCCTTGCCATGGAGGAGGAAGAGGATAGAACTGACAAGTGGGTCCCCCCTAGAAATTTACAAAAAGCCCCCTCATAGTTGGGTCTTTCTATTTTTTGACCTCATTACATGCATGTTATGCCACGTCAGCACTGACAGTGCAGAAATCATGTTAATCGGCCTAAATCAAACAATCAGTGCACATTGGAACGAATTCGCGCAAAACCGATGGTTTTTTGCAATTTCATCGAATACCGGTGGTTCTAAGTATTTTGCGCGCAAATGTGGTGGTTTTTTGGAATTAACTCGAAAATATATATACCTTCTCGGTGTGCATGAGCCTCGGCCCGAGCCGGCGGCGTCGCTCCTCCGCAACCGCCGCCTGCGCTCGCTGGACCATGGAGCCACCGAGCCTCCTCGTCGCCCAAGCTCGAAGAAGCGCAGGCATCGTCGTCTACCTGCAAATATAATCTGGGTCCGTCAGGAATCACCGCCGCCGGCCGCTCCTTGTCTTCCCCCTCCTGCGGATTAGGGTTCCTCGTTCGCTTTCCGACTCCACCGATTCTAGTAGGCCAGCCTTACGCCTTGTTGTTTCTGATTC
Source organism: Dactylis glomerata (assembly GCA_007115705.1). Lineage (NCBI taxonomy): Eukaryota > Viridiplantae > Streptophyta > Magnoliopsida > Poales > Poaceae > Dactylis > Dactylis glomerata. The sequence goes on along the minus strand of QXEO01001056.1, from coordinate 1,283,802 downwards.
GGGCCTCCCCTACAAAAACATATAGCTCCGCAGCCGATTGATCGAGGGCAACCCACATGTTCGTCAGAAACTCAGAATTCGAGCAAGAGACCAGATTTTCTGAGCACCATCTCAGCCGTCCCCTCTATCTGGGCTGTTCAGAGGTGCATCAAGATCCGTGCTAGTACTTTTTTTCCCTCACAAACAACTTCTCTTTTTTGTATCTCTCACACCATATAATATTTGAATCTGAAACTTTGCAGTTCATCGAAACATTTGAGATAGAATGTGGGAAAAATACTTTGGTATTTTTATGACATTAAATATATGCATATTTAAAGAAATTCTTTTGAATTTTGAAAATTCTAAAAGTTCAAACTGCACAAAAAAATCCCAAACTATTTTTGTCATGTTGCAGTTGTAATGTTTCAATGGTACGCAAAGTTTCAAATCCATATATTATATATTTTGAGAGATATAAAAAAGAAAAACTGAAAAAAGTTAAGAGGGTGTAGGTGAGACCCTGCTTATTTCAGACTTTTCCTTCGAGCAAATTATGCTAACCCTAAGTCCCTAGCTAGGTCGATCTTCCCCCATACCAGGAGTGGGAATGATTTTTTAGTACTCGTACGAGTCTGGCCTGCGCTATCCCAGTCGCCCAACTTCCTCGCGATATGTCAAAACAGCGGCTCATAATGCGGCCATTGATTGTACTACAACTTTAAGCTGCAAACCCAGGAGTGGAGCCAAGATTGTCCTACAACTTTATTCAGTCTATCACCGGTCACAAACTCATAATGAGCAGTATACCTGGAACCCAAAGTATCGATCTCCAGGATTTCAATGTGGGACAACTTCTCAGAAAGTGAGCCTTCATGAACCCTGACCAACTAGCTAGTTTAATGACGCAATTGTCCGGTTGCAGAATACAAGACTATACAAATGAGTTGCTACAGTTAGGAATTGGCTCACAGGTGCCTTTGTTGCTTGTAATAGACGCTATTTAAAAAGTTGGGTAGGTAATTCCTCAGAGGGCCCATTCTGAACGAAATGAGGGCAAACCAAATATTGCTGTGACTTCTCCCGTTTTGGGCCCACTGCGGTCCCGCATGTCAGTATTGCTCCGTTTCATGTTAGTTCCAGCGTGTTAATCTGTGTGGCAATTCGATGTAACCGAGTTCAGTACGCAGCGGTGTACGGTCAAGATCTAGTTCGTTCCCCCACCCTTAACCTTGCCTGAACCCTAGGACGGTGGCGGAGGCGGCGGCGACACGGACAGATAGCGCTGCTTAAAGCTCGCGTGCCCGCGCCCGACGGCCCGCGGTGATGCCGACTGTCGAGCGAGCCGTTGCGCAGAGATAGATCGCCATCGCCGGGAGACGAGCTGAGCAGCACAGAGGATGGAAGGGCCCGCAAATCAGGAATCATGTCTCACCCTGAGCAGCCGGAGGAGGTGAGCTTGTCTTCTCTTATGTATTTAACCATTCTTCATCGGTATCTGCTAGCTGGATGTAGGAAATCAAGATATATTTCGTTGAGAGATGTTTGTTAGTCAAACACTAACAAGCATTTCTTATTTCCCCAACCTTGTGTCGAGTAGGATTTGCAAAGATTACAGCGTCACTCTACAAATTCATGAGTACGTTGGTATGCTTGACAATGGGAACTCCGTAGCTGTGGAGGGTTGTAAGGTAACCTTGCTCGTTGCAGAAAGAAGCTTCAAATCTTTATCTGGGATGGTTGAACTTGTTTGTGGAATTGTTCCAATGGGCTCCGCACAAACTGCAGAATTCGAATGGGTATCACCGCGGGGGGTTGTTACACCTCCGGACATGGAAAAGATTGAAGATCAATTGGAAAGGTTTGCAGACTCTCCTGACCACATTTTGCATGCTAAAATTATTGGTGGAACACAAGATGGTGTTGTTGCCCGGGCATCCAAGAAATTTCCTGCTGGTAATCAAAGAAAATCTGCTGCTGGTGCTCAAGCTGCTACACATCCTAGCAGTAAATCTGCTGCTATTGGTAACCCTGCTCCTGGTAAACATCATCCAGGTGCTGAACATCCTGCTGGTGTTGAAAAACCTGCTGCTGCTGAACCTCCTCCTCTTTTGCAAATGGTGGCCACATTCGACCCCTACACTGCAGAACTGGATGATGGCTCAGATGTTCTCGTTCCAAAACACGATGTTGATGTCTACGTCGATCGCCAGAAGGGGATACAAGTAGCTGAACTGATTGGAAAGTTTAGTGAGAACTTGCTGCTGGGATCTCACCAAAAAGTAAAATATGTATGGTGGAATAGAAGAATCCAAGATTTCATTGAGATTGGCGTTAACAGTCAACCTAATTTAGATGCGGCATTGGAGAAATATGGAGGGGGCAACCATATACTGTTTCTCGGTTGCGTAGGCACCCGTGCTGATCCAGAGGGGGATGGTTTAAAAGGTAAGGGGAACATTCCTAGTTCCATGAAGGATTGGTTCAGCCCTAGTATGGTTGGTACTGGAAATTTTAGTCCAAAGAATACTGCAAAGGTTAGTCCAACAGATAGTCTGAGGCGGAACCGCAAGCTCCTATGCAAGAGGACCTGTCCCAGAAAGAACGCCTCCGCGCAGTCTATGGCAGAGTGGTTGATGACCACCGAGGGGGAGAACACCCGCAAGAAGTCACCCAGAAAGAAGACCACCGAGGAGAACACCCAGTCAACCACAAAAAAGACCACCGAGGAGAACACCCCCTTAACCACAAAGAAGACCACCAAGGAAACGACCCCCAAAAAGTCAACCACAAAGAAGACCACCGAGGAAACCACCCCCAAAAAGTCAACCACAAAGAAGACCACCGAGGATAAGACCCCCAAGATGTCAACCACAAAGAATACCACCGAGGAGAACACCCCAAAGAAGTGTACCACAGAGAAGACCACCGAGGAAACCACCCCCAAGAAGTCAACCACAAAGAAGACCACCGAGGATAAGACCCCCAAGAAGTCAACCACAAAGAAGACCACCGAGGATAAGACCCCCAAGAAGTCAACCACAAAGAAGACCACCGAGGAGAACACCCCCAAGAAGTCAACCGCAAAGAATTCCACCAAGGAGAACACCCCCAAGAAGTCAACCACAAAGAAGACCACCGAGGAGAACACCCCCAAGAAGTCAACCACAAAGAAGATCACCCCCAAGAAGTATACCAACAAGGAGTCCACCCCCACCGGAAACACTAACAAGGAGTCCACCCCCAAGAAGGACTGGACGTTAGCAGACTCAGATAACGATGATACTTGTCAATGGGAATGCCAAATGGAGGAAGGTTTTTTTGAACAAAGGGCAGAACCACCATCACTAGTAGAGACAGATGTGGGAGAAAATTTCTCAGCACAGCAAGTAGATTGGCAGACTGTCAATGTCAAACCCATGGGAGGTGATGGCGTCGACGAACCCATGGCAGAGAAAACAATGTGTGATGTACTTGGCATCACTAATGAACCTAGTGATGATGATGTAGAGGATGCCAATGAAGGTCCTCCCGTTTCGGACATAGGGGAAGATGAGGACAGTGAAATAGAGGTGCTGGAACAAGAAACAGGTGATGATGTAATCGATGAATCACTAATGGAGGAAGCTGCCATACCGGTAGATGATGAGGTCACTAGCGAGTTAGCGATAACATATGATCCAGTGGTACCTGTAATTATGGTGGGCACATACTTCGCCAACATGGTAGAATTCAGGAAAGCATTTGCGCAATATTGTATCATCGGAGAGTTTGACGTCTTCAGAACTAGAAACACAAGGAAACGGTACGAGGCGAGGTGCAGATTAGACTACTACAATGGGGAGAGGGTGAATGATCAATGCCCATGGAAGATCTCCGTTAGGATACTTCCTGGTGGAGAAACAGTCAGGGTACTGACAAGCTTTCCTCGCACATAAATATCTATTTCTAACTGACGGGTTCGGGTTTTCATATGTGAAGCAAGTTTAGGAATTATTATGAAGCAACTAATGTATAAAATGAATGTTCCGATGCAGGTGAACAAGATGGGACCTGCACACAGGTGTCCAACAGGCTGCAAACTAAGATCTTCTTGTGCAACTCAAGAATGGGTTGAGAAGCATGCTTTGGCCATTCTTAAGAAAACGCCCAATGAGACTGCCAAGGCGATTCAGGTAAAGCTTATGACTGATTACAACGTCGAGCTACCGTATCACATAGTTTGGAAAGGTAAAGAGAGAGCTTTGCAAACACTATACGGGGACTGGGAAAATAGTTTCAGGCTGTTGTACAGCTTCAAGGCTGAAATACAATCTAGGTCTCAAGGTAGTGTTGTCGAGATTGACACGAAAGAGGAGGAGGGGAACATATATTTTAACCGTTTTTTTATGGCCCTTGAGCCCTGTATTCAAGGGTTCAAGGAGGGTTGTAGGCCATATTTGAGTATAGACTCCACTGTCCTCACTGGCAGATGGAATGGTTGTCTAGCATCAGCGACAGCACTGGATGGGCACAACTGGATGTTCCCGGTGGCATTCGGCCTGTTTCAGTCGGAATCAGAGGCGAACTGGGAGTGGTTTATGAGGCAACTGCATAGATCAATAGGTGATGTTTCACCACTGGCCATAAGCACTGATGCATGCAAAGGATTGGCAAATGCAGTTCGGACAGTATTTCCACATGCTGAACAAAGAGAATGCCATGCTCATTTGATGCTGAACCTGTACAGGCACTACTCAGGCACTGTATATCGCTACATGTGGACTGCTGCTAGGGCCTACAAGCCTGAGAGCTACAAATTTTTTATGGACAAGATACATGCTGAGAACTCTGATTTTGCTGTATACTTGGAAAGGAATCACAGCCTTTTATGGATGAGGAGTGCTTTTAATCCCGCAATAAAGTGTGATTACATAAACAACAACCTTGCTGAAACCGTAAATAACTGGGTCAAAGACTCAAAAGACCTTCCAGTTCATATGTTGATGGACACCATACGAGGTATGTTGATGAGGCTGATAAAAGTAAGAAGAGATATTGGGGACAGACTAAGAGGGCACATTCTACCCGCTGTTATTCAGCAAATAAACCAGAGAAGTCGAGGTCTTGGTTACCTTAGAGTTGGAGAGTCTAACGACCACAGCTGTGAGGTGAGAGATTTGAGCCGGAATGGCCTGAGGCATGTCGTGAAGATTGACAGTAGAGAATGCAGCTGCTTAGAGTGGCAGCATACTGGGAAGCCATGCCCACACGTGTTAATCTTCTTGGTTCACAAAAGAACTCTGCCACACCTTGATCAATATGTGAGTGAGTACTTCTCTTTGGCTAGATTTCGAGCTACCTACGCAGGTGTCGTCCCTCCTTGCACAGACCAGTCACAGTGGCCTGTGGTTCAACTACCTTTCAAGCTGTGCCAGCCAAATGTTAAAAGAGGCAAAGGAAGACCTAGGATGAGTAGGTTCAAGAATTTCATGGAGAAGCAGGGCATGCCTTTTAGTGGTAGCAAGAAAGGCAAAAACAGATGTAAGCAATGCAAATGTATTGGACATAGAGCAGCTGGGTGTCCTTTGAACGGACCAAAGCCTAGGTATGAAGTATTTGCGTGTATGATCTTTATTTATAATTAGGTAATATCTATGCTTAGCTGGGGCTTACCTGCTTTCTAACATTTGTCAGGAAGCGCAAGACAAGGTGCAAGACTGCTGATGCTGTCTATGTGCTTCACGAGGAAGTTGAGTGGAGTGATGATGACATGGGATCTGATTCAGATTGGCCGGACATTCCAGAACCTTCTGATCCAATATACAAGAAGGCGAGAAAACTGTCCCCAAAGAGGAAGAAGACAGCTAGGTGGGAGTAAGACTAATTCAGTCTTTTTTCTGAGTGCTCCGTCTCTATAATACAGCAAAATTCTGAAAACTATTTTTCCGGAACATGCGTGTTTGTCTGTGCATTGTAAAACAGGGGCCCTGGACCTGCCCGAAATTCTGTCCGAACTGTATTTGTTATGGAATTTCTAATTTGTAAACTATGTACTCATTTTTAATAAGCCATGTTTGACATTATGCATATGTTCTTATATTGGAGTTTTTGTTCAGAGGGACAGTCAGAAAAGGCAGAATAAATGGCACAGGATAACATTTCACATTACACAATATTTGGGTCCTTACAGTTCTGCTTTTCAGGTGCTAGACATCATAATGCCAACATAAACTGCAAATGCCATGGAACATATCCATATGAAAAGCAGATTGTTTCCACCATCTGCCCTAACCTTGATCTGCTCTATTTCGGCTGCTTGCTTCTGCAACTGAGCATGCACACCACCACTCTGCTCGAGCTTCCGAAGTTGGTCCAGAAGCTCCTTGTTTTCATCAAGCAGCGCACGGTTCTCCTCCATCTTTTCCCATACAGCATCACGAAGATCACGAACAAGCTCTCTCTAGAAAACTGGCAGCGGGTCGTCCATCCACTCATACTTCTCACAGCCTCGGCCCTTGCCTTCCTGCCAAAAACATAGTAAAGGAAGAGGAAAGATGTGAGAATTAAAATAACTAAACTGGCAAACAAACATGATTAGTTTACAATAATACCGCGCGGATGCCGCAGTTGTAGAATCTTCTCCCAGCGTTTTCATCCGTCCACGCAATCCATCTCGGCATCTTTACTCCACAGTCACAGATTTTGTCCGGCGAATAGTCGTAGGGCTTACTCCGGTACGGGATAGGGGAGCGTCGGCGAGCCATCCCTGATTCCGCCCGCGAAGAACTGCAGTAGCTGCGAACCATTGCCTTGCACCCAAGGGAGAGCACAGTAGAGGGACTGGGTGGGAAACTAGAACAGCAGATGTGATCTAGCCCGGAAAAGAATCGTAGGTGCAAGGGGGAGATGGGAAGAAGGAAGAATCGGAGTGACGACGCTGCTCTTGCATCCGGCAGTTATACCAGGGGGCGCGCCCCCCAGAATATGACCGTTTGAGTATGACAGGTGGGATCGTGCAACGCAGCTATGCCACCAATGAAATTGCCATCATGGACACTAAGAAAATGTATTGTTTACAAGCGTGGAAGCTATGCACAGTCGCTGGGGGCATGTGCTTCCATGGACAGCTACCCTGTCAAAAAGATATGTTTCCCTCTGGGCAGACACTGATACGTCTCAAACGTATCTATAATTTTTGATGCTCCATGCTTGTTTTACACCATTTGCCTATTGTTTCGTTACACTTAGTGGCACTTTTATGCATTTTCCGGAACTAACCTATTAACGAAGTGCCACAGTGCCAGTTTCCTATTTTCTGCTGTTTTTGTGTTTCAGAGTGATACACAGGAAATATTCTCGGAATTGGACGAAACAAGTTCCTGAAGTCTTATTTTACCCGGAAGCTTCCAGAGATCCGAAGGAGAGTAGGAGGTGAGGGACCAGGGGCCCACACACAGGGGTGGCGCGGCCAGCCCCTGGCCCGCGCCACCGCCTTGTGAGGCCACCTGGCCCCTCTTCTGACGACGCCCCTTCGCCTATAAATACCCCCCCGACGAGAAAAACCTAAGTGCCCGATCAGATTTCCAGAACACATCGCGATACGCCGCCGCCGTCAACCCGAAGATCGGGAGGGTCCAGAAGCTCTTCCCGGCACCCTGCCGGAGAGGGGAATCGCCACCGGAGGTCTTCTTCAGCGCCATGCTTGCCTCCGGAGCGATGAGTGAGTAGTCTACCTTGGACTATGGGTCCATAGCAGTAGCTAGATGGTTGTCTTCTTGATGCTCCAAGTGAATGTCGCTACAGACTGTCCTTGTGCGTGGTGAATAACCAGCCCGTTGGGAACCCCAAGAGGAAGGTATGATGAGTGCAGCAGCAAGTTTTCCCTCAGTTAAGAAACCAAGGTTTATCGAACAGGAGAGGAGAGACAATGACGACTGAAGGTGTTGTGGAACCTGCACACACACAAACAAATACTTTGTTCCCAACTTACGATGAGGTTGTCAATCTCACCGGTTTGCTTGAAACAAAGGTTATGAGTGTATCGAGTGGAAAACAGTAGAGTATGCGAGTAAAGTAAACAGTGCGGGAAAAGTAAACAGGTGATTGCAATATGATTAAAATAGGACCGGGGTCCACAGTTCACTAGTGGTGTCTCTCCATAGATAAAATAACATGCTGGGTAAACAAATTACAGTTGGGCAATTGATAGAATAAAGATAACGTGATATGTCAAGAAGATCACTATGAGATTTACTCTGGGCATTACAACAAAATACATAGACCGCCATCCAACTGCATCTATGACTAATAATCCACTCCCGGGGATATCATCCGAACACCCTAGAAGTATTAAGTTGCGAACAACAGATAATTGCATTAAGCAAAGTGTGTAATGTAAACAAAGCATATGCCCTTGAGCATATGAATGTTGTTTTCTCCCTAGTAGCAACAGCACATCTACCACCTTAGAGGTTTCTGTCACTCCCCCAGGTGAAATAGAGACATGAACCCACTATCGAGCATAAATACCCCCTCTTGGAGTCACTAGCAACAACTCGGCCAAGATAGCTACTAACAACGGAGAGCATGCAAGATCATAAACAACATAGAGATAACAAAAGATATAATTCAGTACAGCAACTTAATCATAAACACCAATATTCATCGGATCCCAACAAACCAACATCATAGAATTACATAACGGTGATCTCAATCATGTAGGGCAGCTCATGAGATCTAAACATGAAGCACATGGTGGAGAAGACAACCATCTAGCTACTGCTATGGACCCGTAGTCCAAGGTAGACTACTCACTCATCGCTCCGGAGGCAAGCATGGCGATGAAGAAGACCTCCGGTGGCGATTCCCCTCTCCGGCAGGGTGCCGGGAAGAGCTTCTGGACCCTCCCGATCTTCGGGTCGACGGCGGCGGCGTATCGCGATGTGTTCTGGAAATCTGATTGGGTCCTTAGGTTTTTCTCGTCGGGGGGTACTTATAGGCGAAGGGGCGTCGTCAGAGGTGGAGCCAGGCTCCCTCACACAGGGGTGGCGCGGCCAGGGGCCAGGCCGCGCCGCCCCCTTGTGTGGGGCCCTGGTGGCCCCTCTCCGTCTCTCCTTCGGATGTCTGGAAGCTTCCGGGAAAAATAAGACTTCAGGAACTTGTTTCGTCCAATTCCGAGAATATTTCCTGTGTATCACTTCTGAAACACAAAAACAGCAGAAAACAGGAAACTGGCACTGTGCGCTTGTTAATAGGTTAGTTCCGGAAAATGCATAAAAGTGCCACTAAGTGTAACGAAACAATAGGCAAATGGTGTAAAAACAAGCATGGAGCATCAAAAATTATAGATACGTTTGAGACGTATCAAGCATCCCCAAGCTTAACTCCTGCTCATCCTCGAGTAGGTAAGTGATAACAAAAGAATAATTTTTGAGGTGACATGCACCTACACAATCTTGATCATATCTAAGCATTGGTGAGCTGGGATCAATAAAACTTAAAACATGGGCATGAAGATATAATCATGACAATAAGAACTTAGCAACCATGTTGTAAACATGCAAATGAACACAAACAAAAGATCATGATAATGAAACAATGAAAGTCAAACGTGTGTTCAGATTATAAGGAAAAACATACAAATGGTTTTCAGCTTGTCCTTCAAAGAGAGCAAAACATAAATGCATAGGACACCTCAAAGTTTAAGAGGGCGATTAGATACAAATAACTTAAGAACAAGTGAAACCAACAATATGAGTCAATCAATGAACTTTGGGACAATGCATATCACACTAAGAATGACAACTATGCTCTCTTAATGGTGCATAAAGAAAGAAGGTGGTGACTCAACATAAAAGTAAAAGAAAGGCCCTTCGCAGAGGGAAGCAGTGATTGCTCCTGTGCTAGAGCTTTTCATTTGTAAAACAGAGAGATAAAAATTGGTTTTGAGAGGTGGTTGTCTTTGTCAACGACTGGCAATGGGGTTCTTACTATCTTCCATACAAAAATGAAGCAAGTTTTTGAGAGAGAGATTGGCACTTTTGTGCTCTTTTATAAAACTTGGCACTCCTCCCCACCTTTTCCTTTCACATACCATGGCTAACCGATTCCATCGGGTGCCCACCAACATTCACATTCATTGGAGGAGTGCCTTTTTTCTCTTTTTTTCTTTTTTTTTCTTTTTGGAATAAGCAATATGGAAGATAGCAAATCCGACCACTACGTCCCCATGAGCTGAAAACAGTGTCACAAAACAAGAAGTATTTTGAAGGTTTTGAAAGGTAGCACATGGAAATTTTACTTTGGAATGGCTTACAAATACCATGTATAGGAATTTATAGTGGACACTTTGAAAAACTTTTGCTTTTAGGAGTTGGATGCACGAGTAGAGCTCATACTCAGTACAAGGCGAGGGCTAGCAAAAGACTGGGAGCGACCAACTAAGAGAGCAATACTGGCCATAATCATGCAAAGCGACAAAGCGACATTAAAAGAAGCATAAGATGGCATCAAAAGTCAAAAACTAAATAATCATGAAGGCTATTGGCGACTTTGTAAGAGTCTAACATGTGTGAGCATGCGCCAAGTCAACCCAAATAAAGCATCAAGGAGAAAACCAAAATAATGCTTCCATACAATAAAAACAACGCATGATTTTTTCAAAGGCTCATTAAGCAATCTCAGTTATTTGAGACAAGTCATGCTACAGCAAAACCACTAAGCATACTATCAAAAAGACATCAAGCATGACATGAAAAAGCCTAAGCCGCAGTCTACACAAGCTCCTTCTTGTACCACTATTTTGCACAAAGCTTTTTCTCTTTTCCAACACCATTTGAAATTTTTATAAACAACTCTTTTGATGAAAACCAATAAAGATCAGAGGCAAAAATACAGCTTGATAAAAAGATATGACAAGGTCTGAATGTAAATCAAGGCGAAAACGAAAACCAAAAGCAGTAGCAGAAAAAGTAGAACACTAGAACAACTCCGTTTTCACTCTTATAAATTCATCGAGCGTTCTACGCAAATGAAAAGCAAGGCAACTTCTCCAAAAGAAAATTTGTTGGGGTCCAACCATTTATTGCAGCAAACAAACAAACTAAACCAACTAAGAAAACTAAAACAACTGACGCTCCAAGAAAAACACATAGTGCATGAAGCAATAAAAATATAGTATTTTGAAAGGTGACCTGATTTTTGCCAATGAAGAAGGGGTGCCTCGGGGGCATCCCCAAGCTTTGACGCTTGTACTTCTTGGATATTTCTTGGGGTGATGCATGGGCATCCCCAAGCTTGAGCTTTTGTCCATTCTTCAACTCATCTCATCATTCTCCAATCCCAACACTTGAAAACTTCCTTCATACAAAACTAAACACAATTCTATTAGCAACATTAGTGTAAGCATAAAATATATTCAACCTCTTTTAGCTTCAGGTTTCAACCCAAAACCACCACATATAAAGTATATACTACTGTAGCAACTTCCACAAGAGTTCCATGATAAAAAAGAACTCAAAAGAAAGCGATAAAGTGGCAAAAACAAATATTGGCAGAAATCTGTCAAAACTGAACAGCTGACAAAGGACGAATTTTTTAGGGATTTTCTGTTCCTCAAATAAAAAAGTGTTCAACTAAGAAAAGTTTGGATATAACCTGGGGCATATGCACAAGAAATCGCAGGTCCAAAAGATAAACAGAGAATTTTCACGAATTTTTACGGTGCAACACCGAAAACAGTTTCAGGACAGCAACATCCCCAAATCTTTACCTCACTCAAATTAGAGGCTTCTCTTGGCACAAAAACGAAATAAACAAGATAAGGAGCAGTCATTACAGTAGTAATGACTTCCAAGACTCAAATAAAAGAAAAAGTACTGAAAAGAAAACATTGGGTTATCTCCCAAGAGTGCTTTTCTTTAACGCCTTTGAGCTAGGCGCAGAAAATTGCGAATCAAGTAATATCAGCAGAAGCATTAAGATCAACAGAAGAGGTCTTGTCAATAAGGCATTTTATTTCATCCACATAAGTTTTTGAAGACCCTTTGTGATCATGCTTTGGTACACTATTCTCATCAAAAATATTTTTAGGACAAATCCAGGCAAAATTATTTTCAAAAGCATCATTCAATCCCAAAAGCTTGCAAGGTATAGGTATTTCGGTCTCCTCATCATTAGTATCAATAACTTTTATAGGTGAACCGAGTTTATTAAACGTTTAAGAACTTTCCTAGCTTCAACAACGACATCCTTAAATTCTAGGCGCAAAGTTTCCAAGATAAAAGCTTTCTTTTTGGGATCCTCAATTTCATGACGCTTAAGGAACATATATTGCATAAAAGGATTAAGACTAGCAAACCTAGTTTCCAACATGTCAATTAATATAACAGAAGCAACTTCAATACTAGGAGCAAGCTCAACCAAAGACTTTTCCTCATCTTCCTCATGCATACTAATGTGATTAAAGAACTCCTCAATGTTACTTTTGCCAATAATCGAACCACTACCTACTGAGAGGTCCTCCAGAACGAACTCAGGGAACAGCATGATAAACTAAAGTAAAGAAATAACAACTACCAAGGATTCTAATTTTTTTGGGTTTTTGATAAAAAGGCAATGCAGGTAAAATAAAATAAAGTAAAGCAAAACAAATAACAAAGTAAAGAATGTGTGTGCGAAGAACTCCCCTCGCAGAAGTCTTCTCTTCCTCCTCGGCAACGGCGCCAGAAAAAAAGCTGATGCTCCAAGTGAATGTCGCTACAGACTGTCCTTGTGCGTGGTGAATAACCAGCCCGTTGGGAACCCCAAGAGGAAGGTATGATGAGTGCAGCAGCAAGTTTTCCCTCAGTTAAGAAACCAAGGTTTATCGAACAGGAGAGGAGAGACAATGACGACTGAAGGTGTTGTGGAACCTGCACACACACAAACAAATACTTTGTTCCCAACTTACGATGAGGTTGTCAATCTCACCGGTTTGCTTGAAACAAAGGTTATGAGTGTATCAAGTGGAAAACAGTAGAGTATGCGAGTAAAGTAAACAGTGCGGGAAAAGTAAACAGGTGATTGCAATATGATTAAAATAGGACCAGGGTCCACAGTTCACTAGTGGTGTCTCTCCATAGATAAAATAACATGCTGGGTAAACAAATTACAGTTGGGCAATTGATAGAATAAAGATAACGTGATATGTCAAGAAGATCACTATGAGATTTACTCTGGGCATTACAACAAAATACATAGACCGCCATCCAACTGCATCTATGACTAATAATCCACTCCCAGGGATATCATCCGAACACCCTAGAAGTATTAAGTTGCGAACAACAGATAATTGCATTAAGCAAAGTGTGTAATGTAAACAAAGCATATGCCCTTGAGCATATGAATGTTGTTTTCTCCCTAGTAGCAATAGCACATCTACCACCTTAGAGGTTTCTGTCACTCCCCCAGGTGAAATAGAGACATGAACCCACTATCGAGCATAAATACCCCCTCTTGGAGTCACTAGCAACTACTCGGCCAAGATAGCTACTAACAACGGAGAGCATGCAAGATCATAAACAACATAGAGATAACAAAAGATATAATTCAGTACAGCAACTTAATCATAAACACCAATATTCATCGGATCCCAACAAACCAACATCATAGAATTACATAACGGTGATCTCAATCATGTAGGGCAGCTCATGAGATCTAAACATGAAGCACATGGTGGAGAAGACAACCATCTAGCTACTGCTATGGACCTGTAATCCAAGGTAGACTACTCACTCATCGCTCCGGAGGCAAGCATGGCGATGAAGAAGACCTCCGGTGGCGATTCCCCTCTCCGGCAGGGTGCCGGGAAGAGCTTCTGGACCCCCCCCCCCGATCTTCGGGTCGACGGAGGCGGCGTATCGCGATGTGTTCTGGAAATCTGATCGGGTCCTTAGGTTTTTCTCGTCGGGGGGTACTTATAGGCGAAGGGGCGTCGTCAGAGGTGGAGCCAGGCTCCCTCACACAGGGGTGGCGCGGCCGGGGGCCAGGCCGCGCCGCCCCGTTGTGTGGGGCCCTGGTAGCCCCTCTCCGTCTCTCCTTCGGATGTCTGGAAGCTTCCGGGAAAAATAAGACTTCAGGAACTTGTTTCGTCCAATTCCGAGAATATTTCCTGTGTATCACTTCTGAAACACAAAAACAGCAGAAAACAGGAAACTGGCACTGTGGCGCTTGTTAATAGGTTAGTTCCGGAAAATGCATAAAAGTGCCACTAAGTGTAACGAAACAACAGGCAAATGGTGTAAAAACAAGCATGGAGCATCAAAAATTATAGATACGTTTGAGACGTATCACTTCTCCACCATGTGCTTCATGTTTAGATCTCATGAGCTGCCATACATGATTGAGATCACCGTTATGTAATTCTACATGTTTGGTTTGTTGGGATCCGATGAATATTGGTGTTTATGATTAAGTTGCTGTACTGAATTATATCTTTTGTTATCTCTATGTTGTTTATGATCTTGCATGCTCTCCGTTGTTAGTAGCTATCTTGGTCGAGTAGTTGCTAGTGACTCCAAGAGGGGGTATTTATGCTCGATAGTGGGTTCATGCCTCTATTTCACCTGGGGGAGTGACAGAAACCTCTAAGGTGGTAGATGTGTTGTTGCTACTAGGGAGAAAACAACATTCATATGCTCAAGGGCATATGCTTTGTTTACATTACACACTTTGCTTAATGCAATTATCTGTTGTTCGCAACTTAATACTTCTAGGGTGTTCGGATTGATATCCCCGGGAGTGGATTATTAGTCATAGATGCAGTTGGATGGCGGTCTATGTATTTTGTTGTAATGCCCAGAGTAAATCTCATAGTGATCTTCTTGACATATCACGTTATCTCTATTCTATCAATTGCCCAACTGTAATTTGTTTACCCAGCATGTGCTATTTTATCTATGGAGAGACACCACTAGTGAACTGTGGACCCCGGTCCTATTTACATCATATTGCAATCACCTGTTTACTTTACTCGCATACTCTATTGTTTTCCACTCGATACGCTCATAACCTTTGTTTCAAGCAAACCGGTGAGATTGACAACCTCATCGCAAGTTGGGAACAAAGTATTTGTTTGTGTGTGTGAAGGTTCCACAACACCTTCAGTCGTCATTGTCTCTCCTCTCCTGTTCGATAAATCTTGGTTTCTTAAACTGAGGGAAAACTTGCCGCTACACTCATCATACCTTCCTCTTGGGGTTCCCAACGGGCTGGTCATCACCACGCACAAGGACTTACTGCTCCACGTCAACTACACGCCACCAGTTCTTTTCTGGCACCATCACCGAGTAGCAGCTTCTTTTCTGGCGCCGTTGCCGGGGAGGAAGAGAAGACTTCTGCGAGGGGAGTTCTTCGCACACACATTCTTTACTTTGTTATTTGTTTTGTTTTGCTTTATTTTATTTATTCTACCTGCATTGCTTTATATCAAAAACCCAAAAAAATTAGAATCCTTGGTAGCTGTTTTTACTTGTTTACTTTCGTTTTGCTGAAATGGCCAATCCTGAAAACACCAAGTTGTGTGACTTTACTAGCACAAACAATAGTGATTTTATCTGCACTCCTATTGCACCACCTGCTACTGCTGCAAACTTTTATGAGATTAAGCCTGCTTTATTGAACCTTGTTATGAAAGAGCAATTTTCTGGTGCTAGTACTGAAGATGCTGCAGCTCATCTCAACAATTTTGTTGAGCTATGTGAGATGCAGAAATATAAGGATGTTGATAGTGATATTATTAAGCTCAAGTTGTTTCCTTTTTCTTTGAGAGGAAAAGCTAAAGATTGGTTGCTGTCTTTGACTAAGAATAGTATTGATTCATGGGCTAAGTGTAAGGATGCTTTTATTGGTAGATACTATCCTCCTGCTAAGATTATATCGTTCCGTAGCAATATTATGAAGTTTACTCAGTTTGATAATGAACATGTTGCTCAAGCTTGGGAAAGAATGAAATCTATGATAAAGAATTGCCCCACTCATGGACTGACTACTTGGATGATTATCCAAACTTTTTATGCAGGACTGAATTTTTCTTCAAGGAACCTACTTGATTCAGCTGCTGGAGGCACTTTTATGTCCCTTACCTTGGGCGCCGCATCAAAGCTACTCGACAACATGATGGTAAATTATTCTGAATGGCACACCGAGAGAGCTCCACAAGGTAAGAAGGTAAATTCTGTTGAGGAAACCTCTTCCTTGAATGATAAGATTAATACCATTATGGCTATACTTGCTAATGATAGGACTCATGTTGATCCTAATAATGTTCCTTTAGCCTCTCTGGTTGCTCAAGAAGAGCAAGTTGATGTGAATTTCATTAGAAACAACAATTTTAACAACAATGCTTATAGGAACAATTTTGCTAGTAACAATTATAGGCCGTATCCTTCTACCAATGGTAATGGTTATGGTAACTCTTACGGCAATTCCTACAACAACACTAGGGCCGCGCCCTCCGAGCTTGAGGTAATGCTCAAGGACTTCATCGGTAAGCAAACTGCTTTTAACAAGTCTGTTGAGGAAAAGTTAGGCAAAATTGATATTCTTGCTTCTAAAGTTGATAGCCTTGCTCATGATGTTGAACTTCTGAAATTAAAAGTGTTTCCTAATGATGTGAAAGTAAGCAATGTTGTTGCTGCCGCTAATGCTATCCAAGTTGGAATTGATGAAAATATTAGATTGTTAGCGGAATTGCATGCCAGGTGGGAAAGAGAAGATGAGATGGCTAGAGAAATGAAGGTATGTACCATTACTACCTCTAATGATGTTGCTCCTACTGGTAGCAATCCTCTTACTTTGATTGGTGTAGAGAAAACTCCCACTCCTTGTGTTAAAAAGCCTAAAACTGCCAAAACTTTTTCTCAAAAGAGTGCTGAAATTTTTCGGAGTGTGGGAGATGATAGCTCTATTTCTTTTAATGATTTTGATGTTGATGGCTGCAATATATCTGAAGTTATTTTGTTCTTGCAAAAGCTTGCTTTGACTCCCAATGCTAGTTCTTTAAATATTGCTTTTACTTAGCATATTACCAATGCTCTCATAAAGATTAGGGATGAAAAGTTGAAGCAAAAAGCCTCTGTTCCCAAGAAGTTAGAAGATGGTTGGGAACCCATCATTGATATGCATGTTAATGGTTATGATTTCCATGCTTTATGTGATCTAGGTGCTAGTATTTCTATCATGCCTAGAAAGATTTATGACATGCTTGATTTACCACCGCTTGAAAAATGTTATTTTGATGTTCCTATTGCTGATGTTGCTGAGAAGAAACCTTTGGGAAGGATTAATGATGTTCTTATTGTGGTTAACAATAACCTTGTTCCCATTGATTTTCTTGTTATGGACGTTGAATGCCATGCTTCATGTCCTATAATTTTGGGAAGACCTTTTCTTCGAACTGTAGGTGCTATTATTGATATCAGGGAAGGCACTATCAAGTATCAATTCCCATTAAAGAAATGTATGGAACACTTCCCTAGGAAAATAAAGAAATTGCTTTTTGACTCTATTCTTAGAGCAAATTATGAGCTTGATGCTTCATCACTTGATAATACTTGATTCGCACTTTTCTGCGCCTACCTCAAAGGCGTTAAAGAAAAGCACTCTTGGGAGATAACCCAATGTTTTCTTTTCAGTACTTTTTCTTTTATTTGAGTCTTGGAAGTCATTACTACTGTAATGACCGCTCCTTATCTTGTTTATTTCGTTTTTTGTGCCAAGAGAAGCCTCTAATTTGAGTGAGGTAAAGATTTGGGGATGTTGCTGTCCTGAAACTGTTTTCGGTGCTGCACCGTAAAAATTCGTATAAATTCTCTGTTTATCTTTTGGACCTGCGATTTCTTGTGCATATGCCCCAGGTTATATCCAAACTTTTCTTAGTTGAACACTTTTTGATTTGAGCAACAGAAAATCCCTCAAAAATTCGACCTTTGTCAGCTGTTCAGTTTTGACAGATTTCTGCCAATATTTGTGTTTCCCACTTTATCGCTTTCTTTTGAGTTCTTTTGATCATGGAACTTTTGGGGAGGTTGATACAGTAGTATTTGCTATATATGTGGTAGTTTTTATTTGAAACCTGAAGCAAATAGAGATTGATTATATTTTATGCTTGCACTAATGTTGCTAATAGAATTGTGTTTAGTTTTGTATGAAGGAAGTTTTCAAGTGTAGGGATTGGAGAATGATGAGATGAGTTGAAGAATGGACAAAAGCTCAAGCTTGGGGATGCCCATGCATCACCCCAAGAAATATCCAAGAAGTACAAGCATCAAAGCTTGGGGATGCCCCCGAGGCACCCCTTCTTCATCGGCAAAAATCAGGTCACCTTTCAAAACACTATATTTTTATTGCTTCATGCACTATGTGTTTTTCTTGGAGCGTTAGTTGTTTTAGTTTTCTTAGTTGGTTTAGTTTGTTTGTTTTCTGCAATAAATGGTTGGACCCCGACAAATTTTCTTTTGGAGAAGTTGCTTGTTTTCATTTGCAAAGAACGCTCTAGTTTTCACTCTTATTAAAAATCGAGTGTTCTTCTTTTTCTGCTACTGCTTTTGGTTTTCGTTTTCGCCTTGATTTGCATTCAGATCTTGTCATATCTTTTCATCAAGGTGTATTTTTGCCTCTGATCTTTATTGGTTTTCATCAAAAGAGGTGTTTATAAAAATTTCAAATGGTGTTGGAAAAGAGAAAAAGCTTTGTGCAAAATAGTGGTATAAGAAGGAGCTTGTGTAGACTGCGGCTTAGGCTTTTTCATGTCATGCTTAGTGGTTTTGCTGTAGCATGACTTGTCTCAAATAACTGAGATTGCTTAATGAGCCTTTGAAAAAATCATGCGTTGTTTTTATTGTATGGAAGCATTATTTTGGTTTTCTCCTTGATGCTTTATTTGGGTTGACTTGGCGCATGCTCACACATGTTAGACTCTTACAAAGTCGCCAATAGCCTTCATGATCATTTAGTTTTTGACTTTTGATGCCATCTTATGCTTCTTTTAATGTCGCTTTGTCGCTTTGCATGATTATGGCCATTATTGCTCTCTTAGTTGGTCGCTCCCAGTCTTTTGCTAGCCCTCGCCTTGTACTGAGTATGAGCTCTACTCGTGCATCCAACTCCTAAAAACCAAGTTTGCCATTGTGTCCACTATAAATTCCTATGCATGGTATTTGTAAGCCATTCCAAAGTAAAATTTTCGTGTGCTACCTTTCAAAAACCTTCAAAACACTTCTCATTTTGTGACACTGTTTTCAGCTCATGGGGACGTAGTGGTCGGATTTGCTATCTTCCATATTGCTTATTCCAAAAAGAAAAAAAAAAGAAAGAAAAAAAGGCACTCCTCCAAAGAATGTGAATGTTGGTGGGCACCCGATGGAATCGGTTAGCCATGGTATGTGAAAGGAAAAAGGTGGGGAGGAGTGCCAAGTTTTATAAAAAGAGCACAAAAGTGCCAATCTCTCTCTCAAAAACTTGCTTCATTTTTGTATGGAAGATAGTAAGAACCCCATTGCCAGTCGTTGACAAAGACAACCACCTCTCAAAATCAAGTTTTATCTCTCTGTTTTACAAATGAAAAGCTCTAGCACATGTTTAAATCACTGCTTCCCTCTGCGAAGGGCCTTTCTTTTACTTTTGTGTTGAGTCACCACCTTCTTTCTTTATGCACCATTAAGAGAGCATAGTTGTCATTCTTAGTGTGATATGCATTGTCCCAAAGTTCATTGATTGACTCATATTGTTGGTTTCACTTGTTCTTAAATTATTTGTATCTAGTCGCCCTCTTAAACTTGAAGGTGTCCTATGCATTTATGTTTTGCTCTCTTTGAAGGACAAGCTGAAAACCTTTTGCATGTTTTCCTTATGATTCGAACACACGTTTGACTTTCATTGTTTCATTTTCATGATCTTTTGTTTGTGTTCATTTGCATGTTTACAACATGGTTGCTAAGTTCTTATTGTCATGATTATATCTTCATGCCCATGTTTTAAGTTCTATTGATCCCAGCTCACCAATGCTTACATATATGATCAAGATTGTGTAGGTGCATGTCACCTCAAAAATTATTCTTTTGTTATCACTTACCTACTCGAGGACGAGCAGGAGTTAAGCTTGGGGATGCTTGATACGTCTCAAACGTATCTATAATTTTTGATGCTCCATGCTTGTTTTACACCATTTGCCTATTGTTTCGTTACACTTAGTGGCACTTTTATGCATTTTCCGGAACTAACCTATTAACGAAGTGCCACAGTGCCAGTTTCCTGTTTTCTGCTATTTTTGTGTTTCAGAGTGATACACAGGAAATATTCTCGGAATTGGACGAAACAAGTTCCTGAAGTCTTATTTTACCCGGAAGCTTCCAGAGATCCGAAGGAGAGTAGGAGGTGAGGGACCAGGGGCCCACACACAGGGGTGGCGCGGCCAGCCCCTGGCCCGCGCCACCGCCTTGTGAGGCCACCTGGCCCCTCT
Organism: Dactylis glomerata; assembly: GCA_007115705.1. Taxonomy (NCBI): domain Eukaryota; kingdom Viridiplantae; phylum Streptophyta; class Magnoliopsida; order Poales; family Poaceae; genus Dactylis; species Dactylis glomerata. Next base: position 1,263,344 of record QXEO01001056.1, on the reverse strand, counting down.
TCTGACGACGCCCCTTCTCCTATAAATATCCCCGACGAGAAAAACCTAAGTGCCCGATCATATTTCCAGAACACATCGCGATACGCCGCCGCCGTCGACCTAAAGATCGGGAGGGTCCAGAAGCTCTTCCCGGCACCCTGCCGGAGAGGGGAATCGCCACCGGAGGTCTTCTTCAGCGCCATGCTTGCCTCCGGAGCGATGAGTGAGTAGTCTACCTTGGACTATGGGTCCATAGCAGTAGCTAGATGGTTGTCTTCTCCACCATGTGCTTCATGTTTAGATCTCATGAGCTGCCATACATATGAATGGCGATGAAGAAGACCTCCGGTGGCGATTCCCCTCTCCGGCAGGGTGCCGGGAAGAGCTTCTGGACCCTCCCGATCTTCGGGTCGACGGCGGCGGCGGATCGCGATGTATTCTGGAAAACTGATCGGGCCCTTAGGTTTTTCTCATCGGGGGGTACTTATAGGCGAAGGGGCGATGTCAGAGGTGGAGCCAGGGGCTCTCACACAGGGGTGGCGCGGCCAGGGGCCAGGCCGCGCCGCCCCCTTGTGTGGGGCCCTGGTGGCCCCCCTCCGACACTTCTTCGGATCTCTGGAAGCTTCCGGGTAAAATATGACTTCAGGAACTTGTTTCGTCCAATTCCGAGAATATTTCCTATGTATCACTTCTGAAACACAAAAACAGCAGAAAACAGGAAACTGGCACTGTGGCACTTCGTTAATAGGTTAGTTCCGGAAAATGTATAAAAATGCCACTAAGTGTAACGAAACAATAGGCAAATGGTGTAAAAACAAGCATGGAGCATCAAAAATTATAGATACGTTTGAGACGTATCAAGCATCCCCAAGCTTAACTCCTGCTCGTCCTCGAGTAGGTAAGTGATAACAAAGAATAATTTTTGAGGTGACATGCACCTACACAATCTTGATCATATATGCAAGCATTGGTGAGCTGGGATCAATAGAACTTAAAACATGGGCATGAAAGATATAATCATGACAATAAGAAACTTAGCAACCATGTTGTAAACATGTAAATGAACACAAACAAAAGATCATGATAATGAAACAATGAAAGTCAAACGTGTGTTCAAATCATAAGGAAAGACATACAAATGGTTTTCAGCTTGTCCTTCAAAGAGAGCAAAACATAAATGCATAGGACACCTCAAAGTTTAAGAGGGCGACTAGATACAAATAATTTAAGAACAAGTGAAACCAACAATATGAGTCAATCAATGAACTTTGGGACAATGCATATCACACTAAGAATGACAACTATGCTCTCTTAACGATGCATAAAGAAAGAAGGTGGTGACTCAACATAAAAGTAAAAGAAAGGCCCTTCGCAGAGGGAAGCAATGATTTAAACGTGTGCTAGAGCTTTTCATTTGGCACTTTTGTGCTCTTTTTATAAAACTTGGCACTCCTCCCCACCTTTTTCCTTTCACATACCATGGCTAACCGATTCCATCGGGTGCCCACCAACATTCACATTCTTTGGAGGAGTGCCTTTCTTTTTTTCTTTTTTTTTCTTTTTGGAATAAGCAATATGGAAGATAGCAAATCCGACCACTACGTCCCCATGAGCTGAAAACAGTGTCACAAAACGAGAAGTGTTTTGAAGGTTTTTGAAAGGTAGCACACGAAAATTTTACTTTGGAATGGCTTACAAATACCATGCATAGGAATTTATAGTGGACACAATGGCAAACTTGGTTTTTAGGAGTTGGATGCACGAGTAGAGCTCATACTCAGTACAAGGCGAGGGCTAGCAAAAGACTGGGAGCGACCAACTAAGAGAGCAATAATGGCCATAATCATGCAAAGCGTCAAAGCGACATTAAAAGAAGCATACGATGGCATCAAAAGTCAAAAACTAAATGATCATGAAGGCTATTGGCGACTTTGTAAGAGTCTAACATGTGTGAGCATGCGCCAAGTCAACCCAAATAAAGCATCAAGGAGAAAACCAAAATAATGCTTCCATACAATAAAAACAACGCATGATTTTTTCAAAGGCTCATTAAGCAATCTCAGTTATTTGAGACAAGTCATGCTACAGCAAAACCACTAAGCATACTATCAAAAAGACATCAAGCATGACATGAAAAAGCCTAAGCCGCAGTCTACACAAGCTCCTTCTTGTACCACTATTTTGCACAAAGCTTTTTCTCTTTCCCAACGCCATTTGAAATTTTTATAAACACCTCTTTTGATGAAAAACAATAAAGATCAGAGGCAAAAATACACCTTGATGAAAAGATATGATAAGATCTGAACGCATATCAAGGCGAAAACGAAAACCAAAAGCAGTAGCAGAAACAGAAGAGCGCTCGATTTTTAATAAGAGTGAAAACTAGAGCGTTCTTTGCAAATGAAAACGAGTAGCTTCTCCAAAAGAAAATTTGCTGGGGTCCAACCATTTATTGCAGCAAACAAACAAACTAAACAAACTAAGAAAACTAAAACAACTGACGCTCCAAGAAAAACACATAGTGCATGAAGCAATAAAAATATAGTGTTTTGAAAGGTGACCTGATTTTTGCCGATGAAGAAGGGGTGCCTCGGGGGCATCCCCAAGCTTTGACGCTTGTACTTCTTGGATATTTCTTGGGGTGATGCATGGGCATCCCCAAGCTTGAGCTTTTGTCCATTCTTCAACTCATCTCATCATTCTCCAATCCCTACACTTGAAAACTTCCTTCATACAAAACTAAACACAATTCTATTAGCAACATTAGTGTAAGCATAAAATATATTCAACCTCTTTTAGCTTCAGGTTTCAACCCAAAACCACCACATATAAAGTATATACTACTGTAGCAACTTCCACAAGAGTTCCATGATCAAAAAGAACTCAAAAGAAAGCGATAAAGTGGCAAAACCAAATATTGGCAGAAATCTGTCAAAACTGGACAGCTGACAAAGGAGGAATTTTTGAGGGATTTTCTGTTGCTCAAATCAAAAAGTGTTCAACTAAGAAAAGTTTGGATATAACCTGGGGCATATGCACAAGAAATCACAGGTCCAAAAGATATACAGAGAATTTTCACGAATTTTTACGGTGCAGCACCGAAAACAGTTTCAGGACAGCAACATCCCCAAATCTTTACCTCACTCAAATTAGAGGCTTCTCTTGGCACAAAAACGAAATAAACAAGATAAGGAGCGGTCATTACAGTAGTAATGACTTCCAAGACTCAAATAAAAGAAAAAGTACTGAAAAGAAAACATTGGGTTATCTCCCAAGAGTGCTTTTCTTTAACGCCTTTGAGCTAGGCGCAGAAAATTGCGAATCAAGTACCTTCAGAAGAAGCATTAAGATCAACAGAAGAGGTTGATGTCTACGCACTTCTATTCTTGTAGACACTTGTTGGGCCTCCAAGTGCAGAGGTTTGTAGAACAGCAGCAAGTTTCCCTTAAGTGGATCACCCAAGGTTTATCGAACTCAGGGAGGTTAGAGGTCAAAGCTATCCCTCTCAAGCAACCCTGCAATTACGATACAGAAAGTCTCTTGTGTCCCCAACACACCCAATACACTTGTCAGATGTATAGGTGCACTAGTTCGGCGAAGAGATAGTGAAATACAAGTGGTATAGATGATTATAAGTAGCAAAACGTGATGTGAAATAAATATCGCTGCGAGCAAACAAGTAACAAAATAGCAAGTAAACGGTATGCAAAGCTTGGAAACAAGGCCTAGGGATCATACTTTCACTAGTGGACACACTCCCAACAATATAACATGAATGAACAAGTAACTTCTCTTTGCTAAGGTACTCTGAATTACTCTCCTATTGAATAACACTAATCATTGTGTAGTGGCTACAGAAGCACCCCTTAAAGTTCATCAAGTACTTGACAAACACCACTCATAGCGATACCCAAATCAGATCACAACTCAAGATAGAAATCATTGCAACTTAAACCAAGTACTAACACGGTGCACACACTGTCAACATTACACCATGAAAGGAGGAATAGATCACTCAAACTATCATAGCAATAATTATTCTCATAATCCACAAGAGATCACAATCATAGCCTAAACCAAGTACCACCATGATGCACGCACTGTCACCGTTACACCATAGCAGGAGGAATAGATTACTTTAATAACATTGCTAGAGTACACAAAATATCTGAATAATAACATGTACTTGTTCAACATGATACAAAGCTCATGATCACATAAAGATCACATCATGGGAGAGAGAGGTGAACCACATAGCTACCGGTAGAGCCCTCAGCCCCGGGGATGAACTACTCCCTCCTCATCATAGGAGACAGCAAGGTTGATGGAGATGGCGGTGAGGTCGATGGAGACGGTGGAGACGGCGATGGAGACCGATGGAGATGGCTCCGGGGGCACTTCCCCATCCCGGCAGGGTGCCGGAACAGAGACTTCTGTCCCCCGAAATTCGTCGGCGACGGCGGCGGAGCTGCGGAACTATTTCTGGAAAATTGCCGAATCCCCTAGGGTTTTCCGTCCCGAGGCTTTATATAGGCGAAGGGGCACCGTCGGAGGAGGGGCCAGGTGCCCACACGCGGGCCCCGCGCGGCCAGACCCCTGGCCGCGCCGGGCATGTGTCTAGGGCCCTGGTGGCCCCCCTCTGACACATCTTCGGATGTCTGGAAGCTTCCGGGTAAAATAAGACTTCAGGAACTTGTTTCGTCCAATTCCGAGAATATTTCCTGTGTATCACTTCTGAAACACAAAAACAGCAGAAAACAGGGAACTGGCACTGTGGCAACTCGTTAATAGGTTAGTTCCGGAAAATGCATAAAAGTGCCACTAAGTGTAACGAAACAATGGGCAAATGGTGTAAAAACAAGCATGGAGCATCAAAAATTATAGATACGTTTGAGACGTATCAAGCATCCCCAAGCTTAACTCCTGCTCGTCCTCGAGTAGGTAAGTGATAACAAAGAATAATTTTTGAGGTGACATGCACCTACACAATCTTGATCATATATGTAAGCATTGGTGAGCTGGGATCAATAGAACTTAAAACATGGGCATGAAAGATATAATCATGACAATAAGAACTTAGCAACCATGTTGTAAACATGCAAATGAACACAAACAAAAGATCATGATAATGAAACAATGAAAGTCAAACGTGTGTTCAAATCATAAGGAAAAACATACAAATGGTTTTCAGCTTGTCCTTCAAAGAGAGCAAAACATAAATGCATAGGACACCTCAAAGTTTAAGAGGGCGACTAGATACAAATAATTTAAGAACAAGTGAAACCACCAATACGAGTCAATCAATGAACTTTGGGACAATGCATATCACACTAAGAATGGCAACTATGCTCTCTTAATGGTGCATAAAGAAAGAAGGTGGTGACTCAACATAAAAGTAAAAGAAAGGCCCTTCGCAGAGGGAAGCAGTGATTGCAAGTTTTATAACCTTCAAAAATTATGGTACTTACCGGCTTTGAGCTCTCATTGCCCCCATCATAAGCATCTTGAATGGTTAAAGTTAATGCGAGAACAGTTATGATGCATATGCTTGACAAATCATAAGTTGAAAACCTCGTGTCCCGTGAATACGAGTACCCAAACCATGCTAATTTACTTAGAGTCCCAAGCAAGGCTCTTGTCATTGTAAGTATATGCATATCATTGAGAACCGCCAATGGGGTACCTCCGTGCCCGATGACATGGAACAAGCCCACACCAAAATGACAGGACAAGCAGACAATGAACACCTCGACATCTCTTTTATTTGCTATATTGTTTAGCTTTTTATTGTGAGATGCGTAGTCGAATGTTCACTATGGGTATGCTGCAAATTTCCACCATGAATTATGCATGGCTTAGATTGGCGGCCCGGCGTTTCCCTAACACATATAAAAACTCCATGATCCTCACAAGATTCCCAATTCATTTCACACAGCGGGCATCCATAAACAAAAGATCACGATATCAACTCAAAAAGAAGTGCAATGTTGAAAGCTTGCCCCATGACAGCATGGCTGGGCTAGAATCCAACTTACAACTTGCAAGCATAACAACTCAGCATAAAAGACCACAATGTCAAATTTTTAAGAACAGGAAAAAGTAAAGTGTGCCTTCCGGTTCGTGAGAGCTTTACTGACCGAATTTCGCATAACACTGGTAAGAGTTTAATTTGAAGAGAATATAAAAGCAAGTCAAATTTACTTGGAATAGCAAATTGCTAGTAGGTATGTATGGTGGACACTTTGGAAAACTTTGGCTTTAGGAGTTGGATGCACGAGTAGAGCTCATACTCAGTACAAGGCGAGGGCTAGCAAAAGACTGGGAGCGACCAACTAAGAGAGCAATAATGGCCATAATCATGCAAAGCGACAAAGCGACATTAAAAGAAGCATAAGATGGCATCAAAAGTCAAAAACTAAATGATCATGAAGGCTATTGGCGACTTTGTAAGAGTCTAACATGTGTGAGCATGCGCCAAGTCAACCCAAATAAAGCATCAAGGAGAAAACCAAAATAATGCTTCCATACAATAAAAACAACGCATGATTTTTTTCAAAGGCTCATTAAGCAATCTCAGTTATTTGAGACAAGTCATGCTATAGCAAAACCACTAAGCATACTATCAAAAAGACATCAAGCATGACATGAAAAAGCCTAAGCCGCAGTCTACACAAGCTCCTTCTTGTACCACTTTTTTGCATAAAGCTTTTTCTCTTTTCCAACACCATTTGAACTTTTTATAGACACCTCTTTTGATAAAAACCAATAAAGACCAGAGGCAAAAATACACCTTGATGAAAAGATATAACAAGATATGAATGCAAATCAAGGCGAAAATTGAAAACCAAAAGCAGTAGCAGAAAAAGAAGAACACTCGGTGAACGATAAGAGTGAAAAACTGAGTGTTCTTGGCAAATGAAAAGCGAGTTCATCTCCCTCCAAAACAACATGATGTGATCAAACCATTTATTGCAGCAAACAAAACTAAACTAACTAAGAAAACTAAAACAACTGACGCTCCAAGAAAAACACATAGTGCATGAAGCAATAAAAATATAGTGTCTTGAAAGGTGACCTGATTTTTGCCGATGAAGAAGGGGTGCCTCGGGGGCATCCCCAAGCTTTGACGCTTGTACTTCTTGGATATTTCTTGGGGTGATGCATGGGCATCCCCAAGCTTGAGCTTTTGTCCATTCTTCAACTCATCTCATCATTCTCCAATCCCTACACTTGAAAACTTCCTTCATACAAAACTAAACACAATTCTATTAGCAACATTTAGTGTAAGCATAAAATATATTCAACCTCTTTTAGCTTCAGGTTTCAACCCAAAACCACCACATATAAAGTATATACTACTGTAGCAACCTCTACAAGAGTTCCATGATCAAAAATAACTCAAAAGAAAGCGATAAAGTGGCAAAAACAAATATTGGCAGAAATCTGTCAAAACTGAACAGCTGATAATGGACGAATTTTTGAGGGATTTTCTGTTGCTCAAATCAAAAAGTGTTCAACTAAGAAAAGTTTGGATATAACCTGGGGCATATGCACAAGAAATCGCAGGTCCAAAAGATAAACAGAGAATTTTCACGAATTTTTACGGTGCAGCACCGAAAACAGTTTCAGGACAGCAATAACCCCAAATCTTTACCTCGCTCAAATTAGAGGCTTCTCTTGGCACAAAAACGAAATAAACAAGATAAAGAGCGGTCATTACAGTAGTAATGACTTCAAAGACTTAAATAAAAGAAAAAGTACTGAAAAGTAAACAATGGGTTATCTCCCAAGAGTGCTTTTCTTTAACGCCTTTGAGCTAGGCGCAGAAAATTGCGAATCAAGTAATATCAATAGATGAAGTGCTAGGATCAGCGCGTGCCTTACGTCTTGCTTTCTTACCTTTGCTCTTGACTTTAGGAAAGACATGGTTATTGCAAGGTGGAGTGGTAAATGTTATATTGCCTTTTTCCACGTCGATGACGGCGCCCAAGAGCTTCAAGAGGGATCTCCCAAGTGTGATTTGTCCTTTCCCTACACATTCAATAACAAGATAATCAGTAGATATCATTCTTCCTAGGACTTTTGTAAAGACTCCTTCAGCAATTCCAAGGGAACATATAGTGGCATTGTTAGTAAGAGAAATTTCTTCTCCCCCCTCAGAAAGCTTCCAAAGGCTCAAAGATTCATAGACACTCTTTGGCATAAGACAAAATTCAGACATAATATCACAACGAGCATGAAAAGTTTCACCATTAATGGTGATTTTTATTGTAGGATTCCAACTCGAAGGTTCAGAATTTATTGGCACATAATCAAAATGCTGGCGCAAAGTATTGTAGCAAGAATTCAAACTAGCAGTGCGAGCCTCAAGAGTATTAAGTCTATTAAAAATGCACACAAGAGAGGAATCAAAATAGGTTGGCATGCTATATATTGTAATCAACTTTTTTATAGTATTGAAGGCTTGATCTCCATCACAATGAAGGAAATCTCCTTCAGAAGTAGCATCCCAAGCATATCTATAACGAAGAGAAAGTCCAAAGTAAAAACTACTAAGAAGCAAACTCAAAGTCATTTTAGGTTCAGTTTTTTCATACCAATCATAAATCCTAGACCAAGCTTCCTTAAAACTTTCCTCATCCTTTTGCTTAAAAGTGAAAATCATGTCCTCGGGGGACATAGTAGTAGCAACGGAACTAGACATAGTGAACTAAAGCAAACAAGTAAAAATAGCTACCAAGGATTCTAATTTTTTTTGGATTTTTGATAAAAAGCAATGCAGGTAAAATAAAGTAAAGCAAAACAAATAACAAAGTAAAGAATGTGTGTGCGAAGAACTCCCCTCGCAGAAGTCTTCTCTCTTCCCCGGCAACGGCGCCAGAAAAGAGCTTGATGTCTACGCACTTCTATTCTTGTAGACACTTGTTGGGCCTCCAAGTGCAGAGGTTTGTAGAACAGCAGCAAGTTTCCCTTAAGTGGATCACCCAAGGTTTATCGAACTCAGGGAGGTTAGAGGTCAAAGCTATCCCTCTCAAGCAACCCTGCAATTACGATACAGAAAGTCTCTTGTGTCCCCAACACACCCAATACACTTGTCAGATGTATAGGTGCACTAGTTCGGCGAAGAGATAGTGAAATACAAGTGGTATAGATGATTATAAGTAGCAAAACGTGATGTGAAATAAATATCGCTGCGAGCAAACAAGTAACAAAATAGCAAGTAAACGGTATGCAAAGCTTGGAAACAAGGCCTAGGGATCATACTTTCACTAGTGGACACACTCCCAACAATATAACATGAATGAACAAGTAACTTCTCTTTGCTAAGGTACTCTGAATTACTCTCCTATTGAATAACACTAATCATTGTGTAGTGGCTACAGAAGCACCCCTTAAAGTTCATCAAGTACTTGACAAACACCACTCATAGCGATACCCAAATCAGATCACAACTCAAGATAGAAATCATTGCAACTTAAACCAAGTACTAACACGGTGCACACACTGTCAACATTACACCATGAAAGGAGGAATAGATCACTCAAACTATCATAGCAATAATTATTCTCATAATCCACAAGAGATCACAATCATAGCCTAAACCAAGTACCACCATGATGAACGCACTGTCACCGTTACACCATAGCAGGAGGAATAGATTACTTTAATAACATTGCTAGAGTACACAAAATATCTGAATAATAACATGTACTTGTTCAACATGATACAAAGCTCACGATCACATAAAGATCACATCATGGGAGAGAGAGGTGAACCACATAGCTACCGGTAGAGCCCTCAGCCCCGGGGATGAACTACTCCCTCCTCATCATAGGAGACAGCAAGGTTGATTGAGATGGCGGTGAGGTCGATGGAGACGGCGGAGACGGCGATGGAGACCGATGGAGATGGCTCCGGGGGCACTTCCCCGTCCCGGCAGGGTGCCGGAACAGAGACTTCTGTCCCCCGAAATTCGTCGGCGATGGCGGCGGAGCTGCGGAACTGTTTTTGGAAAATTGCCGAATCCCCTAGGGTTTTCCGTCCCGAGGCTTTATATAGGCGAAGGGGCACCGTCGGAGGAGGGGCCAGGTGCCCACACGCGGGCCCCGTGCGGCCAGACCCCTGGCCGCGCCGGGCATGTGTCTAGGGCCCTGGTGGCCCCCCTCTGACACCTCTTCGGATGTCTGGAAGCTTCCGGGTAAAATAAGACTTCAGGAACTTGTTTCGTCCAATTCCGAGAATATTTCCTGTGTATCACTTCTGAAACACAAAAACAGCAGAAAACAGGGAACTGGCACTGTGGCAACTCGTTAATAGGTTAGTTCCGGAAAATGCATAAAAGTGCCACTAAGTGTAACGAAACAATGGGCAAATGGTGTAAAAACAAGCATGGAGCATCAAAAATTATAGATACGTTTGAGACGTATCAGAGGTCTTGTCAATAAGGCATTGTATTTCATCCACATAAGTTTTTGAAGACCCTTGGTGATCATGCTTTGGTACACTATTCTCATCAAAAAGGTTTTCAGGACAAATCCAGGCAAAATTGTTTTCGAAAGCATCATTCAATCCCAAAAGCTTGAAAGGTATAGGTATCTCGGTCCCCTCATCATTAGTATCAATAACCTTTATAGGTGAACCGAGTTTATTAAAATGTTTAAGAACTTTTCTAGCTTCAATAACTACATCCTTAAATTCTAGGCGCAAGGTTTCCAAGATAAAAGCCTTCTTTTCGGGATCCTCAATTTCATGAAGCTTAAGGAACATATATTGCATAAAAGGATTAAGACTAGCAAACCTAGTTTCCAACATGTCAATTAATATAACAGAAGCAACTTCAATACTAGGAGCAAGCTCAACCCAAGACTTTTCCTCATCTTCCTCATGCATACTAATGTGATTAAAGAACTCCTCAATGTTACTTTTGCCAATAATCGAACCACTACCTACTGAGAGGTCCTCCAGAACGAACTTAGGGAACAGCATGATAAACTAAAGTAAAGAAATAACAACTACCAAGGATTCTAATTTTTTTGGGTTTTTGATATAAAAAGCAGTGCAGGTAAAATAAAATAAAGTAAAGCAAAACAAATAACAAAGTAAAGAATGTGTGTGCGAAGAACTCCCCTCGCAGAAGTCTTCTCTCTTCCCCGGCAACGGCGCCAGAAAAAGTGCTGCTACTCGTGTGATGATGACGCCAGAAAAGAGCTGGTGGCGTGTAGTTGACGTGGGAGCAGTAAGTCCTTGTGCGTGGTGATGACCAGCCCGTTGGGAACCCCAAGAGGAAGGTATGATGAGTGTAGCGGCAAGTTTTCCCTCAGTTACGAAACCAAGGTTTATCAAACAGGAGAAGGGAGACGATGACGACTGAAGGTGTTGTGGAACCTGCACACACACAAACAAATACTTTGTTCCCAACTTACGATGAGGTTGTCAATCTCACCGGTTTGCTTGAAACAAAGGTTATGAGTGTATCGAGTGGAAAACAGTAGAGTATACGCGAGTAAAGTAAACAATGCGGGAAAAGTAAACAGGTGATTGCAATATGATTAAAATAGGACCGGGGTCCACAGTTCACTAGTGGTGTCTCTCCATAGATAAAATAACATGCTGGGTAAACAAATTACAGTTGGGCAATTGATAGAATAAAGATAACGTGATATGTCAAGAAGATCACTATGAGATTTACTCTGGGCATTACAACAAAATACATAGACCGCCATCCAACTGCATCTATGACTAATAATCCACCCCCGGGGATATCATCCGAACACCCTAGAAGTATTAAGTTGCGAACAACAGATAATTGCATTAAGCAAAGTGTGTAATGTAAACAAAGCATATGCCCTTGAGCATATGAATGTTGTTTTCTCCCTAGTAGCAACAACACATCTACCACCTTAGAGGTTTCTGTCACTCCCCCAGGTGAAATAGAGACATGAACCCACTATCGAGCATAAATACCCCCTCTTGGAGTCACTAGCAACTACTCGGCCAAGATAGCTACTAACAACGGAGAGCATGCAAGATCATAAACAACATAGAGATAACAAAAGATATAATTCAGTACAGCAACTTAATCATAAACACCAATATTCATCGGATCCCAACAAACCAACATCATAGAATTACATAACGGTGATCTCAATCATGTAGGGCAGCTCATGAGATCTAAACATGAAGCACATGGTGGAGAAGACAACCATCTAGCTACTGCTATGGACCCATAGTCCAAGGTAGACTACTCACTCATCGCTCCGGAGGCAAGCATGGCGATGAAGAAGACCTCCGGTGGCGATTCCCCTCTCCTGCAGGGTGCCGGGAAGAGCTTCTGGACCCTCCCGATCTTCGGGTCGACGGCAGCGGCGGATCACGATGTATTCTGGAAAACTGATCGGGCCCTTAGGTTTTTCTCATCGGGGGGTACTTATAGGCGAAGGGGCGATGTCAGAGGTGGAGCCAGGGGCTCTCACACAGGGGTGGCGCGGCCAGGGGCCAGGCCGCGCCGCCCCCTTGTGTGGGGCCCTGGTGGCCCCCCTCCGACACTTCTTCGGATCTCTGGAAGCTTCCGGGTAAAATATGACTTCAGGAACTTGTTTCGTCCAATTCCGAGAATATTTCCTGTGTATCACTTCTGAAACACAAAAATAGCAGAAAACAGGAAACTGGCACTGTGGCACTTCGTTAATAGGTTAGTTCCGGAAAATGTATAAAAATGCCACTAAGTGTAACGAAACAATAGGCAAATGGTGTAAAAACAAGCATGGAGCATCAAAAATTATAGATACATTTGAGACGTATCAATCTGGCTCTTGGGATTCTTCTTGAGTGCTAGCTCCTTTGCCCTTCTCCACATATCTCAAACGAGCATCCAATTCTCTTTGCTTCTTGTGAATGTGCTTGCGGTCCACATAGTCCTTGTATTGAGTTTGACGCACATCATTGTTCATGCAAAACAAAGCCCTTTGCCACCACTTGAGCTTCTTCATCTCTTGACCCATTCCACCACTTGGTGGATCCGCATTCTTCCTCCTAGAACCACTAGCATAGCGGTTGCCACCCAACACATCACTCGAAGTGGGATAAGCACTTGAGGTGCTAGACACCAAAGAGCAGTCTTCTTGTAGAGCTTGTTGGGCTTGTGCACTTCCAACTCTTCATCAAGCAAATCTTGCTCAATCTCAAAGTCTCCTTCAATGCCTCTGTCAATGATAAGCCTCATGATGAATGGAGCATAAGGAGGGATCTTCCTATCAAGCATAGCAATCTTCATCTCCATGAAGATAAAGTACATCACATCGAGCTCCATCCCTTCACAATCTCTTCCGGCCTCGAAGACAAGACGGGCATGGTGGAGTAAATGCACAAGACCACCTCTGATAGAATCATTGTTGCCCCCACTTGGAGCAATGTTGGCACGGAACATCCGAAGCAGAATATCATAGAGGGGAAGGAGATTTGCAGTCTCTCCCGCTCTGCCCCCGGGACCATAGAGACACTGGATCTTCCTCTTGTTGTACTCTGTGGTGTCAAGATGCAAACGGGCACCTCTCGGTCGATGAATGCCATCAAACCGATAGCCCAAAAGCTGCCCGAAGCGAGAAATGGTAGAGCTCTTCCTCACTTCACCTGACATCCAAGTGAAACCAACCTCATCCCGAGTATCAAACTCCAAAGTGGCAAAGAACTGCTGGATCAACCGAGGATTATAGTCTTGTCGGAATACCATCAACTTGTGCAAACCCAACTTCTGACTGACCCAGAGAGCATCAGCAAAGTACTCATCCCTGGACAACGCTGCAATGTTGGTGAACTTCATGGGGCAAACCTTTGTGCTCATGGTCTCATACACCTGCTCATAAATCCTCTGATGCTCTGACCGATAGAAGGAACCACTGTCGATGTCCCTTGGCAAGGCATAGAACTTCTATTCACGGAACTCACGGTACTCTTGCTTGGACAACTTCTTGAGATCACCAATGTTAGCAAACAGCGATCTCTTCTTGCGTTCTTCCAACCGCTTCTTCTTCATAGCCGCGGTCATACGAGCATCGTGATGCTCTTGACGGCGGGCAAGAGAGGGATCAACATAGCGAGACCTCTTGGGTCGAGAACCACCTGCAAACAGCACATAGGTAGATAGCATATAGGATGAGCATGCATGCCAGAAGAACAAAGACAATAGCCCAGAACGAAAACATGGAGCAAAGTGGTGATCTACACCGGCTATTTCCGGCCTGGCACCGGCTTTAGCCGGTCTGACCGGCTTTAGCCGGCCTGACACCGGCTATAGCCGGACCAGATGAACACTGCGCGAAATATCATGGGTTGGCCACCACACTACTCCACTGCTTTCGATCTACACTAATCCCAGCAAGGCAAATGAACCAAAAACTCCCAATGTACCAAGAACTACCCAAGAATTTCTAACCCTAACCCTAGAGAGCACCTAGGGAGAGAGAGAGGGGGGATGGGTACCCTGATCCATGGGAGAGGCGCCGGAGAGGAGTGGCCGGCCGGAGATGGGGCTCCGGCGACCGGAGCGTCGAAGAACGGCGGTGGCGGGCTAGGGCGTGGAGGCGGCAGGAGAATAGAGAGCGTGGGGAAAATGAGGTAACCCCTCACCCCACTGCCCTAAAGAGGAAAAAGCCGTCCTCCACGCAGAGGCCGGCTTGAGCCGGTGTAGGGACCGGCTATAGCCGCCCCACCGGCTATTTCCGGACAAAGTCCGGCAATAGCCGGCCTAGATGGCCAAAAACAGGAAAGCTGGAATATGAGCTTCTGGACATGCAAGAGAGGATGATTTGGCTTTAGATAAGTGGGCTTAGGATAGAAAACATGCATGGAGTGGTTCTCGGCACTTGACATTGCAAACACAAGAAATCTTTGAAAAATCCAATGCAAGTGCCTTCCCATATCAAGGATAGAGACAATGACGAAAAAGTTCAATAAGCTCAAATAGAATTTGCAAGGAATCAACTCTTCGAAAAGAAGAGGTCGGTGGCCGAGGCCACCATGTATGAGTGTTATGGCATTGGACCGCGAAGATATATCTTGGGTCCATAACCAATACTCGTCATTGAAACTCATATATCACAAAAATGATAGAAAGAGCACAATTTAGTCACTATTGGCATAATGGGGGGAGGGATAGCCCAATAGATTAGGACCGCACTCCCCCTATCTCCATGCCCACACCTAAACCAAACAAGTATTGAAAAATAGGTGTATTTGCAAGATGCTCAAGCCACACTCCTTGAATCAATGATATTTAGCTCATTCCTCAAATATCCAAATCTTGCTTCATCAAGGGGCTTTGTGAATATGTCGGCAAGTTGATCCTTGGTGCTTACATATGCAAGCTCAATATCACCACGGGCAACATGATCTCTAATAAAATGATTCCGGATCTCAATATGCTTGGTTCTTGAATGTTGCACCGGATTATAGGCTATCTTGATAGCACTCTCATTGTCACATAAAAGAGGCACTTTGTCACAATTGACACCATATTCCTTTAAAGTTTGCCTCATCCACAACAATTGAGTGCATCCACTTGCGGCGGCAATATATTCGGCTTCGGCGGTGGAGAGAGATATACAATTTTGCTTCTTAGAAGACCAACACACCAAAGACCTACCAAGAAATTGGCAAGCTCCGGAGGTTGATTTCCTATCATCCTTGTCACCGGCCCAATCCGAATCCGTGAAGCCACAAAGAGAGAAATCCGAGCCTTTGGGATACCAAAGCCCATAAGTTGGGGTATGAACCAAATATCGAAAGATTCTCTTAACCGCCATAAGGTGGCTTTCTTTAGGAGCGGCTTGATACCTTGCACACACACCTACACTCAACACAATATCGGGTCTAGATGCGCAAAGGTAAAGCAAAGAACCGATCATAGAACGGTATACCTTTTGATCCACATCTTTACCATTGGGATCAAGTTCAAGATGACATTTTGTGGCCATTGGTGTGGCGGCCCCATTTAGTTCCTTCATCTGGAACCTCTTGAGCATGTCTTGGACATATTTGGCTTGATAAATGAAAGTCCCTTCTTTCAATTGCTTGATTTCAAAACCAAGAAAGAACTTCATTTCGCCCATCATAGACATCTCGAACCTATCGGTCATAAGCTTTGAAAATTCATCATTAAAAGGGATGGACTCAAGGCGAGCCACGGGAGCATAAGTTTCTCCAAAGTCAATTCCTTCCAATTGAGAGAAACCTTGAGCAACCAATCTAGCCTTGTTCCTCACAACAATTCCAAGCTCATCTTGCTTGTTCTTGAATATCCACTTTGTGCCAATCACATTGCGGCACTCTCTTGGCTTCTCCACTAACACCCATACATTATTGCGCTTGAAGTTATTGAGTTCTTCATGCATAGCATCCAACCAATCCGGATCTTCAAGAGCTTCAAATACTTTCTTGGGTTCAACCATGGAGATATAAGCATGATGAGAGCTAAATTGTGCCAATTGACGCCGGGTTGACACTTTGCTTCTTAAATCTCCAATAACCCTCTCAAGGGTATGACCTTTAAGTTCCAAGTCCCTTTCAACTCTTTTCTTGCGATGGGCTTCGATCTCCTCATTTGACCTTGGAGGAGTCACTTGATCATCTTGATCATTTTGGTCCCCGTCTTGACCATCAAATTGACCTTGATCATCATTATCTTCATGAGTAGGTTGATCTTGATCTTGTGAAGAATTGGGGGCGGTTGAGATAACCGGAGAGGATGGTGGTGCCCCTTCTTCTTCATGAAGGTCCTTGTCTTGTTCTTCGGTTGGTGCATTAGTTGCTTCCTTGGGAGAGGCTTGTTGAGCTTGTGAAGATGAAGGCTCCACTTGAGTAGAGCATAGTCCTTCCCGGTCGGCCACAAGGTGTCCCTCAATGGGGCGGAAAAATCCCACGCCCATTCTTCCTATGGCTTCTCGAGGTATTTCATCATCTACATCCCAAGAAACAACATCTCGCCCCCCTTGGGAGCCGTCATTCTCTTCGAATACCACACTACAAGATTCTTCAACACGTCCGGTGGACTTGTTGAAGACTCTATAAGTGTGGGATTCGGCACCATAACCAACAAAAATACCTTATATTGCTTTTGGAACAAATTTACCTAAACGAACTCCTTTTCTTTTAAAGAAACACTTACACCCGAAAACCCGGTAGTAGGAGATGTTGGGCTTGCTTCCGGTGAGTATTTCATATGGAGTCTTGTTTAGGCCTTTGCGGAGGAAGAGCCGGTTTGAAGAGTGACAAGCCGTAGAGATAGCTTCGGCCCAAAAGTTGTATGGAGACTTAAACTCCGCCAACATGGACCTAGCCATATCCATAAGAGTCCGGTTCTTCCTTTCGGCTACACCATTTTGTTGAGGGGTGTATGCAGCGGAATATTGATGATGAATCCCCTCATCACTAAGAAATCCATTTAAGGCGTAGTTCTTGAACTCCGAGCCATTGTCACTTCTAATTGCCAAAATAGTTTGCCCATGTTGACGTTCAACTTCCTTGGCAAAGTCGATGACGGTTTGTTGAGTCTCACTCTTATGCTTGAAGAAGTAGACCCAAGTATATCTTGAATAGTCATCAACAATCACCAAACAATATTTCTTCCCACCAAGACTTGCATGAGAGGGAGGACCAAAAGATCCACACGAAGGAGCTCCAAGATCCTCTTGGAAGAAATGATAGTCTTGCTTGGGTGGGGAGAATCATGCATTTTTCCTAGAACGCAAGCCCTGCAAACACGATCTTTGGCAAAAGAAACATTCTCTTTTAGTCCGAGTATGTGGCCACCCTTGTGAAGGCTTTGCAAAGTTCTCATATTGACATGGGCTAGTCGGCGATGCCAAAGCCAACCCACATCGGCCTTTCCAAATAAACACATTGCACTTGTAGTGGTTTTCCCCGAGAAGTCCACCACATACAAGTTATTTTCAATGTGCCCAACGAAAGTGACCTTTAGAGACTTGCTCCACAAGAGTACCACAATTTCATTATCAATGAAGACAGCAAAGCCCATCTTACCAAGTGCACGAACTGAAAGTAAATTGTAACCTAGGGTCTCAACAAGCATGACGTCCACAAGGGAAATATCCGGTGCGACCACCACCTTGCCAAGACCCAATACCTTGGACTGTGACATGTCTCCATAAGTGACGGTTATGTGGTTGTCATTAGGTCTCATCTCCGTCATAATCTCCTTGCTTCCGGTCATATGACTTGTGCATCCACTATCAAGCACCCATTTTGATCCACCGGAAGCATAGTCCTACAAGAGATCATTGCTTGGTTTTAGGTCCCCATTTTTCAATGGGTCCTCTTTTGTTAGCAACAAGGGTCTTTGGAACCCAAATAGACCAAGCAACATAACCATCATTTGGACCAACATATTTTGCATAAACATCACCATAATAATCACGAAATAAAACATAGTGAGGGTTAGCAATTCCCGCATGATCATCATGAGTGGCTTTGCCACCCACAATAGGATCCTTCTTTGCTTGTGCGGGCTTGGCCTTCTTTTTCTTGTTGTTCTTCTTCTTCTTCTTTGAGACAAAGCCAATCCCCGTTTTATCACCAAATGCCTTTTGCTTACTCAAAAGGTCATTCAAGTTTTTCTCACCTATGGGAATGGAGGACTTGGCAAGCTCATCTTTCAACCTAGCATTTTCTTCAATAACATTTGCATGATCACAAGTAGAAGTAGAAGAACTAGGCACATTATTCTTAGTTAATTGAATTTGAAGTTGTTCATGTGACTTGGTAAGAATAGAGTGTTCACTTTTCAAGGCCTTGTGAGCCTTGTCAAGATCTTCTAAATCCTTAACAAGTATATCATGACCAACACCAAATTCAACCTTTTCCTTTTTAAGCATTTTTACTTTAGCACGAGCATGATCTCGCTCTTTAATGAGTTTGGAAACAACTTCATTATTAGCTTCCTCAATGGAATCGAGCTTCTCTTCAAGAGTTGCTCATTCCTCTTGCTCTTCTTCAAGAGACTCGTTAGTGAGGCAATATCTTGAGCATATTCTTTTTCAAGCCTCATTTGTTCATCTAGTTTTTCAAGAGTTTTACCATATTGGCTCAATAGACGTTCAAAGTGAAGCTTGTGAACACCATCTACACTAGACACATAATCATCAAAAGCAACAATTTCTTCCTTTACTCTAAGACTAGCAAGATCATTCAAGGAAGCATCATTTGTCTTAGAGGAAGAGAAAGATGTGGGTGATACCTCGGAAGACTTGGCCATAAGGCACTTGACGTTCTTGAGAAGAGAGTCCTCATTGGGGGATTCAAAGAGTGATGTGGAGGAAGTGGAGGTGGTTGCCATTGCGGCCATCTCACTAGTTGTGGTTTCTTCTTCATCACTCTCACTTGCGGAGTACTCTTCTTGAGTCAAGAACACAAACTTTGGTTGTTTCTTCTTTGGTCCACCCTTCTTCACAAATGGCTTCTTGGATGGTGACTTGGTCTTGCTTTTGAAGATGAGCTTTCCACCATGGTCTTCTCTCTTCTCATAAGGGCACTCGGCAACAAAGTGAAATCTATCATTGCAATTGTAGCATGTCCTCACCCTTTGACCATTGTTGTCATTCCTTTGATAGCCACTTGACTTGCTTCTTCTTTGATTGTCTTCTTTGGCCTTGTGTGGATCAACCCAAAAGGTTTTTCCATAGAAGGCCATGTGCTCATTGTACTCATGTCTTATGTCCTCGGGACACATTTCAAGCCTTGCTTCCATGCTTGCTTGAAGTGGAAGCTCTTTCTCAACCACACTAGCTTTTAATGCAAGATTGGAGCTTCTTTGCATTCCTATGGCACGAGCACGAGCATCTTCCGCATTTTGTGCGGACACCTTGTAGGCTTGAATCTCTTGCATCACTTGATTGGAGGTCATCTCATTGAAGTTGTGCTTTCCTTGAACACTCTTCACATCCGCGGGCTCATATGGAGTGAGAGCAAGAATGTACTTCATCTTGATCCACTCATCATCAATATGGTGAGCACCGAGGTTCTTGAAGGTGGTAGCAATAGCCTTGAGTCTTCTATACATCTCTTGATGATCCTCACCATCCATCATGAAGAAACCCTCCGCTTGATTTGAGAAGGCAATATATCTTGTTTTCTTCATGCTCTCATTGCCAACAAAGACGTCGGAGAGTCCTTGCCAAGCTTCTTTGGCGGTGGAGAAGTGTTGGATGTGAGGCAAGTCCTTGGGCCCAACGGCGACTTGTATCATGTGGAGAGCAGTTGCATTGAGTTGACTATTGACCGTCTCTCTTCTTGTCATGTTGGTGGGATCCACGGCCTTGAATCCTTCTTCAACAATCCTCCAAAGCTCAATGCAAGAACTGCGCATATGAGAGATCATTTGATATTGCCATTGACCAAAGTTTAATGCATCAAGCTTAGGCGGATCACCTCTATGGTTAATATGAGGATGAGGAACCGGCGGGTCGGGTGAATACCAATGTGGGTATTCACCTTTCCCGTCGTCCTTGGTGGAAGACTTAGCATCGCCATTTTTGTCGGCACCCTCCTCATTTATCCCCACATTCTCCACTTGTGGAGTAGCGGGTTTTTCCGGAGGTGGAGAAGCATTAGTAGTTTTAGCTTGCATGAGTTGCGCCATCATTTCACGCAACTCACTTATTTGAGATGTCATGGAAGCCATGGATGATTCCAAGGATTTGAACTCACCCATGGAAACTTGACCCGAGCCCTCCGAGCCCTCCTTAGGTGGTGGATCCATACTCTTAGGCGGTTAAGCCCGAAATAAGAGCCGAGGCTCTGATACCAATTGAACGGATCGTAAGGGCACCTAGAGGGGGGGTGAATAGGTGCTACTCAAATTTTAATTCTTTTTCAATTTAGGCTTGACACAAAAGGTAAATTCTCTAGATATGCAACTAAGGTGAATTTACCTATATGTCAACTAGCAAGCTAAGCAAGATACAAGATATAAAGGCAATAAAGGATAGAGGTAACCGAGAGTGGAGCACATGGAGACACGGATGTAATTCCCGTAGTTCCTTCCTTTTTAGGGGAAGTACATCTACGTTGGAGGGGTGTGGTTGCCACAAAGGCCTAACCAACGCCACAAAGGCTCACCCTATTCTCCGGTGCAAGCTTCCGCCACAAAGGCCTAGCTCACTTTCCACTAAGGGATTCCTCAAGGCGGAACCGGCCTTTACAATCTTGGGGCACGCATCCACAACCGAATTGGAGGCTCCCAAGCACAACACAATGCTGTCAAACAACAAGTAGCAATATATCAAATACACAAATCAAGGTCTTGGGACACAAGGGAACCCAAGACACAAGGGCCCTCAAGCAAATGAGAGGGGAAATCAAATCGCTTCGGTGAGGATGTAGATGATGGTCTTCTCCTTCGATTCTCCAAAGATCAAGAGCTTTGGTGGGTTGAGGGAGGAGATCTAGTTGATTTGGTGGCTCAAAATAATGGAGTTCTTCTATCTTGGACGAGCTACCCATTGGAGAAGAAGGTGGGGGTATTTATACCCCCCCCCCCCAAAATCTGACCGTTGCCTGCCAGGAAAGTCCGGCTAAAGCCGGAGTTAAGTCCGGCTAAAGCCGGTCACACCGGCTAAAGCCGGCCTCCACACCGGCTAAAGCCGGCCTCCACACCGGCTAAAGCCGGTCTGAAATATCCGGCCCTGCCGGAAATAGCCGGACAAATAGCCGGGTTACGCCAGAGGCGCATTGCCCCTTCCGAAAATGAGCAGGCCGGCTATAGCCGGTCTGGGGACCGGCTAAAGCCGGTCTTCCTGTCCAGGCTTCATATGAAACTTCTCCCAGAGCATATTAGCACCATTTCCTCACAAATTTCCTTTGGGCAATAATGATTATCAAGTATAACATAGGAAACCCAATATCTTGTGCAAGAATATAATAGAATCCTGCAAAGCATAATCACCACATTAATAGATAATGTATTGTTAACAAACGCCAAAATCAATTAGGCGGGAAATGCTCTTTCACCCGGTCCTATTTACATCATATTGCAATCACCTGTTTACTTTACTCGCATACTCTATTGTTTTCCACTCGATACGCTCATAACCTTTGTTTCAAGCAAACCGGTGAGATTGACAACCTCATCGCAAGTTGGGAACAAAGTATTTGTTTGTGTGTGTGCAGGTTCCACAACACCTTCAGTCGTCATTGTCTCTCCTCTCCTGTTCGATAAACCTTGGTTTCTTAAACTGAGGGAAAACTTGCCGCTACACTCATCATACCTTCCTCTTGGGGTTCCCAACGGGCTGGTCATCACCACGCACAAGGACTTACTGCTCCACGTCAACTACACGCCACCAGTTCTTTTCTGGCGCCATCACCGAGTAGCAGACACCACGAACACTAGCCTCCGCCTCCTGTTCTTCACACGAGCGAGCCCTCCCCGTAGTTCAGATGCCTCGCACCGGCCGCTACAACACCTCCCGCGCACGACGCGGAAGCTCCACCCCAGGCCTCAGCCACGCCACCCCAGGCTTCAGCCACGGCGGTGGTACGTACTACCACAGCGGGAACTCCACGCCCGGTCGTGCACAGCGCGGCAGGTCAAGTCGCCGCCGCATCAGATGGCCATGGTGGCTTGAACCGAGCAGCAATGCATCTACTCCAACTCCAACTTCTTCGACATCAAGCAGGTCTGGCAGTGGCTCCAGCCGGCCTCGCAGTGTAGGCCGGTTCAAGACCGCCCTCAAACCCGTGCCGTTCATCAATCTTGAATCGGACGATGACGACGGCGGCGTCAACACTGAGCAGCCAAGATCCGCCGCCGCAAAGTTTGCGCGAGACATGAAGACGGCCATGACCAGGTCATTGGAACCCCAGGACAGGGGGAAGGGCAAGGCAACCACGATGGAGGATGAAGCAGAGGGCAAGGACAAGGCCCCAACGGAGGTCGACTCCGACGATTCCGACGACGTCATGTACCAGGTTTAGCTAGTGGTTAAGTTAGTAATCTATGAAGAAAATGCAAAAGCCATGCATATTAGCTACCATTTTCTGTTCAATGCAATTTATCTTGCGTAATATTTGACCCTTCCATTTTCAGTTAATATATAAAATATAATGCATTTTATCTTCCGGCGTGTCCTGGCATGCCTTCTCGTGTCTAGCCAGGACCCTGGCACTGGCACGATGGGACGGGGCAGTGAGCGTCAGTTAATCGGCGCCACGTATCCACCCGCGTGCCGGGCGGGGGCTCTATTTTTTCAATTACGGAGCATATAGCTTGCATGAGAAGGCTAGAAGACAGAGAGCAGTGGTTGGACCACGGGCTAGGCTGTTTGACTATCTTGCCATATTATTCATCCACCTACTTCCTTCTCCTTCCTCCTGCCCGGCCCCCCATCCGCTCTGTCTAGCCATGCCTCGAAAGAGAAACCGCCCCCTGATGACTCAGGAAGCGGAGCGAATGGAGAGAGCTCGCCGCCGGAAGGAACTTGCTCCATCCATTAGAGAAAGCCCTCACATAGAGGCGCAATCTTTGCTCTCCCTGGTGGAGAAGGGGAAACTTGAATCAGGCGAGGGCTCATCCGGGTACTGGGACGAATTCTCCTTCTTCATCATCATCTTTTTGTTCTTCTTCTTCTTCCTCCTCTATAACTCATTACCGTGGAATAAAATGTTCCAGAGCCGGTGGAGCCATGATGGTTTTGCAGGGTGTGCCTCTCTCCCAAAAAATGGCGGCGGCGATCCAGAACCCGATGCCCACATTTCCCCGGCTCAGCGAGCTAAGCACCCTCTAATTGTGTTGACATGCATTGGGGTTCTTGCGATTCTGACTTAGATGAGAGTAGAGTGCTTTACCTGTAATGGGGTTTTTGGGAGGACGCCACTGCCACTTAGTTGGCGTCATTGGTAGAAATAACCCTGTTTTTATTTTATACAGGAAATGAAGGTAGGGCTGAACCCAGATATGGCGTCCTGGCTTAATGAACGGATAGCCAAACAAAGGGAGAAAAAATTGGCCCAGGAAATGGATATGGCTAAAGTCCTCTTAGTTGCCAAGTGCCTTGCGCCTGAGCGCAAGCAGCTTGTAGAGGAGAATCAACAGTGGTCGGGACTGCACAAGGAAGCCATAGCCTCAGCACATAAGAATACAGCCAGGATCAAAGATCTATTGGAGGAAAATTTGAAGCTAACAAACAGTACTGTCACCCTGGAGATCACATGCAGGAACCTGCTGGCTGAAAACGAGAAAGCACTCAGGGAGCTCGTGGATTCCAAAATGAAATACCTCGCAAGCTGCCAACTCGTGGCGTCTCTTGAGAAGGAAAACGAGCAGCTATACGCCCAGCTTGAACCCTGATGTGTCGTGCTTTTCGCAATAAAATTATGTAATGAACTGAACACATTGAAGTACTTTGTGTTTATTATGTTATGAACTGTTATGAAACCATGTCATGCAATGTCTGCAAGCACCTCTCTGTGAGAGAGTCCACATGTCAACCCTTGGGATGGCATGTTTGGTATTTTTCCTAGGTGATGCATCACTCACCATGACTCCATGCAGTGCTTTTCCATTTTTTTGATTTTTTCTGAATTCCCCAGGGCCCCCTCCGAGATCTAGGTCAGACCCGGCGGTGCCATCGATGTCTGCCAGGTGGGGTGGGAACCGTGGTTTGGCCTTGGTTCTAGGGTCCCACACCCCCAGGGGACCTCCCTGTATTTTTCCCCAATTTTTCTGGTGTGCATTTCTTGTAGCCCCAGTGCAAAATTGGATTAAAAAGGATTTAGGGCAAAAATAATTCATTATATGGCAGCAGGCCGAGATAATTCCTAGCCTCCTGGATGTGGCACCCCTGGCAGGTCCCCCACCCATGAAAAATAGAGTGGTGATGTTCTGCACGCTGCCCATGGTGGCCACTTCACAAAAAAGCACCTGTTTCGACCCCTCTGGGCACCCGGAAAATGGGAAATGCATTTTTTATGTGGAAACTGGAAAAACACAAGTTGCAAAAGTGGTTGGGAATGCAAAGATGCACATCTCCACCAAAAATGGGGCCATGGTTCCAAAGTTTGCTGTGGAACTTGCACAAACCATGGTCATCTGCCAAGGAAGACCAAGAGAACTCCTGCCTGGAAGCACCTCTCTGTGAGAGAGTCCACATGTCAACCCTTGGGATGGCATGTTTGGTATTTTTCCTAGGTGATGCATCACTCACCATGACTCCATGCAGTGCTTTTCCATTTTTTGATTTTTTCTGAATTCCCCAGGGCCCCCTCCGAGATCTAGGTCAGACCCGGCGGTGCCATCGATATCTGCCAGGTGGGGTGGGAACCGTGGTTTGCCCTTGGTTCTAGGGTCCCATACCCCCAGGGGACCTCCCTGTATTTTTCCCCAATTTTTCTGGTGTGCATTTCTTGTAGCCCCAGAGCAAAATTGGATTAAAAAGGATTTATGGCAAAAATAATTCATTATATGGCAGCAGGCCGAGATAATTCCTAGCCTCCTGGATGTGGCACCCCTGGCAGGTCCCCCACCCATGAAAAATAGAGTGGTGATGTTCTGCACGCTGCCCATGGTGGCCACTTCACAAAAAAGCACCTGTTTCGACCCCTCCGGGCACCCGGAAAATGGGAAATGCATTTTTTATGTGGAAACTGGAAAAACACTAGTTGCAAAAGTGGTTGGGAATGCAAAGATGCACATCTCCACCAAAAATGGGACCATGGTTCCAAAGTTTGTTGTGGAACTTGCACAAACCATGGTCATCTGCCAAGGAAGACCAAGAGAACTCCTGCCTGGAAGCACCTCTCTGTGAGAGAGTCCACATGTCAACCCTTGGGATGGCATGTTTGGTATTTTTCCTAGGTGATGCATCACTCACCATGACTCCATGCAGTGCTTTTCCATTTTTTTGATTTTTTCTGAATTCCCCAGGGCCCCCTCCGAGATCTAGGTCAGACCCGGCGGTGCCATCGATGTCTGCCAGGTGGGGTGGGAACCGTGGTTTGGCCTTGGTTCTAGGGTTACACACCCCCAGGGGACCTCCCTGTATTTTTTCCCAATTTTTCTGGTGTGCATTTCTTGTAGCCCCAGTGCAAAATTGGATTAAAAAGGATTTAGGGCAAAAATAATTCATTATATGGCAGCAGGCCGAGATAATTCCTAGCCTCCTGGATGTGGCACCCCTGGCAGGTCCCCCACCCATGAAAAATAGAGTGGTGATGTTCTGCACGCTGCCCATGGTGGCCACTTCACAAAAAAGCACCTGTTTCGACCCCTCCAGGCACCCGGAAAATGGGAAATGCATTTTTTATGTGGAAACTGAAAAAGACTAGTTGCAAAAGTGGTTGGGAATGCAAAGATGCACATCTCCACCAAAAATGGGACCATGGTTCCAAAGTTTGCTGTGGAACTTGCATAAACCATAGTCATCTGCCAAGGAAGACCAAGAGAACTTCTGCCTGGAAGCACCTCTCTGTGAGAGAGTCCACATGTCAACCCTTGGGATGGCATGTTTGGTATTTTTCCTAGGTGATGCATCACTCACCATGAGTCCATGCAGTGCTTTTCAATTTTTTTGATTTTTCCTGAATTCCCCAGGGCCCCCTCCGAGATCTAGGTTAGACCCGGCGGTGCCATCGATGTCTGCCAGGTGGGGTGGGAACCGTGGTTTGGCCTTGGTTCTAGGGTCCCACACCCCCAGGGGACCTCCCTGTATTTTTCCCCAATTTTTCTGGTGTGCATTTCTTGTAGCCCCAGTGCAAAATTGGATTAAAAAGGATTTAGGGCAAAAAATAATTCATTATATGGCAGCAGGCCGAGATAATTCCTAGCCTCCTGGATGTGGCACCCCTGGCAGGTCCCCCACCCATGAAAAATAGAGTGGTGATGTTCTGCACGCTGCCCATGGTGGCCACTTCACAAAAAAGCACATGTTTCGACCCCTCCGGGCACCCGGAAAATGGGAAATGCATTTTTTATGTGGAAACTGGAAAAATACTAGTTGCAAAAGTGGTTGGGAATGCAACGATTCACATCTCCACCAAAAATGGGACCATGGTTCCAAAGTTTGCTGTGGAACTTGCACAAACCATGGTCATCTGCCAAGGAAGACCAAGAGAACTCCTGCCTGGAAGCACCTCTCTATGAGAGAGTCCACATGTCAACCCTTGGGATGGCATGTTTGGTATTTTTCCTAGGTGATGCATCACTCACCATGACTCCATGCACTGCTTTTCCATTTTTTTGATTTTTTCTGAATTCCCTAGGGCCCCCTCCGAGATCTAGGTCAGACCCGGCGGTGCCATCGATGTCTGCCAGGTGGGGTGGGAACCGTGGTTTGGCCTTGGTTATAGGGTCCCACACCCCCAGGGGACCTCCCTATATTTTTCCCCAATTTTTCTGGTGTGCATTTCTTGTAGCCCAAGTGCAAAATTGGATTAAAAAGGATTTAGGGCAAAAATAATTCATTATATGGCAGCAGGCCGAGATAATTCCTAGCCTCCTGGATGTGGCACCCCTGGCAGGTCCCCCACCCATGAAAAATAGAGTGGTGATGTTCTGCATGCTGCCCATGGTGGCCACTTCACAAAAAAGCACCTGTTTCGACCCCTCCGGGCACCCGGAAAATGGGAAATGCATTTTTTATGTGGAAAATGGAAAAACACTAGTTGCAAAAGTGGTTGGGAATGCAAAGATGCACATCTCCACCAAAAATGGGACCATGGTTCCAAAGTTTGCTATGGAACTTGCACAAACCATGGTCATCTGCCAAGGAAGACCAAGAGAACTCCTGCCTGGAAGCACCTCTCTGTGAGAGAGTCCACATGTCAACCCTTGGGATGGCATGTTTGGTATTTTTCCTAGGTGATGCATCACTCACCATGACTCCATGCACTGCTTTTCCATTTTTTTTGATTTTTTCTGAATTCTCCAGGGCCCCCTCCGAGATCTAGGTCAGACTCGGCGGTGCCATCGATGTCTGCCAGGTGGGGTGGGAACCATGGTTTGGCCTTGGTTCTAGGGTCCCATGATACGTCTCAAACGTATCTATAATTTTTGATGCTCCATGCTTGTTTTTACACCATTTGCCTATTGTTTCGTTACACTTAGTGGCACTTTTATGCATTTTCCGGAACTAACCTATTAACAAGCGCCACAGTGCCAGTTTCCTGTTTTCTGCTGTTTTTGTGTTTCAGAAGTGATACACAGGAAATATTCTCGGAATTGGACGAAACAAGTTCCTGAAGTCTTATTTTACCCGGAAGCTTCCAGAGATCCGAAGAAGTGTCGGAGGGGGGCCACCAGGGCCCCACATGTGTGGGTGGCGCGGCCAGCCCCCTGGCCGCGCCGGGCCCACGTGAGGGTGCCTGGTCCCTCCTCTGACATCTACCCTTCGCCTATAAAGACCCCCCGACGAGAAAAACCTAAGGCCCCGATCAGATTTCCAGAACACATCGCGATATGCCGCCACCGTCGACCCGAAGATCGGGAGGGTCCAGAAGCTCTTCCCGGCACCCTGCTGGAGAGGGGAATCGCCACCGGAGGTCTTCTTCATCGCCATGCTTGCCTCCGGAGCGATGAGTGAGTAGTCTACCTTGGACTATGGGTCCATAGCAATAGCTAGATGGTTGTCTTCTCCACTATGTGCTTCATGTTTAGATCTCATGAGCTGCCATAGATGATTGAGATCACCGTTATGTAATTCTACATGTTTGGTTTGTTGGGATCCGATGAATATTGGTGTTTATGATTAAGTTGCTGTACTGAATTATATCTTTTGTTATCTCTATGTTGTTTATGATCTTGCATGCTCTCCGTTGTTAGTAGCTATCTTGGCCGAGTAGTTGCTAGTGACTCCAAGAGGGGGTATTTATGCTCGATAGTGGGTTCATGCCTCTATTTCACCTGGGGGAGTGACATAAACCTCTAAGGTGGTAGATGTGCTGTTGCTACTAGGGAGAAAACAACATTCATATGCTCAAGGGCATATGCTTTGTTTACATTACACACTTTGCTTAATGCAATTATCTGTTGTTCGCAACTTAATACTTCTAGGGTGTTCGGATTGATATCCCCGGGAGTGGATTATTAGTCATAGATGCAGTTGGATGGCGGTCTATGTATTTTGTTGTAATGCCCAGAGTAAATCTCATAGTGATCTTCGTGACATATCACGTTATCTCTATTCTATCAATTGCCCAACTGTAATTTGTTTACCCAGCATGTGTTATTTTATCTATGGAGAGACACCACTAATGAATTGTGGACCCCGGTCCTATTTCCATCATATTGCTATCACCTGTTTACTTTACTCGTACTGTTTACTTTACTCGCATACTTTTATTGTTTTCCACTCGATACACTCATAACCTTTGTTTCAAGCAAACCGGTGAGATTGACAACCTCATCGCAAGTTGGGAGCAAAGTATTTGTTTGTGTGTGTGTGCAGGTTCCACGTTGCAGCTAGCAAGCAAAGCTTGGATGAGGCGCCATATATAAATTGTCCGCAGCTGTCGCAAACTAGCAAGCATCACCTTCAGTCGTCATTGTCTCTCCTCTCCTGATCGATATTAAACCTTGGTTTCTTAACTGAGGGAAGACTAGCTGCTACACTCATCATACCTTCCTCTTGGGGTTCCCAACGGGCTGGTTATCCACCACGCACAAGGACAGTCTGCTTCCACATCAACTGGTCGCCATCAGCTAATTTTCTGGCGCCATCACCGAGTAGCAGCTTCTTTTCTGGCGCCGTTGCCGGGGAGGAAGAGAAGACTTCTGCGAGGGGAGTTCTTCGCACACACATTCTTTACTTTGTTATTTGTTTTGCTTTACTTTATTTATTTTACCTGCATTGCTTTATATCAAAAACCCAAAAAAATTAGAATCCTTGGTAGCTGTTTTTACTTGTTTACTTTCGTTTTGCTAAAATGGCCAACCCTGAAAACACCAAGTTGTGTGACTTCACTAGCACGAACAATAGTGATTTTATCTGCACTCCTATTGCACCACCTATTCCTGCTGCAAACTTTTTATGAGATTAAGCCTGCTTTATTGAACCTTGTTATGAAAGAGCAATTCTCTGGTGCTAGTACTGAAGATGCTGCAGCTCATCTCAACAATTTTGTTGAGCTATGTGAGATGTAGAAATATAAGGATGTTGATAGTGATATTATTAAGCTCAAGTTGTTTCCTTTTTCTTTGAGAGGAAAAGCTAAAGATTGGTTGCTGTCTTTGACTAAGAATAGTATTGATTCATGGGCTAAGTGTAAGGATGCTTTTATTGGTAGATACTATCCTCCTGCTAAGATTATATTGTTGCGTAGCAATATTATGAAGTTTACTCAGTTTGATAATGAACATGTTGCTCAAGCTTGGGAAAGAATGAAATCTATGATAAAGAATTGCCCCACTCATGGACTGACTACTTGGATGATTATCCAAACTTTTTATGCAGGACTGAATTTTTCTTCAAGGAACCTACTTGATTCAGCTGCTGGAGGCACTTTTATGTCCCTTACCTTGGGCGCCGCGTCAAAGCTACTCGACAACATGATGGTAAATTATTCTGAATGGCACACCGAGAGAGCTCCGCAAGGTAAGAAGGTAAATTCTGTTGAGGAAACCTCTTCCTTAAGTGATAAGATTGATACCATTATGGCTATGCTCGCTAATGATAGGACTCATGTTGATCCTAATAATGTTCCTTTGGCCTCTCTGGTTGCTCAAGAAGAGCATGTTGATGTGAATTTCATTAGAAACAATAATTTTAACAACAATGCGTATAGGAACAATTTTGCTAGTAACAATTATAGGCCGTATCCTTCTACCAATGGTAATGGTTATGGTAATTCTTATGGTAATTCCTACAACAACACTAGGGCCGCGCCCTCCGAGCTTGAGGTAATGCTCAAGGACTTCATCGGTAAGCAAACTGCTTTTAACAAGTCTGTTGAGGAAAAGTTAGGCAAAATTGATATTCTTGCTTCTAAAGTTGATAGCCTTGCTCATGATGTTGAACTTCTGAAATTAAAAGTGTTTCCTAATGATGTGAAAGTAAGCAATGTTGTTGCTGCCGCTAATGCTATCCAAGTTGGAATTGATGAAAATATTAGATTGTTAGCGGAATTGCATGCCAGGTGGGAAAGAGAAGATGAGATGGCTAGAGAAATGAAGGTATGTACCATTACTACCTCTAATGATGTTGCTCCTACTGGTAGCAATCCTCTTACTTTGATTGGTGTAGAGAAAACTCCCACTCCTTGTGTTAAAAAGCCTAAAACTGCCAAAACTTTTTCTCAAAAGAGTGCTGAAATTTTTCGGAGTGTGGGAGATGATAGCTCTATTTCTTTTAATGATTTTGATGTTGATGGCTGCAATATATCTGAAGTTATTTTGTTCTTGCAAAAGCTTGCTTTGACTCCCAATGCTAGTTCTTTAAATATTGCTTTTACTAAGCATATTACCAATGCTCTCATAAAGATTAGGGATGAAAAGTTGAAGCAAAAAGCCTCTGTTCCCAAGAAGTTAGAAGATGGTTGGGAACCCATCATTGATACGCATGTTAATGGTTATGATTGCCATGCTTTATGTGATCTAGGTGCTAGTATTTCTATCATGCCTAGAAAGATTTATGACATGCTTGATTTACCACCGCTTGAAAAATGTTATTTTGATGTTCCTATTGCTGATGTTGCTAAGAAGAAACCTTTGGGAAGGATTAACGATGTTCTTATTGTGGTTAACAATAACCTTGTTCCCGTTGATTTTCTTGTTATGGACGTTGAATGCCATGCTTCATGTCCTATTATTTTGGGAAGACCTTTTCTTCGAACTGTAGGTGCTATTATTGATATGAGGGAAGGCACTATCAAGTATCAATTCCCATTAAAGAAAGGTATGGAACACTTCCCTAGGAAAAGAAAGAAATTGCTTTTTGACTCTATTCTTAGAGCAAATTATGAGCTTGATGCTTCATCTCTTGATATTACTTGATTCGCAATTTTCTGCGCCTAGCTCAAAGGCGTTAAAGAAAAGCACTCTTGGGAGATAACCCAATGTTTTCTTTTCAGTACTTTTTCTTTTATTTGAGTCTTGGAAGTCATTACTACTGTAATGACCGCACCTTATCTTGTTTATTTCGTTTTTTGTGCCAAGAGAAGCCTCTAATTTGAGTGAGGTAAAGATTTGGGGATGTTGCTGTCCTGAAACTGTTTTCGGTGCTGCACCGTAAAAATTCGTATAAATTCTCTGTTTATCTTTTGGACCTGCGATTTCTTGTGCATATGCCCCAGGTTATATCCAAACTTTTCTTAGTTGAACACTTTTTGAGTTGAGCAACAGAAAATCCCTAAAAAATTCGACCTTTGTCAGCTGTTCAGTTTTGACAGATTTCTGCCAATATTTGTGATTGCCACTTTATCGCTTTCTTTTGAGTTCTTTTGATCATGGAACTTTTGGGGAGGTTGCTACAGTAGTATTTGCTATATATGTGGTGGTTTTGAGTTGAAACCTGAAGCAAATAGAGATTGATTATATTTTATGCTTGCACTAATGTTGCTAATAGAATTGTGTTTAGTTTTGTATGAAGGAAGTTTTCAAGTGTAGGGATTGGAGAATGATGAGATGAGTTGAAGAATGGACAAAAGCTCAAGCTTGGGGATGCCCATGCATCACCCCAAGAAATATCCAAGAAGTACAAGCGTCAAAGCTTGGGGATGCCCCCGAGGCACCCCTTCTTCATCGGCAAAAATCAGGTCACCTTTCAAAACACTATATTTTTATTGCTTCATGCACTATGTGTTTTTCTTGGAGCGTCAGTTGTTTTAGTTTTCTTAGTTGGTTTAGTTTGTTTGTTTGCTGCAATAAATGGTTGGACCCCAACAAATTTTCTTTTGGAGAAGTTGCTTGTTTTCATTTGCAAAGAACGCTCTAGTTTTCGCTCTTATTAAAAATCGAGTGTTCTTCTTTTTCTGCTACTGCTTTTGGTTTTCGTTTTCGCCTTGATTTGCATTCAGATCTTGTCATATATTTTCATCAAGGTGTATTTTTGCCTCTGATCTTTATTGGTTTTCATCAAAAGAGGTGTTTATAAAAATTTCAAATGGTGTTGGAAAAGAGAAAAAGCTTTGTGCAAAATAGTGGTACAAGAAGAAGCTTGTGTAGACTGCGGCTTAGGCTTTTTCATGTCATGCTTGATGTCTTTTTGATAGTATGCTTAGTGGTTTTGCTGTAGCATGACTTGTCTCAAATAACTGAGATTGCTTAATGAGCCTTTGAAAAAATCATGCGTTGTTTTTATTGTATGGAAGCATTATTTTGGTTTTCTCCTTGATGCTTTATTTGGGTTGACTTGGCGCATGCTCACACATGTTAGACTATTACAAAGTCGCCAATAGCGTTCATGATCATTTAGTTTTTGACTTTTGATGCCATCGTATGCTTCTTTTAATGTCGCTTTGCATGATTATGGCCATTATTGCTCTCTTAGTTGGTCGCTCCCAGTCTTTTGCTAGCCCTCGCCTTGTACTGAGTATGAGCTCTACTCGTGCATCCAACTCCTAAAAGCCAAAGTTTGCCATTGTGTCCACCATACATACCTACTAGCAATTTCCTATTCTAAGTAAATTTGACTTGCTTTTATTTTCTCTTCAAATTAAACTCTTACCAGTGTTATGCGAAATTCGGTTAGTAAAGCTCTCACGAACCGGAAGGCACACTTTACTTTTTCCTGTTCTTAAAAATTTGACATTGTGGTCTCTTATGTTGAGTTGTTATGCTTGCAAGTTGTAAGTTGGATTCTAGCCCATCCATGCTGTCATGGGGCAAGCTTTCAGCATTGCACTTCTTATTTTAGTTGATGTCGTGATCTTTTGTTTATGGATGCCCGCGGTGTGAAATGAATTGGGAATCTTGTGGGGATCATGGAGTTTGTATATGTGTTAGGGAAACGCCGGGCCGCCAATCTAAGCCATGCATAATTCATGGTGGACATTTGCAGCATACCCATGGTGAACATTCGACGACGCATCTCATAATAAAAAGCTAAACAATATAGCAAATAAAAGAGATGTCGAGGTGTTCATTGTCTGCTTGTCCTGTCATTTTGGTGTGGGCTTGTTCCATGTCATCGGGCACGGAGGTACCCCATTGGCGGTTCTCAATGATATGCATATACTTACAATGACAAGAGCCTTGCTTGGGACTCTAAGTAAAGCAGCATGAGGTTTGGGTACCCGTATTCACGGGGCACGAGGTTTTCAACTTATGATTTGTCAAGCATATGCATCATAATTGTTCTCGCATTAACTTTAACCATTCAAGATGCTTATGATGGGGGCAATGAGAGCTCAAAGCCGGTAAGTACCATAATTTTTGAAGGTTATAAAACTTGCAATCACTGCTTCCCTCTGCGAAGGGCCTTTCTTTTACTTTTATGTTGAGTCACCACCTTCTTTCTTTATGCACCATTAAGAGAGCATAGTTGTCATTCTTAGTGTGATATGCATTGTCCCAAAGTTCATTGATTGACTCATATTGTGGGTTTCACTTGTTCTTAAATTATTTGTATCTAGTCGCCCTCTTAAACTTGAAGGTGTCCTATGCATTTATGTTTTGCTCTCTTTGAAGGACAAGCTGAAAACCTTTTGCATGTTTTCCTTATGATTCGAACACACGTTTGACTTTCATTGTTTCATTACCATGATCTTTTGTTTGTGTTCATTTGCATGTTTACAACATGGTTGCTAAGTTCTTATTGTCATGATTATATCTTCATGCCCATGTTTTAAGTTCTATTGATCCCAGCTCACCAATGCTTACATATATGATCAAGATTGTGTAGGTGCATGTCACCTCAAAATTTATTCTTTTGTTGTCACTTACCTACTCGAGGACGAGCAGGAGTTAAGCTTGGGGATGCTTGATACGTCTCAAACGTATCTATAATTTTTGATGCTCCATGCTTGTTTTTACACCATTTGCCTATTGTTTCGTTACACTTAGTGGCACTTTTATGCATTTTCCGGAACTAACCTATTAACAAGTGCCACAGTGCCAGTTTCCTGTTTTCTGCTGTTTTTGTGTTTCAGAAGTGATACACAGGAAATATTCTCGGAATTGGACGAAACAAGTTCCTGAAGTCTTATTTTACCCGGAAGCTTCCAGAGATCCGAAGAAGTGTCGGAGGGGGGCCACCAGGGCCCCACACGCGTGGGTGGCGCGGACAGCCCCTAGCCGCGCCACCCACGTGAGGGTGCCTGGTCCCTCCTCTGACATCTACCCTTCGCCTATAAAGACCCCCCGACGAGAAAAACCTAATGCCCCGATCAGATTTCCAGAACACATCGCGATACGCCACCGCCGTGGACCCGAAGATCGGGAGGGTCCAGAAGCTCTTCCGGCACCCTGCCGGAGAGGGGAATCGCCACCGGAGGTCTTCTTCATCGCCATGCTTGCCTCCGGAGCGATGAGTGAGTAGTCTACCTTGGACTATGGGTCCATAGCAGTAGCTAGATGGTTGTCTTCTCCACTATGTGCTTCATGTTTAGATCTCATGAGCTGCCATACATGATTGAGATCACCGTTATGTAATTCTACATGTTTGGTTTGTTGGGATCCGATGAATACTGGTGTTTATGATTAAGTTGCTGTACTGAATTATATCTTTTGTTATCTCTATGTTGTTTATGATCTTGCATGCTCTCCGTTGTTAGTAGCTATCTTGGCCGAGTAGTTGCTAGTGACTCCAAGAGGGGGTATTTATGCTCGATAGTGGGTTCATGCCTCTATTTCACCTGGGGGAGTGACAGAAACCTCTAAGGTGGTAGATGTGCTGTTGCTACTAGGGAGAAAACAACATTCATATGCTCAAGGTCATATGCTTTGTTTACATTACACACTTTGCTTAATGCAATTATCTGTTGTTCGCAACTTAATACTTCTAGGGTGTTCGGATTGATATCCCTGGGAGTGGATTATTAGTCATAGATGCAGTTGGATGGCGGTCTATGTATTTTGTTGTAATGCCCAGAGTAAATCTCATAGTGATCTTCTTGACATATCACGTTATCTCTATTCTATCAATTGCCCAACTGTAATTTGTTTACCCAGCACGTGTTATTTTATCTATGGAGAGACACCACTAGTGAACTGTGGACCCCGGTCCTATTTCCATCATATTGCTATCACCTGTTTACTTTACTCGTACTGTTTACTTTACTCGCATACTTTTATTGTTTTCCACTCGATACACTCATAACCTTTGTTTCAAGCAAACCGGTGAGATTGACAACCTCATCGCAAGTTGGGAGCAAAGTATTTGTTTGTGTGTGTGCAGGTTCCATGTTGCATCTAGCAAGCAAAGCTTGGATGAGGCGCCATATATAAATTGTCCGCTGCTGTCACAAACTAGCAAGCATCACCTTCAGTCGTCATTGTCTCTCCTCTCCTGATCGATATTAAACCTTGGTTTCTTAACTGAGGGAAGACTAGCTGCTACACTCATCATACCTTCCTCTTGGGGTTCCCAATGGGCTGGTTATCCACCACGCACAAGGACAGTCTGCTTCCACATCAACTGGTCGCCATCAGCTAATTTTCTGGCGCCATCACCGAGTAGCATCCCACACCCCCAGGGGACCTCCCTGTATTGGATGCAATATGAACTAACTAATCTGAAAACATTTGAAATAGTTTGGACTACCTGTTCCAAAGATTCATTAATTTCTGTGAGATTCAGTCAAAATGTGCTAAATGATGTCATGTGTACATGCAATGCCACATCAGCACTGACTAGTGGGCCCCTTGCGTTAGATGTCTTGTTAATCCGCTTAAGTTGTGATTTAGACCTAGTTGCAAGCTATACCCATGGAAGGGAACTCCTCCATCTACTGAACTAGTCGCCAGAGTAGAGTGTCTGAGCGATGATGATGCTACTGAGATCTCTTGAGCACGCCTTGTCAGACTGCGGCGTGTCTCGTCAATGTACTTGCCTTTGAAATCTCGCTGCCCTGTCAATTCTCATCCCGCTGCTACGCTCAATTTCCACTGGCCACGAATCCTAACCCTAATGACATGTGGCCCCACTAAGGCCCGGAACACTATTGACAAGTGGGGCCCCAGACACACGTCGGACCAAACCTAACCCAGACAAGTGGGTCCTCACACGCTTCGGATGCTAAACCCGGACTAGTTTGTCTCACTCGTTTGGCTCATGGAGCAGGTGACCTCGACGAGAAGCATTTCAATGGTAAGATTTTGTTCTCTATTCCTTCCGCGTGTCAGACGAGAACGGATTTATTCCCCCCTTGCACGCTATCTCCTTTTTCAGACTGTCGCTCTGCTGCGTGTAGTCAAACAACGAGGGGACCCAACAACGAGCCTGGCGGTAAACGTACGTACATCCTTACCCACGATAGCAGCCTCTCACTTACAAGTGGGCCGGAGTACCGGGGCCCGCGGTGACACGTCGGTCTAGCGCTCTCTCAGAAACGAAACGAAGCGTCTGGTTCAATTTCCAAAGCGCTAGACTGGGATTTACCGCAGCGTGCCTGCAAAACAATTGCTTCCCCAACTTCTCTTCTCTCATAAACGAAGGGACGGGGGCTCATGTGGGGGGTTCAACTTCCAAAGCACCCACTAAGCACTACACTGCATTTACTTACGCGGCGTGCCAGCGACCCGTCGCGCACTATTTATCCCACGATCTCGCGGCCTGAAAAACAATTGGATCCCCAACTTCGTCTTCTCCAGAGATAACCCCCTCCCCCCTCCACTCCCACTCCTTGCGCCGCGGCCGTCATGGAGATCGACGGCAATGTCTTCACCGACTACCACAAGGTCCTTGCTCATGGTGACACCGTCCTCACGGTGATGCACACAACCGACCCGAGAGAGGCGGCCAAGTTCATCGCCATGTTTGAGCGTTGGCTCGGCGAGCCGGGCGAAGAGCGGATCGTCGGCCTCGACCTCGAGTACACCATCGCCAAGCCTCGCCGCCCTCCTGCAACTTTGCATGCGCGATCACTACCTACTCTGGCACGAAGTCGTGGCAACAAGGGACTGTCCTGAGCTCATACAGTTCCTCAACCGCCCCGACATTTCCTTCGCAACTGTGGACAAGCGCCAAGACACCCCCATGCTTCAAGCCATGGGCGCCCACATACCAGACCACGTGGACTTACAAGATCAATTCAACATGCCGTTCCATGAAAGGACCGGCTTGGCCAACATGGCGAAACAAATCATCGACCGCAACTTCAAAGACTACAAGGAGGAATTCCGCAAGCTGAAGCTGCACAACACCTGGCATCTTCGGGAACTAAAGCCGGAGCATATCCACTACGCAGCAACGGATGCGTATGCATGCTACGACGCGTATTGGAGAATTACTATCATGAGAAGATGCCTGCTTTAATTTCTCCCCCTCCATACTAGATTCATGTACTGTTCGTTCCACCTATATATGTAAGTGTCCGAGCGAGGACCATCCTTATATATGATTTAGTAAGTGTGTTTTCCCTATGTACTGAAGTGTATCTGTATAAGGGGCCGGAGATGCCCAGAGCGCGGCCATGCCTTCCGTTGATGTCCAGAGCGCGCTCTCTGCGCGCTCTGCCGGAGATGCCCAGACATGCCGCATGAGTGTCGTTGATGTCCAGAGCGAGGCCCTGACTTGCCCACTCTAACTTATCTCTGACTTGCCCTCACTGCACGCGGGCCCCATCACATGGGGACCCATCTGTCAATGACTCTCAAGTCACGATTCGCAAGTCAGAGCGCCCGTCGTGGGCACCTTGTAAAATAATATACTCCCAACACTTTCAGAATTTTGAAAAGTTCATAAAAGCTGTATCATTGGATTCGACAAGGGATTTGGTGCAAATGGGCACCGATGCTCCTTACACTTTCAGAATTTTTCAAAGTTCAAATTCTCAAACTTCTA
This sequence comes from Dactylis glomerata, assembly GCA_007115705.1. Taxonomy (NCBI): domain Eukaryota; kingdom Viridiplantae; phylum Streptophyta; class Magnoliopsida; order Poales; family Poaceae; genus Dactylis; species Dactylis glomerata. The sequence continues at coordinate 1,224,423 of QXEO01001056.1, read as the reverse complement.
TGTTTTCAAAAAAATTGGCGTTAAATACATACAAAGATATGTTGAATTTTGAAAGATATAAGAAGATAAATTTGTGAATGTAAATAGTATTAAAATAGTAGTAAGAAAGTACATCTTTTTCTTAGGAATTTCTCTTTTTTTGGTGATAGGCAATGTTGAATCCTACAAACCGCTACTAATTTCAATATGAAATTCTTTATATTCTAGGCTACACAAATATGGTAAAATCTAATAAAATTATAGTGTTCTATCGTGTACTATTCACTATATAGTATGTCAGATTTTGTCTTTTTTGTGTAGAATAGAATATAAAGTATTTCATATTGAGATTTGTACCGGTTTATAGCATTCAACAATGCCTATCACAAGAATTTTGTTTCGAATTTTTTTGAAACTTTAAAATACAAATTTCATGGCATAATTTGTTGGAGAAAGATGGACGTCAAACTAATTTTTGAACGGCGTGCGCATGCCTTGTACACGGATTGCACGGATTGCACTGGCAGGCAAGAAGCCTGCTGCAATGAGGGCCCACGGCGGAGATAAAATATTATTTCCACTCCTTGTACAGTGAACCGCCGCCGCCCCCCCTCCCCTTCCCAACGCCAACTTCCACTTATTACCCTGCGCTAGGCAGTTCATCGCCTTATTCCCCATCTTCTCCACAACAACGCTGCGCCCTCTCGTTTGCATTCCATCACATCGCCGCTTCTCTTTCCATCACGTCGATGCCGCCCGCATTTGCCGGCACAGGTCATGTCTGGGTCAGGGTGGGACGAATCCCAGGGGGGAAGCATCAGCGTTCGACTCCAAAAGAGCCCATTGCTGATCGTTACCACGAATCCATGGGGTGGGGTAATCTCCACTACCCATCGGTTGAGAACATAGTCGAGCGGGTCGATATCTTAAGCGCTGCTCGCCTTGCTGTCGGCATGGTTGGCATGCGTCGTGCCATTCGAGGGACCCCAAATCTACCGCTTGATGCGCCGGGCCTGCTCCACGCCGACGAATCCTCGTGGCCACATGATAGCGATGCACAAGTAAGAGTAACTAGATTCAGTATTATGTATGTTTATGTTCTTGCAATCCACCGATCTCCTGTCTGTTTATGTTCTTGCAATCCACCGATCTCTCTGTCGAACACCTTGCATGCATCGACTTTTTAGATACAATATTTCCGAAAAATGAAGTTACTCCGCCCATGACGCCTTTTAGGGTTTCGGTTTACCTAACAATGTTCTTGCAATCCAGTGAGCATTCTGTCGAATACCATGCAATGACTTTTTAAATAGCAAAAATTGTAATGGAAAAGGTTTTGTCTAAGCAGGGTCTCACCTACACTCCCATACTTTTTTGAATTTGTCTTTTTTATATCTCTCAAACTATGTAACATACAGATTTCAAACTTTGCAGATCGCTGTAATATTACAACTAGAATGTGGGAATTTTATTTTTGATTTTTTGTGTGACATTTAACTTATTCAAATATTTAAAATTCAACAAAAATTGTTTGAGTAAACTGCAAAGTTTCAGATTCAAATGTTATATAGAGTGAGAGATACAAAAAAGAGAAGTTGTTTGAGAGGGAAAAAAAGACTAGCACGTATCTTGATGCACCTATTAACAGTTCACATAGAGGGTACAGCTGAGGCAGTGCTTAGAAAATGCTGTACAACTGTTACTCTGCCCACGATCGCTCTTTTTATAACGGTTTACCTATATAGTTTTCCATCTATTCAAGCAAACTTTTCCTTCTGTGGAATACCTTAATTTTTACAAAGTTTCCAAACTAATTCAATTGCAGGGCATTGACGCCCTCTTCATGCCGTTAAACAAGAAGATGCTTAAAGCACACGTGCATTGCAATGACTCCGATGGAAGAGGGCATTGGGTAGGAAGTAACGGTGACTGGATGGCATTACTCATGAATAACGGCCTCCTGAAGATCCGCCACATGTACAGAGAAGTGACTCTGCCTCTCCCATCACTTCCTCATATTGGAGTTTCCCCCAGGTTTCGAACATGCATGTTTTCGTACAAGCAGTGTGAGTTACAGCTTCTGAAGATAAAGATTACAAAGAGCCCTTACAAGGAAAAATGCAGTGATCAGTGGCATTATGAAGCAATCGTGATCTTTGACAAACTGATCGTCTATGTAGACAGTCAACAAGACAACGGCTGGGTCATCCTCAAAAATTACCACCTTGCACCTCGCAGGTATGTCGACGCCTGTGCAATTCATCTATTCGGTGATCGCACAGATTTGTTCCGCGTGTACGCGGTTACAGAACCACGAGGAGATGTTCTGGTTTGGGAACCACATACTTGGGGTGAGTTATGCCCTCTTTCTATCTTAATTTACAGGTAGTTCTACCTGCTTACTGCATTGTTATATTGTGGCTTATCTTCTTCCGTACGCAGGCACAGATGAAGGCCCGCGTCTAATACTTGCCCCGAACATCGAGGATCCAGTTGCAGGGGATGCGGCTGAAGGCGCTGCAGTTGCTGGCGATGCGGCTCAAGCCGCTGCAGTTGATGGCGATGCGGCTGAAGGAGATGCATTTCCTGCCGATCCGGATGAAGACGTTGAAGAAGTTCTAGTGCCTAATTCACAAACTACCTGGTTCTTGGCATCCAATACCTACCATTATGGCAATTTCGAGCTACTTTGGATTCAGATAGATGGTGATAGAAACAGCAATGCTCCTATACAGTTTGAAGATGGGATACGGTTGAGCACTTATCCAAGTCTACGGTGCCACGTTTTCGCAAGGCATCCCTTTAATCTTCGCCCGGAAGCCGAAGATCCTGTTGATGGTCCAGTGTGGATCAGGCAGGAGCATCTGCACGGGCTTTCAGTATTTCTTGGAATCAACAACCCAATCTTCAACCGAGAACCCTATTCTGATGTTGGAAGAGCTGGTCCATCTGCTGGACAAGGCATGTCCTTGTTACAAGAAGACTGTGTGTTTGTTGCATACCATCGAGCCCGTCCCTACACCCAGAGGCCAGTGCCAGAATGGAGCCGTATACACATGAATGGAGGAGCTCCGGCAATAGGATCAGAACTGATATACAGACCCACTTATTACAATGAGTGGGAGGCGCCAATGTGGATCTTCCCAACAATGCCCGGGGCTCCCCCAACTCATCGTTGGGAATAGCCAGAAGACTAGTTACCTTGAAGTGTTCTACTTTTAAACTTTAGTTAACGAACACTAGTATGATGATGTGTAATGACTCTGTGATTGATTATCTGCTTGTAACAGACATATTTTGTTGTGTTATGTTTATCTGTATGACCAAGCAATGGAATAATCTTCTGTTGTTTGGATTTGCTAAATTGACATATGTTGTCGTGTTATGATTATCTGCCAATTCCCCCTCTAGCCTTCTCGGGAAGCAGTCATGTTCCCTCTGTTCTTTGCAAGATTCACAAAATGCACCATTTTTGTTGATTTCATGCAAAGCATAGCTGTTCAGTTGGTGGATTTGCTTAATTGACATGATCTAAGTACTCCAGCATCACAAAATAGTAAATTAGTTAATGATACACACATAGTTGACATCGACTGAAAGTTGACAGTACTGAACCTATATGCTGATCACACAAAATTTGTGCAATGTTTGAGAAGTGATTTGCTCAAGCATGGAAGGGCACATGAGCCAGCAGTCAGACTGACCATCTACTTGGCAACATAATATCTACTGTATCACATCAGAGAAATGAGAGAAATGTTCAAGGAATTGGTGTCCAGTAATATTTCACAGAAATCATGGAACTACTCAAGAACCACAACCACCAGTAGATATTCATACAAGTCATAGAACAGGACAAGAAACACAACCGGAAGCAGAACAGTCTACTTGTCAAGAAGGAGAAGCAGATGAGGATACCTGGCAAAAAAATGCCGCAGATAATCACATTTGTAATGCTACAGTTGACAGAAAGGTTGATGATCATAACTAAGTTCAGGACATAGTAGAGCAAGAGGATGATGCTGTCCTGGAACATGATAATCTGCAATTCACCAGAGAGCAAGAGCAACATAATAGAATCCAGCGTTATATGTGCATATTCAGAGAGTATTCATCGTATATATTCAAATTCAGAGAGAATTCAGATTTTGCATATCTGTTACTTCTCTATTTCTCTTAGAGCTGCTGGAATTGATGGAAGGCTGAGAACAGCCTCCATTTCTCCAGTACGAGAACAACCTCCGCATGATCACTGGCTTCCGCCCCAACTTCTCCTGCACGAGAACAGCCTCCTCCAGATCTTCCCAGTTCCCGATCCCGATCTTGCCAGATCCGCAGCGAGGAGAACCCGCTTTCAACCTCGAGGCCATGTCCCCTGCGCGTCGCTAGCAGCGCTGTGGTACTCTAAGATCTCGGTAGGCCAGCGGGAGCAGGAGCTTGAAGAACAATGGGGGGAGAAGAGAAAGGTTACGTGGACTCCCGATCCCGATCTTGCCAGATCCGCAGCGAGGAGAACCCGCTTTCAACCTCGAGGCCATGTCCCCTGCGCGGCGCTAGCAGCGCTGTGGTACTCTAAGATCTCGGTAGGCGAGCGGGAGCAGGAGCTTGAAGAACAATGGGGGGAGAAGAGAAAGGTTGCGTGGACGAGGTACGCCACTTGGCGGCCACGGTGGCAAACCACTAAAGGGGTATCCTGCCAAGTGGAGCGCTGAGTCGTCACCGTAACGGAGATATTTGTGTTCAAACGATTTCAACCGGTATTATTTGGGCTATTCGAATTTGACCCTGAAATGACCCTCTCAGTAATTGACCCCATCAACTTGCGGTACCGCGATGTAATTGCAGCCACGAAAGGCACCTGTGAGCCTGTGCCAAACAACTTGGTGACCGCAAACAAAATATCCCCCCAGCTGGGGTCTTGTGAAACTAGTACACAACCAAAATAGCCCACTAAACTCATCAACTATTAACTATGTGATAACATATATACCACCATGTCATACAATATCACATACTCCCTCCATTTATAAATATAAGATGTTTAAGATTTGTGAAGCAAATATATCTAGACAAGTTTTAGTGTGTATATTCGAGTGAACCTACACAATAAAAAATGTCTAGATACATTGTCTTTATAGCTACAACATCTTATATTTATACACGGAGGGAGTATATAGTATTCCCTCCATACCGGATTATAGGGCAATTACGTATTTCGAGACAAACTTTAACCTTTAATTTTGGTCAAGAAAATATAAGATATGTGATCTAAAAATTATACCATTGAATTCATATTTAAAAGAACTTTCTAATGGTATAATTTTTATATCAAATATCTCATATTTTCTTAACTAAAATTAATGATCAAAGTTTGTCTTAAAATAAAAATTTGCCCAACAATCTGGTATTGAGGGAGTAATGAACTTGTGCTGGATAACAAACATTCCCAGAATAGTAATAACATAGTGCTGGATAACAAGTTGACAGCCCAAAATGTGGTTCTCCATCAAACGTAAAAAGATGTTATCTTGACTTCTTGTCGTTCCGAGCTTTCTGCAATTCGTCAAGTAGATCTCTAGAGTCGAGCACTGCGTAAATCATATACATCCCAAACGCAGTCTTTAGGATTTTTGTAAACTCGGCATCGAACCTGCACATAGGTTAAAACAGGTGAAACAGGGAAGGAAGAAGAAATAAAGAATTTATTTGTATCTGCATATGTTTGGTACTACCGTACCGTTCAAACTGTAGCTGTCTCTCACGCCATTTCTGACACCTGCTCTTCTCACCCTCTTTCTTCCGCTGGATCTGACTCGTAATGTCTTCACGAGCACCCTGGATACACATAAATCAGTAATACGGTAATACCAAGGATACTGCCAACTGAGGCCTGATTGAGAATAGCACCAACAAAAGCCTCCACACATGTTTGGTTGCTAACTAATTAGTTAAAACTTAACACAGGAAGATATTTCACAAGTGTTCGGTTGTGCTAGTCAATAGCGTGCTCAGGAATTTCACAAGTGTTATGGGATCATCTTAACACATGGATGCTGACATGTGTGATCTTCCTGTTTCAAAAGAAAGACATGTGTTGTTCCTTGGATCGCTAAGAATTTGAGTGATCGCTCGCTAGATCCTTGATCTCGTGAGATGATTGCTTGCACATAAGGAGCGAAATAAATAGCAGGAGGAAATCATGCGGTGAGAATGGGCTAAGAGATGTTGATTTTTAGTGGAGAGATCGACCTCCTTGGTGTGCATGAACCTTGACCCGAACCGGCGTCGCTCCTCCGGAACCGCCGCCCGCGCTCGCTGGACCAGGGAGCCACCGAGCATCTTCGCCGCCCCTTGTCGAAGAAGCGACGCCATCGTCACCGGCCTGCAATGGTACTGGGGGATTTTCGGTGGACGGATCGATCGTAGTCGAGTTAGGGTTAGCGTAATGGTTGCCTAGCGTAATTGGCTCGCGTTCTTGAGGAAGAGATTGATTGGCTGTACCTGGGCGTCGCCCACGGCCCACCTTCGCAACATGGAGGCCCGAACCAGAAATAACAAGGCACGCACGTGGGGTACACGTGGTGGAGACCATGAGTAGTTTCGACAGGATTAGTATACGTCAATACGTAGGTGGTTTGGTTTGGACAGGATGCAGCTGATTAAAAAAAAAAGCTGATTAAGGTAGGTAGAGACCATGCATCGATGCCAACTTGCGCATATACTATACACTTCCAGCTACTTGCACTTAGAGCAAGTATAATAGATCCTACTCAGCAGGCTATAAGCAAATCCATCTCAGCCAAGTCCTACGTGGAGGTAAGAGAAAGCAGGTGAGAGAGTGTTGCCGGCGCTTATTCTATCGCCAGCGCTAGCACAGGAAACAAGGAGCTGGAGCCGGCATGCAGCCTAAAGCAGACGCTATGCTGGCTATATGGGCTAGGCTTGGTCTTGCATGTGAGCACGGTAATCAATGATTTTATCATATAAATATTCACTACAGTCTACTTATTAGCTAGACTATTGTACAAGTATATTTTTACACCGGCTACAAGTGACATGGCATACAATTGTAGCCAGCAGCGGGCTGTATTATTAGCCTTGCTCTTAACAGATGCCTACACAGATCGATGATTGGAATAAGCAAAAGCAGACAAGCAGCTAAGATCCATATAAAAATATACTCGAATAAAATATGTCACGGCCGGCCGGTATAGCATAGCATGCATCCATGCACCCACAGGAATTGCCTGAAACCAGTGACCACCATGCTGCTGCTAGCTAGGCACACGAATCAAGGAAAACAATCTTTGTTAATCTCACCTAGTTGCAGTTGTACGCCTTTTGCTGCTCATCACCTCGTACCGACTAACATGCTTCCTCCCGGGCGGCAGAATTCCTCACTACGCGGTTCATCTTCAAAGTTGAGTAATGTTACTTCGATTTTAAAGTTGACAACATGGTCGATATGGTGTTGCAGATACAAGGATACATACACCGGCCACTTTCCTCGGTCCACTAGGCTAGGGACATGATTAACTAAAAACAACTAGTGGTGTAGAATGTATAGGGGGTTTAGAAAAAAATGGTGTGGTAGCTAGAAGAGCACCAAGGGTTTCACGTCTACTATTTGCACACGGCACATTATTGTTCTTTCGTGCGGCCGAGGAGGAGGCGATACGAGTAAAGCAGGTAATTGATATGTATGCTAATGGGACGGATCAGTTAATCAACTCGTCGAAATGCTCCACTATTTTCGGTGCTTCATGATCTCGAGATGTCCAAGGTGTGTGGTTCGGTCCTTCCTTCATGTGGACAATCTTGATTTTGAGAAGACATACCTAGGGCTTCGTACCCTGGATGGTAGAATGCATAAGGGTCGCTTTGTTAATATACAATCTCGGTTATGTCAAAGGCTTATGGACTGGGGCGATACGCTTACACGGAGTGCTAGAGAAGTGTTGATAAAGGCGACAGCCTAGGCAATCCCAGCTTATGTAATGGGCATAGGTTTTCAAACTTCCGCTCTCCGTTTGTGATGATCTCAGGAGCGAGGTAAAAGAAAAACTCACTGGGTTAAATTGGAATACAATGTTGCGATCCAAAATGCACGGAGGCATAGGATTTTAGATATACGTGTCTCCTAAATCAAGCCATGTTGGCAATGAAAGTGTGGCGGTTAATTGCTTTTCGTAATACCTTGTGTGCAAGGGTGTTGAAAGCTCAATATTATCCAATGGGCAATTTAATTGATACAATTATAAATATTGGTAGTCCATCAGCTACATGGTCCACGATTTCTTATGGCTAGGATCACCTGAAAAGGAGCCTGATTTGGTGTCTAGGCAATGGTGAACATATTAAGATCTGGCGATCAAGATAGTTCGATAGAGAGGTTGGCATATACGGTAAAACCCTCTCCCTTAGGCCCCGCTTGGATCCTTGTATATTAGGTAAAACGGGCGTAATTTTTAACAGACCTTCTGAGGTGATGTTAAAATTACAGCGCGAAAGGGTATTTCTTCCAGGCAACGGAAATCCAAACTATATTCCTAACGGACCCTTAAAGGTAACTGCAAATGTCGTCGTGTCTCTGAACTTCTAGATGATCATGGTGAATGGAAGGCTCAACTCATCCCTAATATATTCTTCACGGTGGATGCATAAGCCATACTAAAAACACTCCATCAAGACATGGTCAAGTGGATATCGTAGCTTCGCAATATATTTTTCTACATAAATGATCAAACTTTAAATTTTTTGACTTAAACTTGTCGGATGCTCTATAGACTGAACAACGTGATGACATGAATATATAAATATGGGACAAAGATGGCTAGATTCAGACTTGGTCACACTTGAGTGGCTAGATTCACACTCAGGCAAAGGACATTGATATTAATGAAGGAACGTGCATGCTCCAATTTTTCCTCCTCGATCCGCATGGACCCAACCGGTATGGGGGGAAAGGACTCCCGATAAACAACATCGTTGCTTTAGTGGACATGACATGGTCACCAAGCCAATGTGTCATCATATTGTTATAGGAGAAACCTTGCCTAAGAAAATTTCCTATTAGGACATTTGTGCTCTGCATTAGCAATAGATAAAACCAATTGCTTGCTCAATATGTGTTACGATTTAACCAAATCACTTCATCATTATTGATAACTTTCTCTTTTTGGAATCGATCTTCTCAATGTGTCTCAATAAATCCTCCACAATTATGTTCTTCCTCCCCACCTCATTCAAGCTCAAGATTTTCTTTGTTTTTCACCTTTGATTAATTCCTTTATTCTACAAGTGTCACGTCCTTTCTTTGATGGCATCTCCTCATCTTGGAACGGATGCAACTGTTGCCTCTTTGCCTTGGGCATCAGTGTCGTCACGTTTGGATTGTGCAAGCTCATGGATATGAGGGAGCTATGGCATGGGAATCCGGAGATGGCAAAGAAGTGGAGGGAAAGAGTAGCCAAGACGACTTAGTCACACTAGTAGGCCAAGGCCAAAATCAGAAGCTAAGTTGCGGCGCGTGCAGCCTCTCCTGAAGCGGTGGAAATGGGAGAGGTGGTCCAGCGCAGCAAGCAGAGTGGCAGGAAGGTGAATCGTGTGGCATGCAGAGCGGCCCTTGACACGTGGTTACTGAGATGCAACGAATGCCCAGCTTGTAATACTGATGAATCAATTTAATTTAGAAGTAGACGATGATTGTGCTTCTCCTAGGGTCAGTGGGTGCCTAATTTGGGAAGGGATTATTGTGGTGCATAATGAACTAATGATGTAGTAAATCAGGGACCAATACTGGCGAGATTGTGTGTGTGTTTGGCCCGGAAATGCTAGACTTACGGAAGATTTTTACGGAATTAGACTTTACGGGATTACGTGTATGTTGTTCGTTGGTTCAACTCCTCACCCATCCCGTGATTTGAGGACCGTGACCCACTGATTTCCCCCCATGTCCTTCCGTAATTAAATTCCGTAACTTGCAGCCCGTAGGTGTAGCATAGTCGGTGTTTGGCCTAACTAAGCCGTATTGGATCTAGTAATACTATTCCAAAAGATTTAACATACCATCACCGTTAGGATTTAAACGTCATAGTTGGGGCTAGGGGGGCATATGCCCCCTGGTGTCTGCAGCATAAGGGATATTCTCGATCCCTCCCCCTCTAGTCACTCCAAATTCTTGGTTGCCCTATAGTTCTTTGCTAAATTAAAACTTTGTAGAGCGACCAACTACATCAACAAGTTCATTGGCATTTACAATCTCAAAAAATATAGTAAGGAAATATATTCTTATATTGTAGATGTTGATATATGTTTCTACATAGATGGTCAAACTTTAACTTTAACCAAGAATGATAGGCATCATATTTTTTAGAGGAGGGACTGCTAATAGGTGATACTAATTAACCTAAGTTGTAAGGTTGGTCATGAGCCTACGCGTTGAGAGCACTTGGCGTCCAATTTTTTGAGCTATGCTTCGAGCAATGCTGGCTGCTATGTGGGCCACTCCGCTTCTCAATGCTGCAGCTGGGCCAGTTGCTAGGCTCCGTGCCAGTGTGGGGCCACCTATCTAACAAACCTCCTTTGATTGACCGACCATCTCTTTTTTTCTTGGAAACAGACCAGCTCGAAGCAGTTCTCCACCACCTCCTCACGCTGCTTCTCGCGCTCCCTCCCAACCTCATATGTGCTGGCCGCCGCCTCCCCTAGCCCCCTGCATGCTGACGGCGAGCCCATGCGCTGCCTTCCCACCTCCTGCGTGCCGCCTCCCAAACCCCTCTGGTCCCGTCATGGTCGTTTGAGGACGAGCTCGATGTGCCTTGGGGAGAGCTTGTGGGCACCACGGTCTATAAATCCTCGCCGAGTAGCTCGCGTTCGGGTTTGGGATACTCACTGTCTTGCTCACTGCAGGACGACGAGGAGGAATCTGCCCTCTGGACTGTTGTCTCCCTTGGGCTGGACTGCCGGCACGCCTCTCCTTGATTCCCAAACATTAGGTCCTGGACTCTCCTCGAGCAATCGTTTGATCTCGGTTCTGCATGATTCATAACGTTGGTTTGTGTCAATACTGCATCTTCAATATGTCCATTCCATTCATTATTTTGTTGTACTTGATGGTTCACGAGATTTTTTCATGGAATTTGTAGATGCTGTAGAAGATGAGGAATTGAGAGTTGATGGATCCATTATTTAGAAGTTGCTGAATTACTATGGTATTTTTCATAATTCGATCTAGAAAGATTCATCATTATGGTGAGAATTTGAAGCTATATTTCATTGTTCTTATTTATATCCTATCTAAGAATCCATATCTCAGGTTTTAGACATTGTTGTGTTCCTTTAGTACATGTCAATTTCTTAACATACATATGATTCAATTTTGAATCAGTAGAAGCAAAGAGTCTACTTGAACTAGATTCTACGATCTGTACCGTTGAAGGGGATATCTCTCTCCCAGTTTGGCAGTAGGGTGTCATGGGCGAAATTCGGTATTGAATGAAGTGCTTGATATTCCATATATCATTCTACTTTCTGTGGCATGGAAAAGAACTGATAAGTTTATTTTATCTGAATGAAAGATATGGAGAGTGAGAATTCACGTATATTTTGATGTTGGTAATTATGTGGATCTAAGCAAGATTGAATGACTGGTAGATTAATTGTCAGTGTGTAATCAAGTTTTGACAAGCTGGGAATTTAATTTTTCAGTATTTTGCATAACTAAGGGCATCTCCAACGGCCCAACGCAAACGGACTCCGCCCATCCAAATCGTTCCGATTTTGATCGGGCTGGGAAAAAAGTGTTCCCAGCGGCCTGACGCATTTTCGTCGGGATGTCCGCGAGGACGCAAACGCGGCTCAAATTGGGGCGCAGTTTGCGTCGCCGCGGATTGACCGCGCAATCTGCGCGTGCCCTCCCCCTTTTGCCCGGGGCCTACCTGTCAGCCATCGCGGCCGCTTCATCTCCTGTGCTCCGCGTCGGTTCAGTGGCCTACGTCGGGAAAAGGCTGCGTCGCCGCTTCCGAGTCTGCGCCGCCATCAATGGCGTTGCATCACTTGCCACCGCCGCTTCGAGTTATGCGCATCCATCAATGGCACTGCGTCCTCTTCCCCCTTTAAAAGGCGATGTCGTGGCCATGTCCAGTAGCAGAACATCTCCTCCCCTTCCCACGGCCACCATGACTGGGCGCTAGCCTTTCCGCAAGACCGACATCGGCGTCTCATTGTCGAAGGCCAAGGCCAAGGCGTCGCCGCCGAAGAAGGAGCAGAACCGGCCATACATGAACTTGGAGATTATGTAGGCCCTCTATGACCGGAATGCGTCGGTGGGCCTGTGCGATGTCCATCTGCCCAGTGGCTGGTACCTCAACGCGAGGAGGGTACCGGTACCTCCGGTGCCTCGATGCGATCGGGCGCGGGGTGGCGAGATCCGGCGTCGGCGTGACTTCGAGTGGTGGGATCGCCACGCCTACGAGCCCTGCACGAGGCACCGGTCTGGTCTACTCGGCGACGCCAAGTATCACTACGATGTGAATCTGTATCTGCAGCAACAGGTCCCGTACTGGGTGCCGCCGTCGGAGGAAGAGGAGGTCGTGAAGGCGCCGGTGCTCCTGGTGGTGTCGAATGGAGGCCCTCCGACGGGCCATCGAGGAGAGCGAGCTCGGCAACTGGGAGGGCCTCGATGCGCAGCTAGCAGCCTCTGCGGTGCGTCCAGCAGCCACGCCGCCCCACCACCCCCTCCGCCAGCTGCCGAGCCCAGCATTGGGGCTACGCCGTCTGGGAGTCGCCACCTCGCGCGCCTCCCATTCAGGTGAACCGAGCGCCCTGGGGCCATGCCGAGCCGAATACTCCTCCACAGAAGCCTCCTTAGCCGCTGGCGCCAGCAGACCTAGTGATGCCTATGGTTCCCTGGCCGTTTCCCTGGGACCCGCCGTCGGTGGTCGACCTCACCGGGGGAGACGACGACGATGAGTAGGCGCGGCGGCGCATCAACCCCTAGTTTTCTAGGGCTTTTTAAACTTATGTTTTTTTATTTTCATGTCTTTATTTTTAGTCAACTATGTAATATTTTCTAGCAATAAAAAATTTAAAATGTGTCTAGATACATCCGTATTAGCGAAGAGTAATATGGATCAGAGGGAGTATGATATATTGATACTGACTGGTGTTATTTGAACTTGGAAATGCGACATGTTTGAATTTTGAAGAAGTGTAGGAAGCTAAACATGGTTATTATTTTTTACACCAACTGACATGTGTACACGCGGTCTCCGCTCGCTCCCCCTCCACGCCGTCCCGTGACATGGCAATTGGCAAACCAGGAGCAAACCGGTGCAGCTCAGTTCAGACTCGAGAGCGACCAAGAGAGAATCGCAAAAATAAATACTATTATAAATCGGAAAAGAATCGCAAAAATAAATACAGAAGAATGGGATAAACAGGAGTACTGTAGAAAAGAAACCGGAGGCAGTATGCTTGCGCCCACGGGAAAGAGCAGCGAGAGCTGTTTCGCGCTCCTGCTCCGGCTCTGGCTATCGTCTTCCTCCGCCCCCGGTTTTGCTGCTTCCCGGGTTCGCTTCATTCCTCCGGTACGATACATACGCACTACTACATGGACTGGATGCCTCCATATCTCTCCCCATCTCGCCATACCTGCCCCCCGCCCTCGCCCTCGCCGCCGCCGCCCGCCCCTGCCGCCGGGCGGACCACCTAGCCCGAGATCCGCGCTTCCCCGCAGCTGCATCTCCCTACCTACCTACGGGCCGCGATTATTATGCCGGTGGCGCAGCTGGGAGGGGAGACCAGGGGCAGGGTGGCCGCCGACCTCGCCGAGGGCCGGGCCTCGTCCCGGAAGACCCGCCGCCGGAGCAAGAAGTCCGCCGCCGCACTCGTCGCCGCCTCGCCATCCCCGAACCCGATGCAGCGGCTCTTCGACACCAGCCGCGAGGTCTTCTCCGGCTCCGCGCCCGGGTTCGTCCCGCCGCCCGACGCCGTCGCGCGCCTCGCCGCCATCCTCAGTACGCCCTCTTCCCTTCCCTCCCCCCTCTTAATCACGCATGTGTTTTCATCAACCAAACCAACCCGCCAGCCCATGGCACCCGACTCCGTCCGTCCGAGGTTGCTGTCCAATCCCCAATTCCCAGAGCAGAATCGAGAAATTTTTGGCATGCCGCGAGGTCTCGGCCTCTCGGGGGACATTTTCTATGCATGCGCCGGCATGTCTGCCCGCCCGTGCCGTTGCCATGCCGTTGTAGTTTTCTAGCGCTGCTCTGCAGCACTGAACACTGATTGTGTTTCCTTCTAAACAAGACAACAGTTCCCATTACCAGGACTGTCAGTCTTCAAATTTGCTCTGCTCTCATTTCTCTTACAGTACTATCTGTGCGCTGACTGTCTGTATCGAACTGCATACAGAGTCTGGTGCAAAACATTGCTGCTGCACTTTGGCCTTTCGCTCCCATTCATCGCCCGTTGCTAATATGTAACTAGACTTGTGCCTGTCTGCCATACCTGAATGCACTTGAACGATGCACATTCCTCGCTGCCGCTCATCTGGTAGTATTACAAAGCCTGTTTGCTTTCTGTGACACGCTACTCCTTGCTCGACTTAGCTGCTCATCTTTACACTTGACTGCCTACCAATGTAAACTGCATTTCTGCATAATACTTGACTTAACTTACTTAATCTTCCGCTCAATTGCCTCCCGGTACAAGATGTGTCACTGCTAGTGTTATTTTGCTATAACCGTTGTCATTCTGAATAAATTCTTTGGGTGTTCTGCTGTCATGTGTTTTAAAAAAGCAATTTCAGAGTCAGGCGACATGAGTTGCACTTGTTCATATATATATGCGAATGTCATGTTATACTTGACCTGACAGTCCATTTACTTAGATGCATTTTGTCTGATCATTATGCTTTTCGTTTCAGATGATCTGAAGCCTCGTGATGTCGGCATTGACCCAAGTATGCCATGTTTCAGACACGCCGAGTCTAAAGGGCCTCCACCGGTGACGTATCTACATTTCTACCATTGCTCCAAGTTTTCGGTAAGCTAGCCATCCTCCACATTTTACTATATAGCTGCGTCCAAGAGCTTGCTAGGCATTGTGTTTTTAGGATGTATAACCGAAAGCTTGTGTGTGTGCTCTGTGCAGTTTGGTATCTTCTGTTTACCCAAGTCAGCTGTCATTCCTCTCCACAACCATCCCGGGATGACCGTGTTCAGCAAGATGCTCTTTGGTTCCATGCACCTCAAGTCATATGACTGGGCTAGAAGTGACCCAGAGAGTGATACTAATACACTCACAACCTCCTTGGATGGTATGTTCATAGTTATTATTTTGCTTCCTCTATTTCTGTCTTTCCTCTAGCAAAGTTCCCATTTTAAAATACCACCCTGCCAATTAAAATTCAATATCTGATCTATTTCTCGTCGTAACCACAGGGGCTCGTTTAGCAAAGATAAATACGGATGCTGTTGTTGATGCTTCAGCAGAGACCGTAGTTCTCTACCCTGAAAATGGAGGCAATTTGCACTGCTTCACGGCGCTAACCCCTTGTGCGGTGCTTGATGTCATGGGACCCCCATATAACCGCGCTGATGGAAGGGATTGCGCGTATTATGACGAGTCCGCATACCCAAATACAGATGGTGAGTTCTTCATCTGATGCAAATCTGCTCTCAGTCAAGCACTATGAGATTTCAACCTGAAGTGAAAGAACGTTTGGATGCTTTCCTTCTGCTTACTAAGGAAAATGCCATCTGATTTCAGGTTCAGACGTACGGTATTCCTGGCTCAAAGAGATCCCTAGCACGTTTGAGATGAAAGGTGTACAGATGCCACAGCGTTTTACCGTCTAGAAACAACTCGTGACGGTGCTGGGCCGTGTGGCGAAGAAACGTTCCCGCTGAAACCGTTACTCTAGCTCTGTAGATACATGTAACTGCAAAGGCAGCCCACACTAGCTCAGGCTAGCAACACTTCCTATACCCTCTCTTTTGCATATTTTGGTCAGGGCTGAAACAATCTCCTGTGATTCGAGGCTGACTCTGCTGCTTCTTGCGTGATTTCGACGGGTATACGGTTCGCGAGCATGCATGCTCACTCTTGTTTCCCTGCACGTGTTGTATGCTGCAGGCGTTTTTTGAGAGGCCATGTATCAAATTCAGAGTGTTGTTTGATCGGCTTGCCTGGCCTGTTGAAAAGGATAATTTGCTCCCTTTTTTCTGGCCCGGTTACTGATCATGTTCACTCTCATTTTGATGTTGTGTATATCCGTACTGCTTTTGGAGATAAACTTTTCCTTTTATTTATTCCTCTATTTTTCATAGGATTGTGGCGTAAACAAACTGAACAAAATGGTGTATGCTCTCACAGTCCTAGGTCCTGTCTAACTTGTACGTCACCTTACCTGCAATACTTGGTGTCTTTGGCCAAACTAAACCACACACAGTAATTAATTTACACGTGAAAAGGACATTTGGTTTGCAGGAAGGATGGCCCTCTTTGGTCGGCATCAATTCTTTTTCTTTTTGAGGGATGTGGGATCGATTCTTTGCTGCTTTGCTGCTAGCAAAAGGGAGGAAAATCGCCTTTGGGTAGCGAGATCACCTGGATTCTGGTCAATCGCATCTCATTCACATCACCCGCGAGATCAGCTGGATTCTGGTCAATCGCATCTCATTCACATCACCCACGACTTCTCGGCCAGTCGTCGCTCATAACATGCATCATTGCACCAATATATACCATAATCGTGAAAATGTCCCATTTTCTCTAGTACGCATTTTCATGGAGCACAACCTCAAAAAAGCTCACAGGATGAAATTAATTCCAAGTATTTTCGCGCAGCTGTACGGACCGAAAATTAGTTTTCACAAGAGTGTAATATTTTTAGTTTGCGGACATGCAAAAGAATATGAGCAACAATATTAATCTTTTGGATGTGAAGCACTGCATTTCTCTTCGCTGCGTACACGGCTGCCATCACATATGGCGATGTTTTGGCCGTGCTTCACATATTTATTTATGTTTGCGAAGACTAGAGACCGGGTGGGACAATCGTGCTCGATACACGGTGAATATATAATATGCATGTGCCGCTAGGACACAACTTAACAACCGATAACATCATCCAACTTGTTCCAAAAAAAAGATAACATCATCCAACTCCGGTCGTCGACGCAATTGTTGATCGGGTTGACGATGTATGTACGTTCCTGGAAATAATCCAAAATTAGATAGTTGTGTTTGAGTCAGAGACATATGTTGTGCATAAACTTGACTAGTGTACTCGTTGGTCTCTGTTCGTGCGTCAGAGTTTGACTAGTGTTAGTTTTCCAGTACTAGTCATCTTCAGCCTTGAGGTTGGAGTCCTAGTCCGAGTACCAGGTGGTCTGACCTTTGCTACAAGCTGGTATAAGAACGCCTTGTTACCTTGTGTAAACCTAACATAACATACATCGTCGTCAACCTGCAAAAGAAAACATACATCACGTCGAGTCGTCGACCGAGTTTGGAGCCTGAGAACAGGAGCAGCATGAACATCCCAAGGGAGATCCTGCGCGAGATCTTGGTGAAGCTGCCGATCAGGGACGTGGCACGATCCTGCTGCGTCTGCAGACTATGGCGCGCCGTCGTCAGCAAGCCCTCCTTCCGCGACCTCCACGCCGCCAACCACGTCGCGGCCATGGCCGACGCGGAGCTCCTGCTCGTCTCGGAGAGGCCCACGCCCGGCTGGACCGACGAGGCCAGCGTCTTCAACGTGTCCTCCGGCAAGCCCATGCGCCACTGCACCATCCCCCGAGGCTACAGCCTCGCCAACGTCTGCAACGGCTTCCTCTGCTTCGTGCACGCCGACGAGGCCGAGGCGCCCGCCGTGGCGTGCAACCCCGTCACCGGCGAGAAGCTGACGCTCCCCAGGGGACCGGCCGCGCCCGGCGGCCAGCTCCTCTTCGCCCTGGGGTTCAGTCCTCCCGCCGGCGAGTACAAGCTGTTCCGGTTCTCCTTCTGGCCGGACGACCCTAACCCCTACAACCATGTCCAGATGCACGCGCACACCTTAGGCGGCGCCGGCGGGGGAGGGTGGCGCCATTATTCCTACCACACCGTGCCCCGCCCGATCAGCTGCAACCCGCCGTTGTACATCGACGGCAAGCTGTACCTGGTGAACGCCGCTTCGAGGCAAAGCGATAGCCGCAGGACTGCAGACAGGATGATGGTGCTGGATGTGGCGACCGAGACACGGCGGATGTATCGCCTGCCGTACCCGAAAGCGCAGCGGTGGCACTGGAACCCGCTGGTGGACGCCTTCGAGATGGACGGGAAGCTCTGCCTCGCCGTCAACGTCTTCCTCCGCGACCCTTGCCGCGAGATCCAGTTCTGGGTCATGTCGCCGCCGGATGACACGCATCTCGATGTCGGGGACGACGAAGATGACCACGACGACGAGGACCAAGACTACAAGCTGTACTGGGACCTGCGCTACAGCTTCCGCGTCGACGACCCCTACACCGCCTTCCAGATGACGGCCGCCTGGCTCGACGGCGACGGGATGCTGTGCTACAGGCACGGGGACACCCTCTACAAGCACCACCCTCGAAGGCGCTCGGTTTCGCCCGATCCCGTGGCGGATTGCCCGCTGTGCGACCAGCGACTGCAGCTCCCGGCGACCACTCCATCGCCGTTCAAATGCGACCAGGACACGATGCTTCAGTATAGGACGGGAGTGCACTATATGCCAATCAGACGCCAATGGGACGATATGAGTTGGGACATCTACGGCGGCTACCGCCCGACCCTGCTCTCGCCTCTCTCCTTGTCTTTGCCACCGCGTCTGCAGGACGCCGATGATGAAGCTCATAGTCGGCACAAGCTTGAGCAAGACGTGTTAAGTGTAGTGCGATATGGCGATGCCACCAATAAATCACAAGTACGTCGTCCTCCCGTAGCCGATAGTGTGCACCTTCTGAATGATTAAGCATTATTTGATCAAAAGTCATCTTCTATCATGTAACGCTACAGATTCTAATATGTGCACGACTAATTCTACATATAGTTTTTGTTTGGAATCGTGTGGCTTGCTAAAAAAAGAGTGTTCAAATACATGCTATGATTTAACTCTTGAGAAATACTTCGGTGTCGCTGTTAAAGATGCTAATACTATCAATTAGTCATACTTGCTCTTACATGGGAGTTTGTGATGATAGTGCATGCTCCAATCCTTAGCCTTTATAACCCTCCCACCCATCAAGTAACTTCTTATTGCCCAGTCCTCGGTCAATCCTTCCTCTTACACTTGCAAGCTCGGCCTGTCTATTATCCCATGTGTAGGGTAGACCTGTCCAGCCGAGATCCACCAACATGCAGTCTTGCACACATTCACGGAACGCCCTTATCTGGGGCTCGGGCCGTTCCGAGACACTGTAGTGCTCACTTCCATACAATGTTTCATTGAAATCCCCCACACATAACCATGGGTAATCTAAAGCATTAGCTAGCCTTCTTAACAAAGTCCAGCTAACATGTCTATTCTCCCTTCGCGATTCACCATAGAAACCCGTCAATCTCCATGGCCTCACGTCATCACCCACGGACTTAACTATCACATCAATGTGATTCTGATTAAAACTCTTCAACTCTACAATGGCCTCCGCCTTCCAAAAAAGGCCAATGCCACCACTTAAACCATCACTATCCACTGCAAAACTTCCCCCGAAGCCAAGCGAGTTTGCCATCTTCTCCACACGCTTACCACTGATCTTCGTCTCCATAACAAAGAGCAGGGTGGGCTCTTCACGCTTCACCACATTGCGAAGCTCCCTAACTGTCGGCTGGTTCCCAAGCCCCCGATAGTTATAACTCATGCAACTCATTGCTCTAGGCGGGGCTGAACATCAGCCGCCGCCATAACGTCGTCCTCTTCATCAGTGCGAGTCTTTTTGGTCTCCCTCTAGATATCACCAACCTTACTCGGTGAGTTCATCACTGCCGTTCTCTTGACCCCCTGATTATCAGCCCCCTCCTGCAACAATTTTTCGGCTCCCTCTGCACCTGGAAGGTGTGATAGATCAAGTGTCCTCTGAGGCTTTGGTTTCGCAACATACTGGCCCTGTGCCTGAGCATCGAATTTAAACACTGCATCCTTGACCTGGCCCTTGTTGCTCTTAATTATTGGCCCCCCTCTAGGAGGCTCTGTGTCCTTCTCCTTCCCCGACCTCTGCCAGACTTGCTTAGTTTTAACCGGCCTCAGTGGAGGTTCTTGCTTAATGGGAGGGATAGGCTTCTTTTTTGCTGGCTCCGGGAACCTAATGCTAGCGTCGTACTCCCACGATCCGTCCGCCCTCCGAGGAAGAGGGTTGGCACACTGAATATCAGCATGTCCCAGGAAGCCACAAGCGAAGCAAAAATAAGGCAACCTTTCATACTGCACTTCATATGTATCTACCTTTCCTCTCTGCAAAGAATTAAAACTGATCACACGTCGTAATGGTTTATTGATGTTGATCCAAATCTTTGCTCTCATGCTCTGACCCCATCCACGACTAGTACCAGTCAGATCTAACTTGATGAAACTGCCAAATAGGCTTGCAACAAACTTCGCCCTGTCCGCGTTCAACTAGTTGAACGGGAGATCATGACATCGAATCCATATTGGCAGTCTCTCGAACTTTACCTCATGTGGCCTCATGCTCTGATCAAACTTCTCAAGCAGTACCGCATGAAAACCCACCATCCATGGGCCACCCTCCCAAATTCGATCAAAATCTTGTTGAGACTCCATAGTAGCCACAAACATATTCTCGCCAACTGGCCGAAAATTGATTCCTCTAGGATTGCCCCACGCTGGAATTAGCGCACTTTTGATTGTGTTGACATGGAACAAACTGGAGGACAGAACCTTCCCAGCAATTGCCAATCCTGCTGGTTCATCGCCGCGATCATCCATAACGATGATCTGCTTTTCCTCCTCCGTCAGATTGAGAGACTGGAGCTTCTCCACCAGCCACGATCCCCCTCTCTTCGATGATTCCTCCCTTGGGAGGTCCGCTTTCCGCCCCTCCTGCTCGATCCCAGCCAGCTAGCCCGAGCTCTAAAAGGCTGCACTCCGGGAAAAGAACAGTACATGTTCAAAGTGATACTACAAGGTGTCATGTTCCTCCACCCTCATGCTCTTAAACAATTCACCGCCAAATTCTACACCAGCCCGAGGAAAAAATACACCTTATCAAACGTTCAAAGCAGAAAACAATGTTACTAGAAACACTTCCACACGATCATTCTTGAGCCGCCGACAAGTACAACAGTAAAAGTAAACAGAAAAAAAGGAAAGATGTACAAGGCACGACGTTATCTAGTGCAGTCTCGTCAGCTCCTCCACCCTCTTGGACAGCTCCTCCACCGGGACCGCCATCACCTTGGCCACCTCCTCCATCTTGCCCCTGTTGAGGTCGAGGAACGACTCGATCAGGTCGCCATCCACAAAGTTGCGAGCCTCCGACGTCTTCTTGTCGTTGTGGAACGACCGCCACTGCTCGTGGCTGAGGCTGCCGACGCCCTTTATGAACTTCACGAGAGTCGCCTGGAGCTTCTCCAGGAACACATAGTGGTCATGGGGCAGGGAAGCAATGATGCCAATGACCCCGTTTATTGTGCCAAAGATGACAGTTGGGATATCGCCCATCTCTGAGTCCGGAAGGCGCATAACAAGTGAACCATGACGGAACCTGTTGACAAACTCTCCAAGATGGTACTCCCCAACAACCTCGAGCCTGCCCCTCTCTTCATCTGTGGCCGCATCGCTGTTCTTGCGGACAGTGAAAAGGTTATAGCTATTCTCTGCACCGACATAAATATCATCATCGATCATCTCAACCGCAGTCATCCAGTTTGCATTGTAATCCCTGGCAAGCTCTTCGATTGCACTCTCCTCATGCTGCTCAAAAGAAAAAGGGAAAAATAGTCATTGACCTGATGGAGACTCCTACACAAACTGGAGCTAGGGTCACGTGCATTAAATGTCAAGCATACAAGTAAACAGAAAATGATTACCTTGTACACAAGCAAGGATATCGATTTCATCAGGTCTCCGACTACAATGAAATCGCCACGGGTTTGGGTATACAGTGCCAGTATGTGTCCATGATGGCCACATTCAGATTGCAGCTCATGTGAACCATCCTCCCGTGTCATCCACTTATATAGTTGGATTTTCTGGTTGATAGCCGCCAACAATTTCCCATTGAATGCATTTAGAGAATAGACAGCTCCTTTCGTTTCTTTCTCTACGATTAATTGCAACCTTCCATCCTCAACTGCAAATACGAGGATTCGGCCCTGAACCAAAGATGCATAGGCACGTAAGTACTATGTGCAGGAAAATCAATTATAATCACTGGAACCTAAGCCACAAGAGGTAGTACAACAAACAGGTAATAATAAGAAAAAACTCATAATTACCTTCGTCGGTTCATTTTCCTCTGGTAAAACATATGCTGTTCCCACACAGTAATAGAAGTTATTATCATCTGAGAATGAGCAGCTAATCATGGAGCAACCGCATTCATACGGATCAAGAGGATGTGTAGACAGAAACTCAAAAGTTTGATGATCCAACAGACGAATAAAATGTGCCTCGCTTTGCTCCATACTGTCATGGTTGTACTTGAAACTGCAGAACGCTAATGTCCTGGACTGTTCCTGGTGGCAGATACGCCGTGCTTGTTCATTCAAGGGGATCGTCCGGATATGAAGCTTCTGGATATCGTCGATAGTTCCAATCGAAAGTTCACCTTCTTTAGCGATTGCAAGGCTGTGATATACACCCAAAAAAAAGTAACTTAGAAGCCATATAAGACAATAATGTGGCTTCCAAGTAAATGCTGCCAAGAAACTACTGGAAACATGAGTACCATGTGAGAAGCCCATAGCATAAGTAGAACAGCACTAGCAAACATATGCTTAAATTTTTTATGGTGTAATATGTAAGAAAATAGTGTACTGAATGTTAATGACAGTACTGGCATGTATGCATTCAGAAAGGAGGTTACTTGACAATGTTGAAAGAATCCAGAGTCAAATGAGAAAACTAGGGATAAACAACACTATTGGGTTTAGTACATGGAGATATTTCAGGTTCCTTTCTACTTGTAAACAAAGGATGATACAGGTACAGCACACACATATAAACGACTGATCTAAATAAATGAGAGACAGACAGACAGACCTGTCTGGGAAAGCAGCTGTATTGAAAGGACACATATGATTAACTTCTTTCAAATTGACATTGCTATACAGCAGCTTCTTATTGCTGCTATAGATAACAGTCGGTCTATCAGATGAAGCAAACACGTGAGTTGTACCCTTCGATGAGAATGTCCGAAGGCTAATTGGTTGGGTACCAAGAGAAACCTTCTTTCTATCAGTTAGTTCACCTGTACTTGCATTTAATAGAAAGCTGAACAGGTGACCATCTCCAAGAGCACAAAGCAGATACGAAACCTGAAAAGAAAAGCAGCAAGCATAAGCCACTTATATTAATTCTCTTCCTATGAAAAGTGAGGCCAGCAACATACCCCTTCCAAGGTGCAAAGCAGAACAGACCGAGGAACTATTTCTCCACCTAAACTTTCCTTCCTGATTAATTCAAGGTCTGGAAGTGAATATATGCTAACACTTATATCAGTCCACAGCCCAATGGCAGCTAGAGAACTATACTGTGGGTTCTCGCCAACTGGGTTCAAATCAATACAGGAGATCTCATGTTCTAGCTGTGCATGTTTCACTTCAACCAGCTTAGCATCTCTAATCTCTAGGTAAACAAGATGGCCACCACCAGTAGCCAACAGGACCTGCAACACAGATAATGTGTATTTGAAGTTAGAATGGAAGGTAAGTATCAATGGGAGTTCAAATTTATGGTACGCTGGACCGCTGGTATATGTCTAAAAGTCTGACTAATGACCAAGCGTCTCTCAAGTTCACAAACAGGAGGCTGAAATGAAAAACACCAGGATTATTATATAGGTAAAAGCTAATGAACATGTCACGGTGTTTACACCTACAAAATGGTTGAATACAAGTATTCAATGTTTTGGAGTCAAGAAACAAAGCTAGCAGTAGAAAATGAGGGTATAGCAGTAGCTAGAAAATTGCAAGTACAGTATGACAACATGAATTGAAAGGCATACGCATAATAAACAGTTATTGGAAGTGGAAGGTCATATCATAAGACATATGATAAGTTTCCTATCTTCTCTTGCTTATGATTCTCCTACCTGTGCCTCTTCTGGGTGTATTTTGGTTAGTGTGTATTTGGCTCTTTGCTGACTATGCATGTGTGTATTCATGAGGAATTGAAAATACAGAAAAGTTATATTCTGTCACACATGCTTACTAAGCTGAGTATCATTGGGAATAACTCATTTTCTACTAGAAACAGGATGATATTTGCCCAAAGAGTAAAGGGGTCCCATGAAGATACCCACCTGACTGGCATTAGCTGATGCAACATTGACTGAAAATCCTTCTGGTGCATTCCATTGATCCACTAGCTCCCGAGAAGTGCAACTGACTAACCGAACAGAATTAGCGGTAACCTGTCATTAAAATTACCTGATAAGATATAAGATATTGATCTTAAGACAGTACTCAAGGAGCATAGTCATGTAACCATTTAAGATGCTGAAAAGAAACCTGGAACGTACAACTTGCTACAAAGTGGCTCAAGAGTATGTTCGCTTGTTACCATATTAGCAATACAAAAAAAAAAGCTCCTGCTTGGTTTGTTGCCAAAATTTTGGCTGCTCACAGATGCCTACCAAATGATTGGCAACATGCAGGTGCATGAATCTTTGACCAGAAAATTAGGAGGCCAATTCTTGCCAATGTTTGGTACGGTTGCATTGCTCACCAACAAAACACACATTAAATACCATCAGAATCATCCACTAATTCCGTTCTTTACTCATGATTCATCCATTCCATCTAGTGTTTCGTTCAGCTTCCCTAACCCACCAAATCTACTTTTACTGGGATACTCCAGCTACGGCTTATAACACAAGGAAAATAAATCAAATGATTCATCAGAAATATACCTGTATAAGCAGATCATTGATGGCATTCTGGCAAAACAAAGTCTGAATTTGTGCATCAAAGCCTTCTATCTCCGTTTCTTCTAATTCATCTTCCATGTTCATAGCCAAGAATCGTGTCTCGCTTATAAAGCTCACCACCAGGTACATGTCATACGGATCATTGAAGGAAGATTTCAATGACCATAATCCCTTGATGCCTTGCAGCTCTACTGAAGCCTAATTGACAAGAGAAGATGTACAACTCAACTTCCTACAGTAGGAAAATTGCGAGGTTTGACTAGCAATTTCCTAGTAAGAAAATCATTATGTTTGAATCAGTACCTGCTCATTAATCCCTATACCATTACGAACCACCCGAATTGAACCATCTTTAAATGCTCCTGAACAAGTGACCACCTGACCTTGCCCCTGCCTATCAAGGTCAACCACGCAGAAGTCCACAATTGGTCCAAGATTCACATATCGTTCAAGGACTTCAACAAACGAACCAGTTGCATCAGGTTGGAGATTCAGCTTTACGAGCTGTCAAAACCAATGAATATTTCAGTGCAAAATTCATTAATATAATAACAGAAAGGATGAAAAAAAAACAGTAAATGCACAAATTTCATTGCACATGCATGCATGCTTTTGTGTGGGTGCAGTGCCTAGTTAGTTGTTACTGATTTTCATTTCTTTTTTCAGTTGTTCCTGATTTTCCAGTTCCTTTTTGGTGGGTGGGGATGAGAGTAGCTTGGCTTCAATGCAATTTAACATAAGAACAAGTAAAAGGCACCAACAGAGATACATGATTGTTTATCTGAATGGACGGTCAAAGAATAACATGTAATTGAAATGCTACATGACACCAAAACTGATGTAAGTTGTCCTATCTAGCATGAAATAGGAAGCAATAGTGGTACCCTGAAACATAATCTGCCATTGACTCACCTGTGAATCACCAAATCGAGAGCCAACATAGACAACACCATTATCAAGATATGATATTGATGATGCAACTGACGTCTCTCCCAAATGCTCAATTTTCAAACCAGTTACCCTAGAACGTAACCAATACATGAGAACAGAAAATATGTAAGTAGTAGCTCACAATTCCTTTAATTCCAGAATGGTACACAGGAAGGTACCTGTCACGTTCTTGGGTGAGCACAAGTAAATGCAAAGTGCCTGTATTATCACCAAGTAAATAGCGGGAACCATCTGGGTCAACCCGTCCATAAGCTCTTATGATGGACTGAGCAAGAAAAAGACAGATAATTACAGCATGTCAAAATACAGATCATGTAATTGGCACAACAAGAATACTGCAAATCTAAGCAGAAGTATTACTTGTTTGATGGGTATAGCTCGGAATGTAGAATTGGCATTGCAGTAAACTATCGTCTCCTCGCCAATAATTATAACACCACCAAGTGGAGCCGGTACAGGTATTAAAAGACCAGCTCCATTGTCTAAATTGTTCTGTGACCAAGGACCCTCAACAAAGTCTTTGTCCTTCAGTGCAACTTCATATGTCTTAACATGCCTTGCATCTTTATTATCCTGACACATAGCATGGGAAGTGCAAATCATCAAGATCTGTTACTATTTCATTAATGGCCAAGTTATTCATAACAGAACAGGAAATTGAAGGGAAAGAGGTTGGGCAGGGTAGCAATTAGGAGAGGGTGCGTTCAGTCAGTGTTCAAAAGATCAATAAAATATTATTTTGGTACATCAACAGCACATCTTGATAATAAAAGTAAAAGATCAGTATAAATGTGTAACAGAGATGACTCAAGATTTCAACCATGAAGAGCATTTTAGACTTGTTATTTATACTGTTGCACAAAGACAACTAAGTAAATATTCCAGCAGTATTGAAATGTGCTGCCATATCGAAAGAAGAATCAGAAGAGCAATATCATATAGTACAGATGATATAGCAAAGTCACACTGTGAATGTTAAATCAAAAATTAAATAATTTAACAACAGAGCCACAAATATCAAGAATCATTCCTATGAAGAAACATGAGTAACCTATTATACACCACTATAAGAAGTTAAGCATTGCAAGTTGTGAACAGACTACACCTAAATAAAGTAAATCGAAAAACACCAAGGATTACAGGTGTAAACCAACATGTATTATTTGCTCCAGTCGAGAATAATGGCAAACACATGTAAATACAGGAAGCTCATGTTCATCATTAGACTAGTGATTTGCGACTGATGTAGTTCAATACTGTGTACCGCTGGATTTAGACTTTGTGATAATATAAACACTGTAAGAAAGATTGAAGCTTGAGCAAACCTGGTAGAGGACAACTATTGTAGGTCTGAGACAGCCATACAGGAACTTGATGTCCAATACTTGAAGCTCTTCTAGTCTGATATAAGAAAAGGAAGGCACATAAGTTATGGTGAAAAAAAAAGACTATCCTTCATGAAACATTAACTCTGCTATAGCCTATATACTTCCAACAACTCTGCTATAAGCCTATATCATCACTTATATAACAGCAGCTATAGCGCAGAAGCAAGCACGGAAATAACTGTGCGACTTCTGAGCAACCATGAGAAATGGCGGCTTTGTCTTGACCAACAAGTATGTGAAGCGAAAATAGTAAAATAACCTCAATCATATTATACACTGATAACAGATCAAGCAGCATAAATATAAAAATAACAAAATAACAGGTCAAACAACATGAATATAAAGTTGAGAAATGGAAACAAAGTGCATTATGGTTGGTTCTAACTGCAGAAGACAATTAAGATCCTGTAAGAATTACTCCCAACAAGCAACCCAGCAAAAGCATGCAATCATGGTCCAATAGTTCTGGTTACAGAATACAGTGCAACCTAAATTTCTCTAGTGTATCACTAAATGAATCGTTCGATCAGCAAAACCATTAGTTAGTCACTGTCATACTGGTACCTGATATTGAAAGCTTCCTTCAGCTGTCCTTTGTTGTCAAAGGGTATAACCTGACAAAGAAAGATTCAAGGAAAGGAAAGGAATCAGAACATACAAAATCTTTGGGGTGCAAAGTACAACTTGGGACCAAGGATAAATGATTAAGATCCATAAGAACAGAAGTAACAGACAATGGGCTTACCTTAAATAAACCATCGTAGAGGTGAAGGCCAATAATCCTACAGTCAGGGTCGACAATACCAATCTGCATTATAAATCGAAGGTCATTCAATAGTATCATTGCTTTCGCAATAAACGTAAGAGGTAACGCTCTCTTTAGTACATGTGTCACAATACAAAATGAAGAACTTAGTATCATTTTCCTGATGAAAAAATCGGTCGATTAATCCCTGCTGGGAGGGTCACCAAGCAACCGATTAACTGATTTATCTGTCGATTGACTGATTGATCGGCTGATTACCTGGCTGTCGCCTATTAATCCACTACTCGCCAGCCGACCGAACAATTACCACTCAACAATTTCCTCAACATTGATCATTTTGCAACCGAGAAAAGAAGTTCGAACATGGAAAAGTGAGGTACCTGTCCATTGTCCGTAGGGCGGCCAATGCGGTCAGAAACATCTCCCATGGATCTACATGATGCAAAAAAAAAAATTATAATTCCGTAAAAATATGGCAATGATTCAGGGAAGGTATCATATAGCGACTATGTGATTTTCCTCTACCAACAACTCCCCCCTGCCACAAACACATGCATATCTCTATATCTCATGATGCTGGAGCTGCTGATGGTGGCTATCTAGCTTTCTCTCTACCACTGTTCTAACAGGGCACAGCCTAACCTATCTAGGCGCAGCTCAACCGTACTCTTGAGTTGCTTGTCTAGCCACCGGGAAGACGACCAGGCACCACCCCGCCTACCTAGCTACAAACACTTTTTAAAACACTGCTGTCTAGACACAGTAATTGGCCGTGGAAACCTCCCCCGCCTGCCTGGATGGAAAGGTGTCACCTTGGCAATAATGTGTAGGACTCGCGACGCACAAGATCGATGGCAGTGAAGAGGGGCTCGTCTGACTATCCAATCCCATAGGCCTAACACCAACATTATTATGCAGACACATGACAATTCTTGTGCATGATTTGTAAGGTTAAGAGCATGAAGAGTCGATACCTGGTTAGAAGCTCTGATTTTTCTGCATCCCACTGCAGGACGCAGAACTTGTATCTCTCCGTGGCGATGAAAAGGAAGTCCTGGGCCTCATTCTGAAGTGGAGAAACAGGTAAGAAACCACTTTAACAGGAACACCGCGGAAACACGCAGTATATGAAGCAACAGAAGATGAACTCACGATAGGTCGGAAGAGCTCGATCGTCGCGATCCTTCCGTATATCGGTACATCCAGCATAGGCTGCGGGAAAACAAAAAACAAAGATTACGGCCTCACAGTAGCAGGCTACCACACAAGCATAGCAGGCAGCGGATAAAACACAGAAGCAGCACACATGAACCCCTCCTCGGAGGCACGGATCAACTGACCTGAAGGCCCTGCGGCGTGAGCAGGTGGATCTCGATGCGGGTGCATTTCCTGAAAGTTGGGTGCGCACACGCGTTTAGCAAAATAAAAGATTGAGCAGGTAACCACCAAAGTACACAGAACAACGGCGTCCAACTGAATGCTAGTAAACGATTTATCAATCTATGTCTCGCTTTTGTCAGCCTGCGCATACGGCACGGGCGGCACCATTTCGTTCTTGCTTGACAAGACAGACCTAGAGACAACATGGGAGCCTGCCTACCGCCGTGTGCACTAGACTATATTAGCTAGCGTGACAGATCCTCCCAGACAGCCAAGCAGGCAACCCATCCGCGGGAGAGAAACCCCCGAGGGAGGCAGAGCCAGGCCGAGGCGCGCGCCGGGGAAACAACAACCCTGCGGCATTCCTCCTAGCTGGAAGTAAACCCTAATAAGAGGCCACCGCGGGCCGTTCGCGGGAGGGAGAAGCCCCAGAGGGCAGGGCAAGGCAGCGGCAGCGCCGCCACGCGCTGAAACCGAGATGCGCGGCGGGGGGGCGCTAAACCTGGAATTGGAGAGAGAGGGGGGGCGGAGTGCGTACGCGACGATGAGGTTGAGCTGGTGGGGGCCGGTGAAGTGGCCGACGCAGGAGTGGGTGACGCTGGTGGGCTTGTGCGCCGTGACGACGTAGTTCCACGTGCTCATCTCCGCCGTGCGCCGCCGCCGCCGCCGGTGGAGGAGGAGGGTTCTGGTAGGGGAGGGGAGGGGGGAGAGCGGTGAGGTGGCCTATAGGGGAGATTGGCAGAGCGGTCGTTTTCTGTATAGGAGGACGTTGCGTTGGTGCGAGGACAGACAGGCCTGCTTACAGGGTTTTATCTGGGCCGCTGTGAGCGTTTTGTGATATGGGCCGATTAAGGTCCACGAGACTAGACCGCACGGTTGCAGTGGTGCTACCCCTCAAAAAAAAAGTTCGCAATGGCAGCGAACAGACATGATGATCATGTTCCAATCTAGCGGATCGGGAAAGAAAGCGGAGGCTCTGGATGATCTTCTTCACCGTTTGGGGATTGAGGATGATGAAATTGATGGCCTAATCTTTGTAGACGATTAAGATCCATGCGACTGGACCGCACGGTTGCAATGGCAGTACCCCTAGTAGAAAAAAAAGGTTTGCAATGGCAGTGAACATGGGCATGATGAATCGATGATCATATCCCACTTACTCTCTCCCATCCGAAAAGAGTGTCGGTGATTTTGACTCGTAGAGAGTATTACTTTGGCCATTAGTAATTTGTCGCACATTTCATTTTGACTTTGATGGTTACAGTTCTTGATACCATGCTCCCTGATTATACTTGTTGTGTGAGAAATGTGTCACATGAGCATGTTGAAAACACCTTGAAAACCCTACATTACCTCCCCACCAAAGAGGCATTGTAGGACGAGGTCCACGAATCTTGGGGAGACCAAGAAAGGGGGGAATTGGATGATTCAAACCATGGTTCGAAAGTGGGGATGACCTAAGCTTGGACATGAGATTGCAGACAAATTGCAGCGGGGAATTCCATGTCTAAGCAATATCATGGGGCGGCTACAGGAACTCACTCAAACGAAGAGCATGAATCAAAGAGACAAGGGCAAGTTGCTGTTAGGGAGCCAACGAGATGTGATCAAAGATGAGTGTGAAGTTCTTGTGTTTGATTGGATCTTCAAGGATGAAAAAGATGTCGAGCTTGGTGGATGAGACACAAAATTTGTAGCCGGGCACAGTGGATGTAGGTGGGCAGAGCCATGCATGTCAGAACAGGGTCGAGGAGGAGGACGAGAGGGTGTGCCGTGGACAAATTAGGAGAGGGTCACAACAGGGATAGAGGCGGTGGCCATAGGGAGAGGAGACATTTGGGTGGACATAATGAGGGCATAGTTTTTTATTATTTCGACATGGGTGGACGAGAGGGGTGGGCCATGCACAATACTTTGTTAGTTATTATTATATAATGTCAAATGGAGAAACTCGGTTGAAAAATGAATATTCTCTATCAAAAATAGTTGTAGCCCGAATTGGCATCTTCTTAGTAGAAAAAGAATATTTATATATCATCGATAAATACAACCTGTTTCTTTTAAACGGTTTAGCAGATCAAAAGGCGTGATCCGGCACATACTAAGATATGGCTATATAGTAATACCTCTTTTCCTAAATATAAGATACTTTGGTAGGCTAAAATAGACAACCTTATAAGTACTATGGAACCAAGGTAATATAAAATAACTAAGGTATTCCCGCCGATCCATATTATTTGTTGCTAATATGGATATATCTAGCCACCAAAATATGTCTAGATACATTTATATTGGCTACAATTAATATGGTTCGGAGGGAGTAATAGTAAGATAACTATAAAGTGTGAATTTTTTGAGCTCGACCCCATGTAGCTCGTTTTTACAAAATTTGGAAACCCATGTTTTTTTTAAAAAAAAACTAGATTTAACCAGAACGAGAGCCAAGCAGGTCGATCAGAATGTAGCTAGAGATGTAACCTACAATTATGTAAAATTTTAGTGCAAAATACCTTATATTTTGGGCTACAAAAATATAACACTTACGGATCTAGTATAGTAAACGGTATATATTTTCAAACTTTCACAATTTGTCAGAAATGTCATTTCTCAATAGCCCAAAGTATAAGGTATTTAGCGCTGAAATAGTACACGACTGTAGAATACATCCTTATGTACATTCAGATTATTTTAAAAACTTGTAAATATCATTTTCAATTTTTTCAAAAAAAGAACTGCATGGAGCTCGAGCTACAAAAGAAATTTCCGGATAACTACACTTGATGCAACCCCAAATGCGTGTTACCGAAAAGAAAACTTGTTGCATTCAGCATTCCGATACTTATTCCTAGTCATTTCACGAATTCGTGATACATCCCACATACTACAGTAGCACCAGTTGTGCGAGACAAATCACAGCAGCACACCCGCCTTGAGACAAAGAGGTAGCTAGGCCGAATAAAAATATGGAACTTTATTTGTTGTAGCATGCAACTAGAGTGACTTGGGCTTCATAACCAAAGGTGCACCTCGGGTTAGGCATCTACTCCAATAGTCCAATAATTCTTATCTTTAGACCACTCTGAGCCATTTACAAACATTACAGCGAATATGATCAAGATATTTATGGCTCCCACATAAATAAGAAGTAGGACTCGGCGGCGGCTTCTCCTTCTTGCGTTGTAGGTTACCGGGAAAACAATGAAGCATATGTACATCTTTTGATCTACTGCACACCAAGACAAAAGTACAAACTTGTTAATAGTACCTGAGCCTGCCATATCTATTTGCTCGTCTTGTAACATGTAATACTGATTAAATTTTGTCACCTGCAGAGTTGGACGGTTGGGGTGTGCCTCGGCCATGCTCTTGAAAGTGTCCTCCGCAGCCTTTACTTCTGTAGCCGTCGCGCCAGTGCAGTCTATGCTGACTTCGAGGTGAGCAAGGCTGGAGAGGTGTCGGATGCCAAAGTCGAAATCGACTGCAGCAGATTCGGGCTTTGCTAGAAAGGTATAGAGTATAAGCTCCTTGAGCCTTGGCATAGCCCCCGGTTCAAACATTAAAACTCCCATAGGAGCATCGGAAACATCAAAACTCTGCAACTGTTGAAATCCTTCACACCTGATGATGAGCTGCCGTGTATCGTATGAATTGACTGAATACAGTGACAATTGGAGCAGATTGGGTATCAATCCAAACATCTCGATATCTGGCCGCTCTATCTTGGAATCGCTGAAACGCAACTTGTGTAGGTTGGGAAGTGATGGAATCCATCTGGAAATTCGGAAGACATCTTTTCCATATCCATAGACCTCGCGGATGCAACCCAAAGCAGGGAGGAACGGCTCCTCTCCATCCTTTTCTTCCAAATAATAAGTTATACTCAGGGAACGGAGGCCGCATTCCTCCAATTTACAGAGAGAGGACACCAACTTTTCCTTGGACTGTACTAATTTGTCGCCTTCTATCCCAGCAGTGCGCACAATAATATCCAGCGTTCTCAGATTCTTTAGCTTGCCGAGCTCTTCCGCGTGCTTCAACTGCAATGCATCAATTTCCTCAAGCTCTTGCAAGTTCACCAAGTTGCCCCACCCATCTGGAAGCTTACAATCAGAATCAACAAACAAACGTGTCAGTCGTCGTAGCCGAGTTGTGCTTTCAGGAAGCTCACCTAATCCACAAAACCTTGCAACTAACATCTCTAGATACATTAGGTCCCCAATTTCCCTAGGAAGCTCCGTGATTTTTGTAAAAGAGATATCCAAGTATCTCAGCTGATAGAGCCTTTCAATACCCTTGATATGATGATTTCCCAACCTACGGCAGCCTTGCAAGTCCAGCACGCGCAGGGATTTTGACTTCGCAAGCGCAGGCAATCGCCTGATACCCCCAAAGGCACCGATTGACCGAGCCTGCGACAAATCCAATTGCTCCACGATTTCTTCATCATCAGTTCCCATGAGAGAGAGCCGACAAACTATGCCGCCAGGCTTGCACTGTTTTTCTCGGACTGTACAGAAGTTCTCTTGGGAGGACTTGTCAATGAGGAAATCTAGTATGGTGTCATGGACTCGGCAACTCCACACCTTGCCGTCATACCATATGATCTCGGGCTGTATTAGACTTCTGTTCACAAGCTCATGAAAATATTCTACACCTAATTCCATGAGATCTTGTCCACTTTCTCCATGGATAAAGCCTTCAGAAATCCATTTGCGTACCAACCGCTGCCTTTCAATCGATTCGTCTTCAGGAAACAGAGCCAGGTACAATAGGCAGCTTCTTAGGTGGTGGGGAAGATCAAAATAACTAAAGAGATAAGATGTAATTCATGGTCTCAATTATATCACTTTTGGCCTTGGAAGAGCGAATTGAATGACGCACCCGATCCCACTCTTCTTTTGTTTCCCTTGTTGTGGCCAACAAGCTAGAAATGGCATTGATGGCCAGAGGTAGACCACGACATTTCTTCAAAATATCTATGGAAGCTTCTTTCAAGCTATCGGGGCAGCTTTCTTCACAACCAAATATCCTCTTGAAAAACAACTTCTTTGAGTCATCCTCACTAAGTGGTTTCATCTCATAAACAAGATCTTCATTATTAGGAGAACAAGATTTGGCAACATCAACTATACGTGTTGTGATCATTATTCTGCTGCCACATGTATTCTTGACAAATGCACATTTCAAAGTTTTCCATGTTTTTGTCTCCCATATATCATCAATTATGATAAAGTACCTGCAACACAGTGACACACGTTACAGCTCAGTAGATATTTATAGTAATACCTATCAAGTATTGTAAAATTCTGAAACAATGTCACACTTTGATGTAATTGTCTAACATCAATAAAAATGTCATTATCTCAAACATACTTGTAACGTAAGTGAAACTCTGCGAGCATCTACATGGCCACAAATGGGGAAGAAACTAAAAGATAGCAATCGTTTTTTTGTAACAAGTTATTTCCACATGATTAGTAGGACCTCATGTAAATTATAGCAGAGAAATCTTCATTAGCAAAAGTCAAGGCAACTATGGTATTTGTAACATACACATGTTGAAAGATTATACGCCATCTAATTAAGCAGATTTTAGCTGTATCTTATATAGTGAACAGATCGACATAAGTTGCAAAAATCAATAATGGCTTCCAATTTGTAAACGGACTCAATAAAATTGAGGACCAATGTAAATTACAACAGAACAATCTGTCAATAGAAAAAATGTAGACAACTATGGTATCGTTTTGAAAGATTATACCTCAGCTAATTAAGCAATGACAATTTGCAGTGGAGATCACATAACATACATACCTTCTGTCTTGGAGGAATTCTCGGATCTTGTCCATGATGGGTTTTATATCATCTAATCCATAGTACTCTTGCTTGCTGATTTGTGAAAATATAGATTTTAGTATCGCCTTCATGTCAGGCTTGCGTGAAATGGAGACAAAAGCCCCACACTCAAACACTCCGGCTCCAAGGTTGGCCTGAATCTGGGTGGCAAGTGTTGTTTTGCCCAACCCTCCATATCCAACAACAGAGACAAATTTAAGTGATTTGCCCTCTTTCTCATTCAGCCACTTGACAAGTTCATCTCTTGGTCCATCGATTCCGACAAGCTCTGTGGCTTCTTTGTAAAGTGCCCAAAGACGAGGGTCGACCTTTTCTTTTGCAGGCATAGAGGAGGAGGAATCATCAATCTTATACCTTGAGTGGTGGATCAAGCAACAAATCAGATAAAATACAAGCATCTGCATGCTTAGTCACAAATTTGATGGTAGTAAAACAAGATCTGGTACGTACCTTGAAAATCTGTCGTTGACCTCCTTAAGTTGGATCTTGATGTCTTTTACCTCCTTAGCGATCTTGTGGCGGGTCTTGATGTCCAGCACCATGTCGATGAGCTTCCTGATGCCATGAGCCTCGGAACAGGAGGCGGACTCACGTTCCACGAGGACCATGAACTTGTCGATGTTGTCCTCAATCTTATAGGACATCTCCCGCACTGCCGTCACCCGCAGCTTTGTTGGCTCGTCAGGTTCCTCCACATCTGACATCTTCAGGAGGAATGCGTTCATCACCTCCAGCTCGTCCTTGAGGAACTTGATGTCGCCACGGACATTCTTGAGCAGCTTGTATTCATCGGTCAGCATAGCTCCCAACTTCCCCAAGAGGGAGCCCATGGCCCCCGTGGATGCGCTCACCAGAACTCCTGCCATTGTTGCGCTCTCTATGTGTGTGGACGAGAAAATCCTTTGTCAATAGAGCCGAGCAGACTGATTAATGAACCACGTTACGGTACACCAGGTGAAGTGGGCACTTAACAATAATGCCATTTGGTCCACATCTGTCATCATCTCATCATGGCAACACCCACCTACCTCCATTCAATTTCTGTATATCAACACCCACCTACCTCCATTCAATTTCTGTATATCGGATTCTATCTTTCTCTTCCATTTTCATATTAAAGTGTAGTTTTCATACTTAAATTTAATAATATTAATCTAATATGCCCATTGGTGTAGTCAAAACTTTTGATTACAGAAAATATATTACAATAAGTAGGAAATATGTAATTTCTGAAGTTTACTTACAGTTTTATGAAAGTTTCTCTAATAATCAGAAATATGAGTACACATACTTATAGGAATTCCGTACATCTCTACTACTTGACCAGTAGCAGATATTTCCAAATGGCATTATTGTCAAGGGCCCACCCACCTGACCAGTTGTACCTTACCATGGTTCAGACAAAGGATTTTTCCGTCCACACACAAAGAGCGCAGCACCATTTAATATATTTTTTTTCTTCAGAGTCACACCGTGAAAGATACTTGACAAAAATACGAAACCAAGGTACACACAAGACTAGAACTTCACAGTCAGTTTTTTTTTATGTTCGTGATCAGCAGAGGCATACAGAGGCGCAGCGCCTGAAAGGCAACCGCGTTGCGGTGCTTCTAAACCTGCCAGCAGCGTGAAGGTGGACGCCTTCTCCGCGGGGATGCCGGCGGGAGCGGCATAAGTGTGAAGCATGGTGACGCTGACGTTGTGCGGGAAGCTGAACCCGAGGGAGCGCCAGAACCGCGCCGCAAACTCACACCCGAAGATGATGTGAGAGGCAGTCTCCTCTTCCCCGCCATAGACTGGGCAGACCGCCTCCGCCGCAGTGAGGATGCGCTTGTGGAGCAGGGAGCTCCGAGACTGGATGCGAGCTTTGGAGAGGAGCCAGGCAAAGAACCTCACTTTGGATGGGGCATGGTTGCAACAAACAAAAGTTATGCTCCGGCGCGAGCACGCCACCGAAGGAGCGGAGCGCATACAGGGCCCCGGCATCGAGCGCGCCAGCCTTCTTCTTGCATCTTGTGAGGGTTCAATTGTCCGCCACCTCCGAGAGAGCGATACCAGCCAGCAAGATGGAGAGAGCGCCCAGCTGGCATTCTCCAGCCGATGTTAGCCGAGGGACCAGCGCCGAGCGGATGCCCGCGGCCAAGACCTCAGCCACCGTGGCCCCGGGGCGCAGGGCGTGGGAGAAAAGCGCCGGAAGCGAGCACCACCAGGGAGCCAATCGTCGAGCCAGAAAGCGGTGTGTTGCCCATCGCCGACCACCACGCGCGTGATGGCTCTGTAGAGAGGCATCAACCCCTCGAGATGCTTCCAGTGAGGGCCCAGGGAAGTGCGATCTTCGCCAGCCCCCCAAACCCATCGAGGCCAAGGCGTCAAGGTGTTGGAGTGGAGCCGGTGCAAGAGTTTCACCTGCAAGCACTCGTTCTTGGTGGCGAGGCATTTGATGCCGAGACCACCCTCTTACTTTGGTCTGCAGACGGAGCTCCATGCCACGAGACATTTTGCACCGCTAGGGCGGTCTTTGATATTCCAGAGAAAGACACGGCGCAGCCCTTCGATCGCCTGAAGAAGCGCCGGAGGCAGAGCCACGGCACCCATCGCGAAGGTGGGGAGGGCATCGAGAACAATGTCCACATCTGATGTCTTTTACCTCCTTAGCGATCTTGTGGCGGGTCTTGATGTCCAGCACCATGTCGATGAGCTTCCTGATGCCATGAGCCTCGGAACAGGAGGCGGACTCACGTTCCACGAGGACCATGAACTTGTCGATGTTGTCCTCAATCTTATAGGACATCTCCCGCACTGCCGTCACCCGCAGCTTTGTTGGCTCGTCAGGTTCCTCCACATCTGACATCTTCAGGAGGAATGCGTTCATCACCTCCAGCTCGTCCTTGAGGAACTTGATGTCGCCACGGACATTCTTGAGCAGCTTGTATTCATCGGTCAGCATAGCTCCCAACTTCCCCAAGAGGGAGCCCATGGCCCCCGTGGATGCGCTCACCAGAACTCCTGCCATTGTTGCGCTCTCTATGTGTGTGGACGAGAAAATCCTTTGTCAATAGAGCCGAGCAGACTGATTAATGAACCACGTTACGGTACACCAGGTGAAGTGGGCACTTAACAATAATGCCATTTGGTCCACATCTGTCATCATCTCATCATGGCAACACCCACCTACCTCCATTCAATTTCTGTATATCAACACCCACCTACCTCCATTCAATTTCTGTATATCGGATTCTATCTTTCTCTTCCATTTTCATATTAAAGTGTAGTTTTCATACTTAAATTTAATAATATTAATCTAATATGCCCATTGGTGTAGTCAAAACTTTTGATTACAGAAAATATATTACAATAAGTAGGAAATATGTAATTTCTGAAGTTTACTTACAGTTTTATGAAAGTTTCTCTAATAATCAGAAATATGAGTACACATACTTATAGGAATTCCGTACATCTCTACTACTTGACCAGTAGCAGATATTTCCAAATGGCATTATTGTCAAGGGCCCACCCACCTGACCAGTTGTACCTTACCATGGTTCAGACAAAGGATTTTTCCGTCCACACACAAAGAGCGCAGCACCATTTAATATATTTTTTTTCTTCAGAGTCACACCGTGAAAGATACTTGACAAAAATACGAAACCAAGGTACACACAAGACTAGAACTTCACAGTCAGTTTTTTTTTATGTTCGTGATCAGCAGAGGCATACAGAGGCGCAGCGCCTGAAAGGCAACCGCGTTGCGGTGCTTCTAAACCTGCCAGCAGCGTGAAGGTGGACGCCTTCTCCGCGGGGATGCCGGCGGGAGCGGCATAAGTGTGAAGCATGGTGACGCTGACGTTGTGCGGGAAGCTGAACCCGAGGGAGCGCCAGAACCGCGCCGCAAACTCACACCCGAAGATGATGTGAGAGGCAGTCTCCTCTTCCCCGCCATAGACTGGGCAGACCGCCTCCGCCGCAGTGAGGATGCGCTTGTGGAGCAGGGAGCTCCGAGACTGGATGCGAGCTTTGGAGAGGAGCCAGGCAAAGAACCTCACTTTGGATGGGGCATGGTTGCAACAAACAAAAGTTATGCTCCGGCGCGAGCACGCCACCGAAGGAGCGGAGCGCATACAGGGCCCCGGCATCGAGCGCGCCAGCCTTCTTCTTGCATCTTGTGAGGGTTCAATTGTCCGCCACCTCCGAGAGAGCGATACCAGCCAGCAAGATGGAGAGAGCGCCCAGCTGGCATTCTCCAGCCGATGTTAGCCGAGGGACCAGCGCCGAGCGGATGCCCGCGGCCAAGACCTCAGCCACCGTGGCCCCGGGGCGCAGGGCGTGGGAGAAAAGCGCCGGAAGCGAGCACCACCAGGGAGCCAATCGTCGAGCCAGAAAGCGGTGTGTTGCCCATCGCCGACCACCACGCGCGTGATGGCTCTGTAGAGAGGCATCAACCCCTCGAGATGCTTCCAGTGAGGGCCCAGGGAAGTGCGATCTTCGCCAGCCCCCCAAACCCATCGAGGCCAAGGCGTCAAGGTGTTGGAGTGGAGCCGGTGCAAGAGTTTCACCTGCAAGCACTCGTTCTTGGTGGCGAGGCATTTGATGCCGAGACCACCCTCTTACTTTGGTCTGCAGACGGAGCTCCATGCCACGAGACATTTTGCACCGCTAGGGCGGTCTTTGATATTCCAGAGAAAGACACGGCGCAGCCCTTCGATCGCCTGAAGAAGCGCCGGAGGCAGAGCCACGGCACCCATCGCGAAGGTGGGGAGGGCATCGAGAACAGCATTCAGCAGGACAATCCGGCCACCAGCAGATAGCAGGAAGGCAGTCCAGCCAGACAGGTACTTGTCGATCCGGGCGATGAGCAGAGAGAAGTGCTCGAGCTCCGACTTTCCCGCCGTGAGGGGGAGACCGAGGTAGGTCTGGGGGAAACCCTCCACTCTGCATCCCAGGGCCGTCACTTGGCAGTTTGAAAGTCTTAAACATCATTACATCATAATCTGGCGCGTTTAAACCAGCAGGGATTCTCATCGGCCTAGCACGTGACAATCTGTGCGCGTATTAGTCAATAATCACGGTCGTGGAAATAGAAATTACAGACGACCTGGGGATGTGCACACATTAGCCCGTATCCCTGTTCTTTGGAGGGAGGATAGATTAACGTGTTTGAACTTGGTGTATACTATTACTATCTCCTTCCACTTCCCCTCACCACGTGTGCCGTTCTCTTCCCCTCTCCCCAATCCTCGAGTGACAAACAATAGTCGCTAGTTTTGAAATTTCGGTATGCCTCCACAAGCAATGTTCCTATAACATATAAGGCTTCTAGCTACTGCCATAGGCTCTCCCTCCAACGCTACAATCAGACAAACTTTTCGCCAAGAGGGTGCATCTGAACACCGTATAAATAGCTAAGTTTAATTCGATAAAATTTCTTTCACCTCACAATGGCCAACAATTGGAGATGATCTCCTCCACTATGAAACACATTACATATAATCTATATCTCTACTATTTAAAAATACGAAGGTGTTCCGTCATCAGGTGATACGTCGATGGCTTCGTCACCCGTCCTAGCATGACACCGGTGACAAATCACCGACACATGGGCCCATTGGCGGAGCCACCACCGGGTCGAGCATGGGCAGCCGACCCGGCTCAATTTTGGGCAAGAAAAAAACAGCCAAACAGGTAACGATTCGCTGCCACGCACGCTGCCCCGCATCAATCCTCTCGCCCTCGCTCTCGCTGACCCGCACTGAGCCGTTATGAGCCCGATCTAAGAGCATCTCCACCGGCGGCCTCAAAACCGTTCTCAAAATGCGGCCAGCGCGTTAATTGGACTCGGGGGTCAAAAAAGGGCCACACCGGCGTCTCTAAAATCAAGCCGGCGCGCCATCGAGTCCAAAAAATAGCCGGCACCCCCACGCCGACCCCTGCGCGGCAGGATCCTATCGAGGGCGCCGCCAGCACGCGGCAACTCGCTACCGACACCTCAGCCTCGTGTGTAAGCGAGCGTGGCCGACGGTCAGCCTATTTTATGATGATGCGACCGCTGTCGGTCGTCGCCTTTATTGCGTCGCGGGTTTCCGAGGCGCCGCGCGGAGCCCGACGGCCATGCGGCGACGCCTACCTCCCGCCATGAATGCGTACCGGTGGAGCTTCTCCTCCCACCATAAAACCCCCCTCTTCCTCCCGGCGCCTCACTTCTTCCCGCCGCCCACCATTCCCTCTTCGAGCCGTCGCCTCACTTCTCGACCGCCGCCCTCGGCCGCCCGTTCCCGACCGCCGCCCCACACATGGCTCGCTCTCCCTCTGCTCTGCTCGGCCCGCCGCTAGCCCCGCACACGACGCTGCAGCTCTGCAGAAGAAGAAGCACGCAAGAGGGCACGCATAGAGGTTGAATTTCCCCCATTTGTCTTCAGTTTCGATACGTATTTGTCTAGTAATTACTAGT
Source organism: Dactylis glomerata (assembly GCA_007115705.1). Classification (NCBI taxonomy): domain Eukaryota; kingdom Viridiplantae; phylum Streptophyta; class Magnoliopsida; order Poales; family Poaceae; genus Dactylis; species Dactylis glomerata. Next base: position 1,182,543 of record QXEO01001056.1, on the reverse strand, counting down.
GTGAAATCTTTCCTCATAGTTTGTTTTCTTTTCATTGTTCTAGGCAAATGTTTCGAAAATCTTTGATCTAGCAAATGTGGTTGCCGATCCCGGAATTCGGAGACCAATTGAGTCATACGGTACCCCTAAAATTGGAGATAAAATGCGATGGGCATATTTGTAGCACTTTTGTATCTAGTTCTTGTTTTTTAGTCAGTTTATACTTCTACAGGATGAAATGTGACAAATGAATCTGTTTGGACCATTTTTTGTTGATTACATTCGATTTTCTGCTAAAAAAATTTTAGAGCTTATTTGTTCGACCTGGCTCCGCCACTGCATGGGCCCTACCAAGATCAAACGCTAATATGCTGAGAACTCTCCGCTAATTACTCTCTACATACACAAATGTTGCCACCCCATCAACTCATGCGTCCTCACCTGCCTCCGAGTTGCACGGAAGACGCATACAATCGAGGTACCGCACGACCACATACCGATGGCACCCGCCCCCATTGGGTGCGGGTAGAGCATAACCAAACCCACACCCATGTCTTAAAATCATCCACCACCCGCACCCGCACCCGCATGTGGGTATACATTTTGTCCCATACCCACACCCGCCCGGGTAAAAAAAACCGCGGGTAATACCCACCCAGAAACAACACAAGAAAATATATTATCGCAATATATAAGTAAAATATCAGGATATATATAATTCATTCAACAAAAGAGGACACATATTTAGTTCAAATTTTAGTCATAACAAAAGTGCAAACCAGCCACATAGCATCACATATTCTGCAACACGATATCACACAATCAGTCACACGGCAGCAAAATGATGTTAGTTAATAAACCTATAGCTACAACCTAGCATTGTTTAACTAAAGCTTAATGGTCTAGGTGCAGCAACGATGTTTATTTGAACAGAGTGAGATGCTAGATGATAACTACCAATACAAGTAAAAGACATGGCTTTGTTAGCTCTGATTTGTTGGCCTACAGTAAACCTTCGACACACGAATTCTTAGTCACTAAACTATGAACCTATGCAACCAGAAGGTTTCATGGAACTAAGTTCAGAATATATGGTACAGTAGTGGTGCTAAAACTCTGAAATAAAGATCAAGCCAATCAAGATCTTTGCTACTCCCTCCGTTCCAAATTAACTGTTGCAACTTTTTTCCAAAATGAGCAAACCTACACACTGAAATACGTCTAGATACATCCGTATCTAGACCAAATTTGACCAAAGCCACATCAATTAATTTGGAAAGAGGAGTAACTAGACATATAACTATAAGAAATTCTGTGCATTAAAACATACAAAAAGAAAAATTAATGTGATTATCAAAAACTTTAGTGCCATCACGAGATGAGCTACATAATTACTTCTTCCTGATGTTTAGTTGGGTGGATGGGACATGAGGAGGGATGCGAGTATCTTAAGAAATCTATAAACTAAACTACATTAACACCATCTAGATATAATGAACTTTCTTAATGCCACACCAAGACAACAAATACCTGTTTCAGATAATCATTCATGAACATGATTGCATGGTCATCCTGCCCAGTATTGAGTTTGAATACTCGGAGTACTTTGTCTTTCTGGAGTTTCTGCAAAAGCAGGTACTTCTATGTTCAAATTACATCTCCACCAAGGAAAACATATCTATCTTTGATGTAGTCGAAGATTAATACAGATTAGTCAATGATGATAGTCAATATATCTTGAATTAGCATCAAACAGAAAACAATGCAAACGTATCATTACATCTACAACAGTGATGTCCCCATAAAGAGTTACTGCATAGGTTGAAAACAAAGCCTCAAATCTTACACGGCAGTGAGCAAAACAATGCTTCCATGTTATCTTTGTTTGATCACAGAAATTGAACATGATAGAAACAACAAATGTTCTGTCCAAGTAAGGTCAGTCATGAGTGCTCCCTGAAATCATACCGAGCTGGCTGCAGCACTTGAGGGTGACGATGCCGTGTCATTCGCTTTTGTGCCCAGGATGAGCTGATCGGCAAGGTGGTGAGGCAGGGACTGCCAAGCCATGGTGTTGAGAGTTGATGCTGGTCGGTACGGCGCCGGCAGGGGGCGCTCCGGTTCGGATCAACGAGGCGGGGGAGGCGCAGAGGAGGTCGGCGGCGAACCAGCAGCGCATGCATCGTCGCCGGGTTCGGACGGGGCCGCTACGTGACCAGCACGAACAGCCCCCAAGGAGCTCTTCTGCGTCCCTCGTAGCCCCATCCGACTTCACCGGAATCGAGCTGCTGACGGGGAGAGGAAGAGGCCAGCGACCTCGTGGCGGGGAGAGGGGGCGCGGCGACATCGATTTCCCGTGCCAGGGTCGGGAAGGGAGAGCGCAGCCGCGCACCCGGGCTCTGGCGCGACCTCGGGTTCCTCTGTTCCTTATCCACGATGTGCAGCACCGGAGCTCCGCCGGAGTGCGCCTCCGGCCGTTGGGAGAGAGAGAGAGCGGGAAGCAGAGGCATCGGATGGGAGAGGGGTAGAGCAGGTAGAGGGCGGCGGCGCCGGTGAGCAGGGATCAGAGGCGTTGGAGAAATTTGTCGGAGGCGAGCTATTACTGCATTTTTTTTTTTTTTTGAGGAAAAGCTATTACTGCATTTGGGAGAAGAGATGAGAGTAAGAAGACGAGCCGGCATTTTATTTTTTTACTTTTTTAAAAACAAAAAAGAGGAAAAGAGAGACAGATAGATTTAAATTTAAACATTTCTTTGTGTATAATACTGTATGTTAAGCTTCTGTCCTATGTCAAACTTTACTAAAAATGACACGGTTGTTTATCTTCATTGCTTCACAGCTGCTTACTCATCATAGCCATTAGAACGTGAATTTTAGCACTTGAAATCTCTACTTCTTCAACAAAGCTACTCTTAAACGGGGACGCACAGTTGAGAAGCACGGAGCATCTGGATGCATGTGTCTACTTTGTTATACTTCCTCCGATCACTATTACTTATTTTTAGTACATATGTATTTAGATATTAAAATATATTTAAATATATCTATATTAGCGATAGATAATAGTAGTCGCAGAAAGTACTTCCTTCTGCCATGCCAAAGATTATTTACCTAACCTGACATCAACTGGTTAGGAGCTATGCCACAATTTGATATTAGCAAGTAACAATTGCACATGTGCATGCATCCTTCCTTGCTGACCATACTATGTATATACAGTAATGACAGAAAAGAAGAGGCCTCTGCGGTTTTGAATGCAAGTGGGGTCCAATCTAAGTTTCACTTATAGTGCCTTTTCAATTTTTTTAGTATAAATTTTAAAATAAAAATTGCACTAGAAAAACTAAAATACACTATATGTGGGATTTAGGTAGGATCCCACTTGACTTCTTAGAAGTAGATTTTCTTGAATAAAAGCTTAAGGTATGCTACTCAACTTCGTAAACCTTCACCCATTTAGTTGATCAATCCGTAGCAACATATTTCTATATTTCCTAGTATATAGTACATATTATTGTTTATCAGTTACCATTTATATTGTTGCATCTCATACTTCCAAAAAAGAAAGGGACCGAGACAAGGTGATTCTCTATTCCCTATTCTTTTTAATACTATGGCCGACATTGACAATCCTAATTGCACAAGCAAAAGAAGATGGCTAGGTAGGAGACTTTTTTTAATAATACACTTTTTAAATCATTTTTAAGAATAATTTTTTTTGAAATTTTTAGATCTAGCGTTGGCTTCGGCTTTAGGAAAGCCGACTAGTACTAATTGACCTGCTTGTAGCCGACAGGTGCATTGTCGGCTAGTCCACGCCAGTCAAAGGGACTAATCGGCTTCCTGAAGCCGATTAGTACTGTCGGCCATCCTGAAGCCAACCACGGCGTAATCAACTTTCTCTAAGACAACCGGTTGATCCACAAAGCATGCACACTGATTCTAGCCTGAAATTTACTGTTAGCCATTCTTTCAACTGACTAAAGCATCATGTTTGAGGGGCCGACAGTTCCAACTCTATAGACTCAAACTCACTCAAATCATCTCCAACATCATTTGTTTGGATATTGCCATATCACTAGTAAATAACAAACTTAACTAGTTCAGACATGACTCTTGTTACATTAAAAATACAGTTTCATCAAACCGCCAAAATACATGTATTTATACTACCGCAGCGCGAAATTTTCATAGTGCTAAAATTTCCATACCCACTCCACCAATACGACCACAAATATACTACCAAAAAATACCTACTCCATATATACTACCATGAAGAATACTAAATAGTACCACGAAAATACTACTGCCAAAATACCTAAAAATAATGGGTACGTTGATACTACCACCTAGATACTAAACAAAGACTACCATGAAAAGTTCACATATAATAAACTATAATTAGCTATAGGATTAGAGTTTATCCTTGAAGCGTGCAAACTACCACCGTGCAGTGGCTGTGTGTCACACCTTCACCATCACTAAGCTGCCTCACCACCAAGAACACCGCACTACCACCACCACCACCATCACTAGAACCACCGTTGCTCCAAAAGAGCACCACCAAAATGCCTCCATGAGCTATCCCATGTAGATCGGTTTCTTCCTTGCTTTCTAGTGGGTTCAGCTTGTTTTTTTATGATGAAATTTAGCAAATCGAAGGAAATAAGGTAGGGGAAGAAGAAGAACTCTGGCTAGTTGAGAAGAAGAATGGAGAGAGATAGAGAGGAGGAGGAAGAAGATGAGAAAAAGATGATGGACGCGCCCGTCGAGGGACTAATTGGCTTGCAGGAAGCTGACCAGATCCCATCGCCTTTTAAAAACAGGACCAACCCCTGCCGATGTTTTCGAGCGGTGGGGAAACCGGGTAGGAGGATTTATCGGCTTGCTGGTGGCCGACTATTACTAATCGACTTTCGAAAAGCCGACCGGTGCTTGGCTTTCCGAAAGCCGAAGCGGCGCTAGATCTAGAAAAATTGAAAAATAATATTGTTTCTAAAAATGATTTAAAATTATTATTTTTTGAACGGTTGTCTCATTTAGTTGATGGGGGAGTTTCTATCCTACAATATGCTGATGGCGCACTCTTTTTTTACAAAACATGATTTAGAGAAAGCCGTTAACATAAAACTGATTCTTTGCATCTTAGCAACATTTTGGATGGAGTGGTGCGAGAAGGCGAGTCATGCCGACCTGGGCACATTCTGGGTGGAGGCGTGGTCGCAAGACCCGGACGGGATCGATTCCGGCAGTTGGAGAGCCGTGGGTGCCAGAGCCAGTAGAGGGTCTGAACATTCCCGGGCAATTTGCATGCAGTACAGTAGAGAGCATGATGCTACCTATACTATGCCCCTACGAGGCTCCATAGTTGTCTACGGAAATATTGTCATAAAATTTGTGAACGGGACCTGTGGCGTGAGGCCGTGACCCGAACAAAATACTCCTAGCTAGCATATTTGTGTAGGGAAAAAATAAAATTTTACCATAGTAACTAGACCTAGACGGTGTGGCGTGGTTCAGTGGACCGCCACCGTACTCCACAGGCAGGCTGTTGTCGCTCGCCTGAGGTAACGTGTCCACACTCAACTGACATGAGTAGATTTAATTAGAGTAAATAGTATAGGGAGTCACACAACGTATCCTACATGTACGCTTAAGTCACACATCTTGTAAAACAAACTACTAAGGCCTCGTTTGGTGGAAGAGGTTTGCAGTGATTTGATGAGTATTATCTCGGGTGTATTGGGTGAAGGAGGCGTGTTTAGGCGTGTATATATATGACTACGAGCAACAAGTTTAAGGACAGCCGGGTCATGCACGCTATTGCCATGGGAGAGATGCACCAGACAAAAGAAGGCAGGCTAGCTCGCTAGACAAAAAACGATCGATCACTTGTGTGGCCGCACCTACTGCCAGTTCCTCGCTGACACGGCACATGGGCCTTGAGTTCCGCGTCCAGTTTCGCGCGTCCAGTTTCATTACCGCTGCGGGACAGTGACGAGAGCTCGAACAAGACGTCGTCAAGCCGGTGTAGAAAACGCGTCGTAAGAGGCGTGGCGCAGTTACACGGCTATCCAGCGTGTTTTGAGGAGATTTTTTGAGTTTTATCTACCTAAAACCGGTCTGCCAAACAATTATGTAGTGTTTTCTAGTACAGTTTTCAGGTTAGAATGGAATAATATCTAATTATCCCTGCCAAAACTCTTCCACCAAACGAGGCCTTATTAGTTACACAACTTATCAATTGGTGCATCTGAGGATATAAAATGATCAACCAACCGGTTGTTAGCAAAAAACGGATCACACATGGTAGGTGAAGTGGATGGGGTAGCAAAAACGGATCACACATGGTAACCCCTGCCACAAAATTACAAGGACTGTAAAATTAAATGGCCATCCATTCATTGTCTCGGGGTCGCTTGGTCCGTTGTTCCCAAAGCGAGCAAACAAGGAGCCATAACCCTATTTCTCAAATAGCACATTACAAACTAAGGACCTGTTCAGATCAGCTCCAGCTCCGCGGCTCAGCTCTGGGAGCAGACAGAGCGGCGCCGAACGCTTCAACTTCATGCCATTTGGGAGCGGAGTGGAGTGAGCGGTAGTTCAATTTCATGGAGCTGCAGATCCCAGGCTCCACGCGCTCTGTGTAGATTCAAGGAGTTGGCGGAGCGGCGAGAATCAGAACAGGTCCTAAGATAATGATGTTACAAACTGAATCTGATTAAGATGACAAACCGAGATAACAAAATGTCACGTCCGTCGCATGTGTCGTTTTTTTTCTTTCAAAAAAACGGCATGCTAACCATTTTGTGACCGTGGGTGCACCAATTAATAATTTGTAGTGTGATCAGTTAGTTTACTTTACAAGATGTGTGACTTAAATACACATCTATATCTATACCAATATAAAAAGGCCCAGAAGGGGCAGATCCAATGCATCTTAACCATTGGATTAACATCTAATGACCAGAATTACAACCATGATTACCGCTAAAACACCTGCACCGGACAACACACGGACACACAACGAATCGGAAAAAAAAAAAGTCAATCAATCAACCCCAGACTCCAGGCGGCCAGGCCGCTGAAGCCTCAAACAGCTCGCCAGACGCCGGCCGCAAGTCTTCGCCGTCCGCCGCCTCATACATCACGCCCGCAAGGTAAATCAGCACCCAAATCATCAGTTTACAAATTCATATTAATGCAATTTCTTAATTGATGATGATTTCCAATTGCAAAACCTCAACTTACATCGGGCTACCTGCTGACGTCTGCCGTCTTCCTCTTTCTCCCTAAAATAACACAGATGTCATCCTCGAAGCGCAATCCATTACAAGACTTAACCAATGATCCAAAGCTAGGTGATTATTATCAATGGGCGGCGGTTTGAGACCACTTATTATCATGACGACTTATATTGATTTCTGCCATATATGCAGATCCTAAAGAGGTCAAACGGCAGAGGGATCGAGAATATTACGCAAGAAATAAAGATGAAATTTCAAAGCGTCGACGCCAAGCACGAGAACTTAAAAAGCTAGCAAGTTCATCGCAACATGTGGATGACGAAAACACAACACCGGTGGCTCTACAATCAGGAGTCACCCAATTGTCGAACATAATACCTGCAGAAGGTCATCGGTTCTTAACTCGCAACATCTTCGATGTGTGTTTTCCTAAAGCAAAATTATGTATGGAATACTCATTTATCTTCTGCACTGTTTTTGTAGGACCGGATCCCAATGTTCAGCCCACCTATGCAACTGAAATTCCTGATCTACATTCAGTCCAAACATATGAATATGGGGCACCTAATCTGACAGAAGGTACAATAATATGTGACATCATGTTGTTTGTGTTGCATACAAATGTTGCTATATAAATCTCGACCTATGTTTTCCATATTCAGATGTTCATGCTACTATGGACTGCAGTAATGTTTCTGAGTATCCAACGGGCGCTTCTATGCCACGTACTGGTGAGTCTGCCTCTATTGCATACTTATCGGACAATAGTCGAGGTAACAAAAAGCAAAATAGTCAAAGTTGGTATGCACGAATGTCTGAAGAAAAGAAGGCACAGTATATACAAAAACAGCGTGTAGCCCGCCAACAGAAAAGGAGTTGTGCTAATCCTGTAAATGTGTCTCAAAGACAGTGTACCCCGATGAGCAACATAACCATGCCATATTCAATAGGTACATATACCTGCTCTTGGTTCGTGATGTCTTTTATATGGTGCCAGCAAAAAACAGAAGGGATCTGGAGGTTTCCATGATCAAAGCATTGACCAGTTGCATGATGTTACTGTAGTTAGTGGTGTTAATCTGAGGGTATGTATACATAAATTCTCTAATGTTCTTTTGTTCTTTTGATTTGCTTTGCGCACATACCTATGATGAATGAACTTCAATGATGTAACTATTATTTTTGCCAGGAAGAAGAGGAGCAACTTTTCTCTGCTCCAAATGAAGAGAGTCGAGTTTCAGAAGCTGCTCGAAAAGTTGTACAACTGGAAGAAGAAAGGCTCATTCTACAGAAGGAACATCTGACCAAGAAATTAGCAGAGATAAATGGGAATGGATCCTCAAGTATCTTTTTAATAATATTTTTGATGGTGCGTTATCAATCAGATTTCATGATTTACATATATGTCTCCTTTTATATCCTTTTATTAAATAGGAAATAATCCTCAAGTATCTTTTCTAATTATATATCTTTAGTGCTGCGTTATCAATCAGCTTTAATGATTTACATATTTGTCTCCTATATAGATGAAGGGATCCCGGGCTTTAATGATTTACATATCAATCAGATCTCGGGCTGACATATTATTACTATATAAACTCACCTACCCTGGGTCATCAACGCATTCCTGTACGTGGTCTTCCCCATTCAAATCAAATCGACCTCCTCAACGCAACTCTCTATTGCGCCATAGTTTAAACTATGTCTGATGTTTCAGCCTAAGCGGATGGCTCTCTAACCGGTAAATAAATTCTAATTGAATTTTTAGCTTTATATTGATTACCATAAAGCTTACTTGGTGTATTTCTTAGATGTTTACGGCGTTGTGGTATACGTCGGACCTTTGCAAACAGATTTCTGTGCCGGTGGCGGCATGAGGGAAGTTGCTATTGTAGATAGCAACCACCACCCAATATTTCTGCGTTTCTTTTTTGATTTTGCGTATCGCTATGAAAATCAGCTCTTTTTAGCACAACAAAACAACAGTGTTCTCTTAGCTTCCAACATGAAGATTGTGCATGCATCAAGTAAGTTGATTATTTTATATTTATGTATCTGTAGTTAAAATCAAATATATACTAATTGTAAATATTATTTTTCAGAGTCATTTGATAGCACAGATGCAACAACCCTGGAGTTTGACCCACGCGCAAACCGCTTGCTGTTTGATATTTTTGAAGATAGGGATCAAGTCGACTCAAATATTGTCTGTTATATTATATGTTCTTTCATTCTAACTACTTGTTTTGTTATATCTTAGGTGTCAAGGCGCATGTCTGTACTGGCACATCGATTCAGGAGCATGTCAAAAGGTTGTTGTTATATATGAGGGACATCTACGAGGGACATATCGATCCCACACAAGAATCTCCCTCAAAGAAGACAAAATATGAATCTAGCCGCACACCTACCTCCTCGATCAAGTATCTATATGGATATATAACTGAGGGCATGAAGGGAGCTACGAAGATGGATGAGCTTGATTAGACTTTAGACATTATTGTCCAAAATAATAAAAGTAACACGTAGAGTGGTTGGTCACCTTGTACCAATGAAGTTCTAAATTGTGTGTGGAACTATATATATGTTTTCTGAATGGCAGTTTATTCTTATAAATAATCAATAGATATGTTTGTGTCAAGTCTGGGACCAGAACGGTCCTCCCGGCACGCAGTCGTTGCTACCAGCGTATCATTGTCTTATATTAAACTTTGCACAATTGACATACTATGTGATATTCATATAACTACTTCTAAACCTTCACTATAGAACTTCAATTTTAATATTATATATTACACGTGCGTTGCACGTGCACTTTTACTAGTGTTAGATAAATTGTATAACTCCCGGTACCATTTACTCCATTGTAGCCAAACGACAGCGGGACAAGCCTAAGTAACACACAAGGCAACGTTGCCTCCATCACACCGGCATCCAGTGGCGGAGACGGGGGGGACCAGCAGGGGCCCTAGCCCCCCCTAAGATTTGGTATTTCTGTCTAGGTCCCTGCTTCCTTATGCTAAAATACAGCTAAAGTCTATACATTTTTCAACTCTGGCCCCCCTAATAGCTAAAATTTTCGCTCTGGCCCACCTAATTCATTTTTTCTGCCTCCGCCGCTGCCGGCATCCTAATATCGGAGGAGCCATTTTGCACGCTAGCGGACGGCTCATATGCACGGTGGGAGAAAATTCGTGTTGATAATGTTAACCGCTTTATCCATCAAAGAGAAACTGTATGAATTTGAGACAGATCAATTACTCTGCACGTAGTAAGACCGACGCTTATTTGACAAGCATTGAGTATCAGCCAGATAGTTGTGGTTACCATTTTTATTACACATTTTGTTTATGAATTGAATATCCTATCGTGCATCATATTTCGGTGCATATTTTGTATTTTTTTTCTTTGGTCTGTTCTTGTCTAGGTTGTTTCCCGAGTTGTCCATGCAAAAAAAAGTTCATATGCAACTAGAACCCTGGGGGCTAATACTATATTGTTCTTAGATGGACTGCACCGGACAAATGTCTCCCGAGCTGCATTGAGCATGTTTTAAAAAAAGAAAAAATTAATTTAATTTTTTAAATAAACTAAACATAAATTATAGGTGTGTTGATCATAATGAGACATACTTGTTCGCAGAAAACCATTATGAATTCGTTGCAAATCAGGCTCACCAAAATGAGTTGTGTGGATCTACGTGCGATGAATAATACAAATTTTCAAAACTTGATAATTTGTCACATTTTTTGTTTTTTGTGTAGCCTATAATTCAGCATATTTTGAATTGGGATTTTGCAAGCCGTTAGAGTTCAACATTATCTACACATAGGGTTTTTGTTCTAGATTTTTGAAACTTACAAATGCTGATTTTGAAATTTTCACAAAAGGCCACAATGGAGCTCCAGCTGTATTTGTGGTTTCCGAGACAACACCCTCCTATATTGTGTTAAACCCTCAACTTTTGCATGAGCCGACGTCTGATTGTTTATTAAACCCAGAAACATGAAAGACATATATTTCAATACATATATTTTACTTTTGTTTCAAAATTTTAATTTATTCTAAAATATCTATTTTCTATATTGAATAATGATATCCATATTCTAACACATATAATTGGCATTCATTCTAGAAGTCTCTGCTAGCGTTCCTTGTTGTTATATTAAAGTAAACTAAAATACACACAAACATCAATAATTACATGTGAATACACGCAGTTTTCTAAATTTATATAATTTTATTTCATAGATAAATTTTGTTTAACACATGATTTTTACAACATAGCTCATTAAAAGGGAAAAACAAGGATAGCTAATTAAGTATTATATCCATCAAATTTAGTGCACTTGTGTCCATGGTCAATAATAAAATTATATCTTAATATTTTGTTGCACGATGTAGTGCTTCAGATTTCCAAACTATATAGAAAAGTGTTAAAATCATATTGGAGATAACAAGGTTTTAATTATTAAAACTAAAATTGTTTGGTATAAATGTTAGTTGTTCATTTTACATAACCTTAATATGTAAAACGAGACAAACACTAAGAATAATAGTCTAATTATCAAGAAATAGAAGTGCCGCTTCACCCGATTGACATTGAATACCATGTCTGGCCAGGAGGAAGTCACCAGCCTAAAGTCTGTTGTGGTACTTAACAAGAATGAAACACTGGGCCTAAAATTCGATGTGCTTGATAACAACAAAGAAACTTTTGCTGTGAAGGAGGCTGTCAAAAGGATCGAGGAAGAGGTGACCAAATTTACTTTCTAGAAGTTTGTTGGCTATGCAAGTGTCGTATCCACCTTGCAAATCTTCTACACATGGGAGGTTGACAAGCATCTCCAGGAGAAGGTGAAAGAGGTTGTGAAGAAAACTTCCAGTGAGACCATCGAAGATCTACCTTGATGTGGTAGAGCTTGTAAAGCCCTACCTTCAGAAAAAGGCAGAACTCCTATGTTAAGTACTACTCTCTGGATCACTGATAGCACCACAGTATAAAATATAGTAATCATTGCAATAGTATTAAAATTACAACGTAAATCTAGTTATATAGGTCTTCAACCTTACAAATACACAGCATAAAACATAGTAGCAATGAGTCTCCATCTTCATCACGAGCCACAGGCAGACATGTTGGAATGTAGACTCGAGGTCCTACTAATCATTCCTCATCCGAAAAACCTGCATGTTTGAATATGTGATACGTCTCAAACGTATCTATAATTTTTGATGCTCCATGCTTGTTTTTACACCATTTGCCTATTGTTTCGTTACACTTCGTGGCACTTTTATGCATTTTCCGGAACTAACCTATTAACGAGTTGCCACAGTGCCAGTTTCCTGTTTTCTGCTGTTTTTGTGTTTCAGAAGTGATACACAGGAAATATTCTCGGAATTGGACGAAACAAGTTCCTGAAGTCTTATTTTACCCGGGAGCTTCCTGAGATCCAAAGAGAAGTAGGAGGGGGCCACCAGGGCCCCACATGCGTGGGCGGCGCGGCCAGCCTCCTGGCCGCGCGGGGCCCGCGTGAGGGGGTCTGGCCCCTCCTCTGACATCGTCCCTTCGCCTATAAAGACCCCCCGACGGAAAAAACCTAAGTACCCGATCAGATTTCTAGAACACATCGCGATCCGCCACCACCGTCGATCCGAAGATCGGGAGGGTCCAGAAGCTCTTCCCGGCACCCTGCCGGAGAAGGGAATCGCCACCGGAGGTCTTCTTCATCGCCATGCTTGCCTCCGGAGCGATGAGTGAGTAGTCTACCTTGGACTATGGGTCCATAGCAGTAGCTAGATGGTTGTCTTCTCCACCATGTGCTTCATGTTTAGATCTCATGAGCTGCCCTACATGATTGAGATCACCGTTATGTAATTCTACATGTTTGGTTTGTTGGGATCCGATGAATATTGGTGTTTATGATTAAGTTGTTGTACTGAATATTATCTTTTGTTATCTCTATGTTGTTTATGATCTTGCATGCTCTCCGTTGTTAGTAGCTATCTTGGCCGAGTAGTTGCTAGTGACTCCAAGAGGGGGTATTTATGCTCGATAGTGGGTTCATGTCTCTATTTCACCTGGGGGAGTGACAGAAACCTCTAAGGTGGTAGATGTGCTGTTGCTACTAGGGAGAAAAAAACATTCATATGCTCAAGGGCATATGCTTTGTTTACATTACACACTTTGCTTAATGCAATTATCTGTTGTTCGCAACTTAATACTAATGGGGTGTTCGGATTGATATCTCCGGGAGTGGATTATTAGTCATAGATGCAGTTGGATGGCGGTCTATGTATTTTGTTGTAATGCCCAGAGTAAATCTCATAGTGATCTTCTTGACATATCACGTTTATCTTTATTCTATCAATTGCCCAACTGTAATTTGTTTACCCAGCATGTGCTATTTTATCTATGGAGAGACACCACTAGTGAACTATGGACCCCGGTCCTATTTACATCATATTGCTATCACCTGTTTACTTTACTCGCACTGTTTACTTTACTCGCATACTATATTGTTTTCCACTCGATACGCTCATAACCTTTGTTTCAAGCAAACCGGTGAGATTGACAACCTCATCGCAAGTTGGGAACAAAGTATTTGTTTGTGTGTGTGCAGGTTCCGCGTTGCTACTGGCCGAAGACGAGTCAACAAGTATCGTTAACGGCGCCCTTGTTGGAGTGTTATTAAGCCAGTCTGCATCACCTTCAGTCGTCACCGTCTCTCCTCTCCTGACCGATATTAAACCTTGGTATCTTAACTGAGGGAAAACTAGCCGCTATATTCATCATACCTTCCTCTTGGGGTTCCCAACGGGCTGGTCATTCACCACGCACAAGGACTGTCTGCTCCCACGTCCACTTGGCGCTAGCTGCTATTTTTCTGGCGCCGTTGCCGGGGAGGAAGAGAAGACTTCTGCGAGGGGAGTTTTTCGCACACACATCCTTTACTTTGTTATTGTTTTGCTTTACTTTATTTATTTTACTTGCATCGTTTTATATCAAAAACCCAAAAAATTTAGAATCCTTGGTAGTTGTTTTTACTTGTTTACTTTCGTTTTGCTGAAATGGCCAATCCTGAAAACACCAAGTTGTGTGACTTTACTAGCACGAACAATAGTGATTTTATCTGCACTCCTATTGCACCACCTGCTACTGCTGCAAACTTTTATGAGATTAAGCCTGCTTTATTGAACCTTGTTATGAAAGAACAATTTTCTGGTGCTAGTACTGAAGATGCTGCAGCTCATCTCAACAATTTTGTTGAGCTATGTGAGATACAGAAATATAAGGATGTTGATAGTGATATTATTAAGCTCAAGCTGTTTCCTTTTTCTTTAAGAGGAAAAGCTAAAGATTGGTTGCTGTCTTTGACTAAGAATAGTATTGATTCATGGGCTAAGTGTAAGGATGCTTTTATTGGTAGATACTATCCTCCTGTTAAGATTATAGCTTTGCGTAGCAATATTATGAAGTTTACTCAGTTTGATAATGAACATGTTGCTCAAGCTTGGGAAAGAATGAAATCTATGATAAAGAATTGCCCCACTCATGGACTGACTACTTGGATGATTATCCAAACTTTTTATGCAGGACTGAATTTTTCTTCAAGGAACCTACTTGATTCAGCTGCTGGAGGCACTTTTATGTCCCTTACCTTGGGCGCCGCATCAAAGCTACTTGACAACATGATGGTAAATTATTCTGAATGGCACACCGAAAGAGCTCCACAAGGTAAGAAGGTAAATTCTGTTGAGGAAACCTCTTCCTTGAATGATA
Organism: Dactylis glomerata; assembly: GCA_007115705.1. NCBI lineage: Eukaryota > Viridiplantae > Streptophyta > Magnoliopsida > Poales > Poaceae > Dactylis > Dactylis glomerata. Next base: position 1,167,534 of record QXEO01001056.1, on the reverse strand, counting down.
AGATTGATACCATTATGGCTATGCTTGCTAATGATAGGACTCATGTTGATCCTAATAATGTTCCTTTGGCCTCTCTGGTTGCTCAAGAAGAGCAAGTTGATGTGAATTTCATTAGAAACAATAATTTTAACAACAATGCTTATAGGAATAATTTTGCTAGTAACAATTATAGGCCGTATCCTTCTACCAATGGTAATGGTTATGGTAACTCTTATGGTAATTCCTACAACAACACTAGGGCCACGCCCTCCGAGCTTGAGGTAATGCGCAAGGACTTCATCGGTAAGCAAACTGCTTTTAACAAGTCTGTTGAGGAAAAGTTAGGCAAAATTGATATTCTTGCTTCTAAAGTTGATAGCCTTGCTCATGATGTTGAACTTCTGAAATTAAAAGTGTTGCCTAATGATGTGAAAGAGAACAATGTTTTTGCTACCGCTAATGCTATTCAAGTTGGAATTGATGAAAATATTAGATTGTTAGCGGAATTGCATGCCAGGTGGGAAAGAGAAGATGAGATGGCTAGAGAGATGAAGGTATGTACCATTACTACCTCTAATGATGTTGCTCCTACTGGTATCAATCCTCTTACTTTGATTGGTGTAGAGAAAACTCCCACTCCTTGTGTTAAAAAACCTAAAACTGCCAAAACTTTTGTCTCAAAAGAGTGCTGAAATTTTTCAGAGTGTGGGAGATGATAGCTCTACTTCTTTTAATGATTTTGATGTTGATGGCTGCAATATATCTGAAGTAATTTTGTTCTTGCAAAAGCTTGCTTTGACTCCCCATGCTAGTTCTTTAAATATTGCTTTTACTAAGCATATTACCAATGCTCTCATAAAGATTAGGGATGAAAAGTTGAAGCAAAGAGCCTCTGTTCCCAAGAAGTTAGAAGATGGTTGGGAACCCATCATTGATATGCATGTTAATGGTTATGATTGCCATGCTTTATGTGATCTAGGTGCTAGTATTTCTATCATGCCTAGAAAGATTTATGACATGCTTGATCTACCACCGCTTGAAAAGTGTTATTTTGATGTTCCTATTGCTGATGTTGCTAAGAAGAAACCTTTGGGAAGGATTAATGATGTTCTTATTGTGGTTAACAATAACCTTGTTACCGTTGATTTTCTTGTTATGGACATTGAATGCCATGCTTCCTGTCCTATTATTTTGGGAAGACCCTTTCTTCGAACTGTAGGTGCTATCATTGATATGAGGGAAGGCACTATCAAGTATCAATTCCCACTAAAGAAAGGTATGGAACACTTCCCTAGGAAAAGAAATAAATTAATTTTTGACTCTATTCTTAGAGCAAATTATGAGCTTGATGCTTCATCTCTTGATATTACTTGATTCGCAATTTTCTGCGCCTAGCTCAAAGGCGTTAAAGAAAAGCACTCTTGGGAGATAACCCAATGTTTTCTTTTCAGTACTTTTTCTTTTATTTGAGTCTTGGAAGTCATTACTACTGTAATGACCGCTCCTTATCTTGTTTATTTTGTTTTTGTGCCAAGAGAAGCCTCTAATTTGAGTGAGGTAAAGATTTGGGGATGTTGCTGTCCTGAAACTGTTTTCGGTGCTGCACCGTAAAAATTCGTATAAATTCTCTGTTTATCTTTTGGACCTGCGATTTCTTGTGCATATGCCCCAGGTTATATCCAAACTTTTGTTAGTTGAACACTTTTTGTTTTGAGCAACATAAAATCCCTCAAAAATTCGACCTTTGTCAGCTGTTCAGTTTTGACAGATTTCTGCCAATATTTGTGTTTGCCACTTTATCGCTTTCTTTTGAGTTGTTTTGATCATGGAACTTTTGGGGAGGTTGCTACAGTAGTATGTGCTATATATGTGGTGGTTTTGAGTTGAAACCTGAAGCAAATAGAGGATTGATTATATGTTATGCTTGCACTAATGTTGCTAATAGAATTGTGTTTAGTTTTGTATGAAGGAAGTTTTCAAGTGTAGGGATTGGAGAATGATGAGATGAGTTGAAGAATGGACAAAAGCTCAAGCTTGGGGATGCCCATGCATCGCCCCAAGAAATATCCAAGAAGTACAAGCGTCAAAGCTTGGGGATGCCCCCGAGGCACCCCTTCTTCATCGGCAAAAATCAGGTCACCTTTCAAAACACTATATTTTAATTGCTTCATGCACTATGTGTTTTTCTTGGAGCGTCAGTTGTTTTAGTTTTCTTAGTTGGTTTAGTTTGTTTGTTTGCTGCAATAAATGGTTGGACCCCAACAAATTTCTTTTGGAGAAGTTGCCTCGTTTTCATTTGCAAAGAACGCTCTAGTGTTCATTCTTATTAAAAATCAAGCGTTCTTCTTTTTCTGCTGCTGCTTTTGGTTTTCGTTTTCGCCTTGATTTGCGTTCAGACCTTGTCATATCTTTTCATCAAGGTGTATTTTTGCCTCTGATCTTTATTGGTTTTCATCAAAAGAGGTGTTTTTAAAAATTTCAAATGGTGTTGGAAAAGAGAAAAAGCTTTGTGCAAAATAGTGGTACAAGAAGAGCTTGTGTAGACTGTGGCTTAGGCTTTTTCATGTCATGCTTGATGTCTTTTTGATAGTATGCTTAGTGGTTTTGCTGTAGCATGACTTGTCTCAAATAACTGAGATTGCTTAATGAGCCTTTGAAAAAAATCATGCGTTGTTTTTATTGTATGGAAGCATTATTTTGGTTTTCTCCTTGATGCTTTATTTGGGTTGACTTGGCGCATGCTCACACATGTTAGACTCTTACAAAGTCGCCAATAGCCTTCATGATCATTTAGTTTTTGACTTTTTATGCCATCTTATGCTTCTTTTAATGTCACTTTGTAGCTTTGCATGATTATGGCCATTATTGCTCTCTTAGTTGGTTGCTCCCAGTCTTTTGCTAGCCCTCGCCTTGTACTGAGTATGAGCTCTACTCGTGCATCCAACTCCTAAAAGCCAAAGTTTTCCAAAGTGTCCACCATACATACCTACTAGCAATTTGCTATTCCAAGTAAATTTGACTTGCTTTTATTTTCTCTTCAAATTAAACTCTTACCAGTGTTATGCGAAATTCGGTCAGTAAAGCTCTCACGAACCGGAAGGCACACTTTACTTTTTCCTATTCTTAAAAATCTGACATTGTGGTCTCTTATGTTGAGTTGTTATGCTTGCAAGTTGTAAGTTGGATTCTAGCCCAGCCAATGTGTCATGGGGCAAGCTTTCAACATTGCACTTCTTATTTGAGTTGATATCGTGATCTTTTGTTTATGGATGCCCGCGGTGTGAAATGAATTGGGAATCTTGTGGGGATCATGGAGTTTGTATATGTGTTAGGGAAACGCCGGGCCGCCAATATAAGCCATGCATAATTCATGGTGGAAATTTGCAGCATACCCATGGTGAACATTCGACGACGCATCTCACAATAAAAAGCGAAACAAAAGGCAAATAAAAGAGATGTCGAGGTGTTCATTGTCTGCTTGTCCTGTCATTTTGGTGTGGGCTTGTTCCATGTCATCGGGCACGGAGGTACCCCATTGGCGGTTCTCAATGATATGCATATACTTACAATGACAAGAGCCTTGCTTGGGACTCTAAGTAAAGTAGCATGAGGTTTGGGTACTCGTATTCACGGGGCACGAGGTTTTCAACTTATGATTTGTCAAGCATATGCATCATAATTGTTCTCGCATTAACTTTAACCATTCAAGATGCTTATGATGGGGGCAATGAGAGCTCAAAGCCGGTAAGTACCATAATTTTTGAAGGTTATAAAACTTGCAATCACTGCTTCCCTCTGCGAAGGGCCTTTCTTTTACTTTTATGTTGAGTCACCACCTTCTTTCTTTATGCACCATTAAGAGAGCATAGTTGTCATTCTTAGTGTGATATGCATTGTCCCAAAGTTCATTGATTGATTCATGATGATTGGTTTCACTTGTTCTTAAATTATTTGTATCTAGTCGCCCTCTTAAACTTGAAGGTGTCCTATGCATTTATGTTTTGCTCTCTTTGAAGGACAAGCTGAAAACCATTTGTATGTTTTTTCCTTATGATTTTAACACACGTTTGACTTTCATTGTTTCATTATCATAATCTTTTGTTTGTGTTCATTTTCATGTTTACAACATGGTTGCTAAGTTTCTTATTGTCATGATTATATCTTCATGCCCATGTTTTAAGTTCTTATGATCCCAGCTCACAAATGCTTACATATATGATCAAGATTGTGTAGGTGCATGTCACCTCAAAAATTATTCTTTGTTATCACTTACCTACTCGAGGACGAGCAGGAGTTAAGCTTGGGGATGCTTGATACGTCTCAAACGTATCTATAATTTTTGATGCTCCATGCTTGTTTTTACACCATTTGCCTATTGTTTCGTTACACTTCGTGGCACTTTTATGGATTTTCCGGAACTAACCTATTAACGAGTTGCCACAGTGCCAGTTTCCTGTTTTCTGCTGTTTTTGTGTTTCAGAAGTGATACACAGGAAATATTCTCGGAATTGGACGAAACAAGTTCCTGAAGTCTTATTTTACTCGGAAGCTTCCTGAGATCCAAAGAGAAGTACGAGGGGGGCACCAGGGCCCCACACGCGTGGGCGGCGCGGCCAGCCTCCTGGCCACGCGGGGCCCGCGTGAGGGGGCCTGGCCCCTCCTCTGACATCGTCCCTTCGCCTATAAAGACCCCCCGACGGAAAAAACCTAAGTACCCGATCAGATTTCCAGAACACATCGCGATCCGCCGCCACCGTCGACCCGAAGATCGGGAGGGTCCAGAAGCTCTTACCGGCACCCTGCCAGAGAAGGGAATCGCCACCGGAGGTCTTCTTCATCGCCATGCTTGCCTCCGGAGCGATGAGTTAGTAGTCTACCTTGGACTATGGGTCCATAGCAGTAGCTAGATGGTTGTCTTCTCCACCATGTGCTTCATGTTTAGATCTCATGAGCTGCCCTACATGATTGAGATCACCGTTATGTAATTCTACATGTTTGGTTTGTTGGGATCCGATGAATATTGGTGTTTATGATTAAGTTGTTGTACTGAATATTATCTTTTGTTATCTCTATGTTGTTTATGATCTTGCATGCTCTCCGTTGTTAGTAGCTATCTTGGCCGAGTAGTTGCTAGTGACTCCAAGAGGGGGTATTTATGCTCGATAGTGGGTTCATGTCTCTATTTCACCTGGGGGGGTGACAGAAACCTCTAAGGTGGTAGATGTGATATTGCTACTAGGGAGAAAACAACATTCATATGCTCAAGGGCATATGCTTTGTTTACATTACACACTTTGCTTAATGCAATTATCTGTTGTTCGCAACTTAATACTACTGGGGTGTTCGGATTGATATCCCCGGGAGTGGATTATTAGTCATAGATGCAGTTGGATGGCGGTCTATGTATTTTGTTGTAATGCCCAGAGTAAATCTCATAGTGATCTTCTTGACATATCACGTTTATCTTTATTCTATCAATTGCCCAACTGTAATTTGTTTACCCAGCATGTGCTATTTTATCTATGGAGAGACACCACTAGTGAACTGTGGACCCCAATCCTATTTACATCATATTGCTATCACCTGTTTACTTTACTCGCACTGTTTACTTTACTCGTATACTATATTGTTTTCCACTCGATACGCTCATAACCTTTGTTTCAAGTAAACCGGTGAGATTGACAACCTCATCGCAAGTTGGGAACAAAGTATTTGTTTGTGTGTGTGCAGGTTCCGCGTTGCTACTGGCCGAAGACGAGTCAACAAGTATCGTTAACGGCGCCCTTGTTGGAGTGTTATTAAGCCAGTCTGCATCACCTTCAGTCGTCACCGTCTCTCCTCTCCTGACCGATATTAAACCTTGGTATCTTAACTGAGGGAAAACTAGCCGCTATATTCATCATACCTTCCTCTTGGAGTTCCCAACGGGCTGGTCATTCACCACGCACAAGGACTGTCTGCTCCCACGTCCACTTGGCGCTAGCAATATGCAACCCTGAAAGGGGTCAGTACAACAACGTACTGGCAAATGACACATATTTGGTGGCATTTGTGAAAAAGATTAAACTATATGGCATTTGGTTGGAGGATCTCATAGGCTAGAGACTCAATTGTCCATAACTGAGGACACGGCTAAACGCTTAGATTTGACACCCTGCAGGGGTTGTGCACTTTCACCTTAAGACTTATTTTAACCCAAAGAATAAAATAAGACGAGACCTTTCTGAAGAAGCATTCAACCAAACTAGTCTGACCATGCCCCCTATAATTCTGCTACCACCTCGTGTCAGTACTCATGGTTGAACCCTTACAACTTACTCAATCAAGATAGAGCCCATAGTGTCATAAGGCTGCACTGGAAGTACTCTAAAACATGGAAGATATAGTAACCTCTTTAATCTTGAGTGGCAAACCCGATCAGTATCCTGAGTACACATCCTTACCTGGCATGTGCCCCAGAACCCACCTACTTCGCCTCTTCTTATCAAACCAATCCACCTAGGTGATTCATTTTAGTTGAAGTTCTTAATTTGTTCACAAAACAACTTTGACAAGGTGAACATAGCATGGCATCAATATTTTTCAAAGTATTTAGCATCCTAACAGGTAGGGTTCATGGATAGCTACATACTACTAGGATCTAGCATTTTGTAAAACAGTTGAATATTCCACCTATCATGCATACTACTGAAAAACACTACTGCAGTAGTAAAAAGTAGGTAAAAGATATGTGTGTCACTTGCCTTTTTGAAGATTACGATCTTTCACTTCTCTCAACAAAACACATAGCTCTTCGCACAAACTATAACACAAAAATAACACAACATAAACACACCATACAATAGCCACATAGTCAAACAAGACAAACAATTAAAAAATGTGTTGGATTAACAAATTAGATTTCCCAAGATATTGTGATAGAAAAGATATTCCAAAAGAATTATGGATTGTGAGATATGGATTTGAGAGCTTAAATGGCAGGGTCTAATGATTTGAAAGGAGTGGACTTGAAAAGATATCAACTAATGAACCTTTATGCTTTACTAAAGCATGAATTGAACTTGGAATAACTTATGTGAATTTGGATCGCATAAGTGTCAAATAGTGCAACTACAATACTATTGAATAAGTATGACAACAATTACTCATAAATAGTATGCATTATACTTAGGCTTTGGGTATAGATCTTTAAATTACTCAATTAGCACATTTGCAAATTGAATAGTTCAATAATGGTCAACAAGAGCAAAAGGACATGGGGTTGAATATGAATGAGTAATACTTGGGAATATGGCTCAAGGATTCATTGAACAACATGGGGCAAGGATATGTGCTATGATGGTAGAACCAAATCAACACCACAATAGCAGGAGTAGAAACTATGATTCAGATGTATCACACTTTAATCAAATAACACAATTAAAATTTGAATATATGTGAGCTAAACAAACCAGTTTTAGATAGGTATGATATTGGACCAAGATGGTGTCAACATAATCTTTGATAGCTAGCTATGATCATAAAATTTACTATGGTGGAAGGAAACAAGCTGAAAAGAAATAGAATTTATCTATGAAGGAAAATACTCAAATTTTCATATTTGAATTTGAATAGTTGTGAAGTGGTTCAAGAAAATTGGGAATTGATGCTACTAGATAGATTACAGTAAAACAAAGCTACTGCAATTGGAATCATTCTAAAATAAATTTTAGAACTCAAATTATGATGAAATTAGTGATTTAGATGAATTTGAATGCACAAAGTGTGTGCACATATCAACTTTGATGTTTCTTGATTCTATGATGTTCTACATGATTAGAGGATTCCAAAGACTACAAAATTGTAATTTTTGTATGTGTAGAACAAAAGATATGAATTAAACAGTGAAACAGATGGATTTGAATCAATTTGAAAATGAATTTAAATTAATTACTGAAACTATAGGATATTATTGCATCATTGGATTCTTCACTTTATTAGCTTTCTAGAGACATAAAGTTTGTAAATTTTGGATCTAGGGATTGAAAGATATGATTTTTGCAAGATTCAGCAGTTTAAAACAAATTTAAAACAAATTTTGAAATGGGGCACTCCTGGGCTTGACACGTGGCGGCATGAAATTAGCCGATACCGCTTCGGGCGGATCAGGCCTCTGGGGTGTTAGATCTAAGTGAGATCGGGTGGCTTAGATCTAACCATACCCCTTCGCTACTGGATCCAATCTAAGCCGCTAAAGGCTGATCGGACGGTCTAGGGAGGAGAGGAGGAGCTCACCGGCAAGATCTAGGGTTCCGGCGACTGGCGGGCTCGAGCACGGTCAATTTTGTTGCTGGGGAGCTCCTCGGCAAAGACAAAGGTGACAATGAGATGCACGCAGGCACGACGAGCTCAACGGTGTAGGTAGCATGGTCGATCGCGTCTAGGAGCGGCGCTAGGGCTCCGCCGAAGCTCCCAGGTGCTGCGGCGATCTCGTGGGAATACGACGAGCTCGGACCGTGATTTGTTGTGGGGTTTTAAGGGGGAGATAGAAGGGGTGGAGGGGGTATTTATGGGGGGGTTTGCATGCACGAGGGGCTAGGGTTCGGGGCTAGATGAAATCGGACGGCGGCGAGCGACTCCGTGTCCGAGCCGGACTCTGTCCAGAGGAAGGAGACGACCTGATAGGTGGGCCCCACTTGTTAGTGTCCGAACGCGGCGGTGGCGTAACGGTTCGGGGCGCGGGGTCTTGTTGGGCTGGGCCGGCTTCAGAGCCTGGGCCGAATGGTCGCCCCGCGGCCTTTTGACCCTTTTTCTGTTTTCTTGTTTTATTCAAAACCTTTTCATAGTAGCTCCAAATGAGCTCAAATCAAATTCTAAAATTTTATAAAAATCACCACAATGTTTTAAAACAGTAAGAACACTAGTTTTCAAAATAGAAAAAGATTTTTGATGAATTTTTTTAATTGACCGAAAAGGGCTTTGCTTGCATAATCAAAATAGGGTTAGGGTTTTAAAATTAATCCTTTGAAATAATAGAAAAATACTCTATAAAATAATATTTGAAAATTCTTTTTCAAACATAGTTTTATAAATGCAACCTTTAATAAACATAACACATTTTGTAAATCATTCCTTTGCAAGCAAGCTTGCATAGAATTAAGTGTAAAATAATATTTTGGAAACTTTCATTTTCTCATAGGAGTTCTTCAAGAATTACTAGAAAGTTTGCAATAGTTTTTATAATAAAGCTTTTAAATAAACCCAAAAAGTTTTAAATCCCTGTGAAATTTCAATCAATACAACAAAACAAAAACAAAAAAATTATCCCAAAATTTGATAAAATCTTGGGATGTTACAGACTACCACCCTTAAAAGAAATCTCGTCCCCGAGATTGGAGAGGCTAGAAAGAAGGATAGGTTTGGGCTACCTAGGTGGCTACCACCCTTAAAAGAAACTTTTGTGGGCAATCTAGGTACTTGGGTTCAACCAGACATACCTTAGTTTTGACTTGGCACTGGGTCATCTTTTGACTCGGCACTGGGTCATCTTTTGAACCCATAGTTAGCATTCATCTTCATTTCCAATAGGTGGGTGTCTATTCACAAACTTGGGCACCAATCTTCCTTAGGGGTTGCTTGGGGTTAACCTTGCTCCCTTGTAGAGCTTCTATCCAACAAGGTAGTTGTTGAACTACTTTGGATACTGAAGAATCACTCTTTGGGTCAATCAGAAGACCAAGCTAAGGGGTCTCCTGTCTTTATCTCACCCTCTTAGTCAACATCCTTGGAGTTCCTTCATCTTATGGTTCATTCCTTTGTAATCACTTTTAGATCAAGTGGAGCTCTCCTAGTTGGTAGGACTTCTTCCGTTGCATGTCTTCTTCAACGGTAAGCTTGGGGTTCATCCTCACTGTAGTCCTACGTTTTGGCAGCACTTGCCCATTATAAGGGGTGTAATATCCTATCTTCCTAAGGTTAGGGTTTAACAACATCGTCTCTCATAGGTATGTCTCTCTAGGTTCGCAAAGCCAACATTATGAGAGCGAATAATAAGAGTAGTAAGAATGGTGATCAATCCATTCTGCACCCAAATCATTACTCCATACATGGTTTATTGAACCTCGTATTCTAACTCTTGGTCAACCTCACTAGCTTTAACAAAAGTTTTCTTGGATATGGAACCGATGCTCCAATTTCCATTTTTTTGAATTTTGAAATCAAAATCTATCGTTCCTTTGCTAGGGGTTTGCGACAAAACTTATGGCATTAACTCTTCTGGTTGTAGTTTCTTTGGTTAGTCATCTTATGAGAAGGACATAAAGGCTTTATTCAATACTGTTTGTCCATTTTTCTTACATGCTTTTTCAAAATCTATTACAACCAGTAGCTAAAAATACTCATTTCCAGTTGGCCACTCCTGATTGTGTCTTCTCCTTGAATTTCGAGCATCTTTGGTCTTCTCCGTTCACGGCAGTCATGGATGTGCTTTTCTCTGGGCATCGATTTGAATAGTGTCCCTTTTGTTTGCACTTGAAACAAGTGACATGGTTGAGGTCCATCTTCCCACTATCTTGTATGTCTGCTTCGTCGTTATTTTCCGGACATTTGTTCGCATGATGTCCTGTCTTCTTGCAATTGAAACACAACACCTTGCTATAGACCTGCTTCTTCTTCTTCTTTTTGGGTCTCTCTAAGGCTAGGAGATCTCTTACTTCATTTTCTTCATATCCTACTACGGTAGTAGGAAACCTTTCTCGTTTCTTTGTGCAGTTTCCAGGCAAGCGTTCTTGTTTTCTGCCTGTTAAGCAACTTTTGGTGGTAGTGTCAAGGGCTCCTTCCTTGTCTTCCACTTCCACCTTCGCTTTAGGTCTTCTATATTCAGGGGTTCTTGCTAGCAAATGACTCAGTCTATCCTTAGCTTGTTGGTTCATTTGTTGCACCGTGAAGTAGAACTTACATTCTCTGGGGACATGATTGGTTCCATCGCATAGGAAACAAGTGACCATACTCATAGGACATTATCTAGTTGGGTGACTAGTATTGCAATGATGGCATTGTTCCTGACATTCTTTAGACAGATGTCCTATTTCTCCGCAGATCTTGCAGGCTAGCAATGTTATCTTAGCTTCATCTCTTGGTTCCTTGCTACCAAGATTGTTTTGGGGCAGGTTGTTATTGGTACTAGCCAAAATCTGGGGCATCATTTGTACCATTCGAGAATGATCATCCAGTACTTGCTGCATTCCTGGAGGTAACTCTTTGCTATCTGAGTTGATCAAATTCTGAGTCAAGACTGGCATCAATTCAGCATGTACTTCTACCATCCATTGTATCGCTATAACCAACTAGGGTTTGTTAAGACTGTTCAGGTGTTGAGGATACATCTGTTTTGATTGTGGGTCAGGCTTAGATATAGATGAGAAATTTGATAGAAGGGATCTAAAGAAGATTCCTACCCAAACACAGCAGATCAAGACAATTCATCTTATAAAAATCACTCATCTAGCATTCATCACATAAAACACAAAAGGCAACTTCTAACAAAAGGTATGGTCACACCCCAGTTTGGTATGATCAAAGATGTAACATAAGATCGTTCGGTTCTACGACTAATAGTATTGGTGGTCTATTCTACTTGAACTGTGCCAGGTATGCTTTTGTATTTCCCGTCCGGCGACGTTTGGCTTTGTTGTCTACGGACTTCTCTCCACTTGTCTCCATAGAAGTCTCCTCTTCGGTGGTCCTGGGCGTCTCTTGCCTCTTGGGGTCCTCCTGGGGCGCCTCTGGAGTTGCTTCCTTGTCCTTGTTAGCTTGTGGTGTTTCCTTCTTGGTTGGCTTTGGATCAACCTTCTTCAAGCGCTGGTGGAGATATGCACATTGGCCTTGCAGTCCTGCAATCTGGGCTTCCTGAGCTTCAATCTTGAATACAAGTTTGTCATTGGTGGCTTCAAGTGTCTCCTGCTTGTCCTTCGTCTTCAGTATTATATCCTCCAATAACTCGATTCTTTCCTGCCTTTCCTGGAGTAGATCCTTCTCATCATCTATGGCGTCCATCTCGGCATGAAGTGCGTGCTCTAAGCTGTAGATGTGTCCTTCCAAATCCTCAAATTGAATTTCGGACCAAGGTATTGTTGCACGGTTTCCTGGAGTCCTCATAGGCCATCCTTCCAAGTTGCGTCTTCCAAAGAGGTGGAATGGCATACCCAAGTTGAATATTTCCTTGGAGTATGTTTCACATATACGTGACAAAGCCTCTTGCATAGCCATCACAACTCCTAACTCCCAAGATGAGTACCTTCTTGCATAAACCACCGTCTCGGTAGGCGGCTCGATAGTACATCCTTTGATCTTTGTCTCAATCAACCACCAAGTTCTTCCTAGAATGCCACTTTGCAACACTCTGCCACGAAAAGTGGGAGGGGCCAAGTTTAGCATTCGAGAAAGGCAAGAAAGCTGGTCGCTGAAGTACTCTGTGTCATCATCACAGGGAGTCTTCATCTTGGTAAATTGGGCCATCTAAACAAGGAAGAGAAAGGAACTAAGTTAGTAAATGAATATGTTAAGTCTTACAAGAATATGCAACAGATTGTAGTGCAAATAAATTCTTAAATTTTTTGAGAAAACGGGATGAAAAGTTTTGAGAGAAAATCCTAGGGCTTCCTAATCTATTCCAAACCTAGGGTCTCGATCCTATAGGCAACACTATGCTCTGATACCATTCTGTAACGCCCTACCTTTAGAAAAAGGCAAAACTCCTGTGTTAAGTGCTACTCCCTCGATCACTGATAGCACCACGGTACAAAATATAGTAATTATTGCAATAGTATTAAAATTACAACATAAATCCAGTTATATAGGTCTTCAACCTTACAGATACACCGCATAAAACATAGTAGTAATGAGCCTCCATCTTCATCACGTGCCACAGGCAGACATGTTGGAATGTAGACTCGAGATCCTACTAATCGTTCCTCATCCGAAAAACCTGCACGTTTGAATATGCAGCCCCGAAAGGGGTCAGTACAACAACGTAATGGAAAATGACACATATTGGGTGGCATTTGTGAAAAAGACTAAACTATATGACATTTGGTTGGTGGATCTCATAGGCTAAATTGCATAAAGCCAATTTTATCCTACAATTCTTTGCAAAACTTTCTTTCAAACTTTTAGTTTATAAGGATCAAGATAACCCCCATACATTACATACTGGCCGGTATGTAGTTTCTGGGCGAAACTCAACAAAGTCGGAACAACAGAAACCACCACCCCTCGGAGTTTATGGCCCTGAGCTCCTACCTAAGGGTTTCTAGTCATGTTTTAAAACATTCAGAAACGGTGATGAGATTCTTCCGTACATTCCATGACTAGATACTCAATTGTCCATAACTGAGGACATGGCTAAACGCTTAGATTTGACACCCTGCAGGGGTTGTGCACTTTCACCTTAAGACTTATTTTACCCCAAAGAATAAAATAAGACGAGACCTTTCTGAAGAAGTGATGTCTAAGGACGCGTCTGTTCTTGTAGACAGTGTTGGGCCTCCAAGTGCAGAGGTTTGTAGAGCAGCAGCAAGTTTCCCTTAAGTGGATCACCCAAGGTTTATCGAACTCAGGGAGGAAGAGGTCAAAGCTATCCCTCTCAAGCAACCCTGCAATTACGATACAGAAAGTCTCTTGTGTCCCCAACACACCCAATACACTTGTCAGATATATAGGTGCATTAGTTCGGTGAAGAGATAGTGAAATACAAGTAGTAGTGATGATTATAAGTAGTAAATGTAATCTGAAATAAATATCACTGCGAGCAAACATCTAACAAAACTGAATGTAAACGGTGTGCAAAGCTTGGAAACAAGGCCTAGGGATCATACTTTCACTAGTGGACACACTCTCAACAAATATAACATAATTGAACTAATAGATACTATCATCAATATGCAACTCAAAACAATTCTCCAATGGAAAACGAACACTAATCATGCGTAGGGCTACGAAGCGCTCCTCAAAGTCCATATGTACCCAAACTAGATTGTCCCACACTATCACCATGAACGCACTAGATGGTTCCAACAAACACCAACAATTCATAGAGACATTAACCAAAAAGATACACATGATGCGCACACTAGTCACCTTCACACCATGATACAAGGTATCTCCGGAGATTATAAATATAAAGCACGGGAGTAGCATAATATCTGAATAATAGCATCTACCAATTCAACTAGATATAAAGCTCACGATCACATAAAGATCACATCATGGGAGAGAGAGGTGAACCACATAGCTACCGGTAGAGCCCTCAGCCCCGGGGGAGAACTACTCCCTCCTCATCATAGGAGACAGCAAGGTTGATGGAGATGGCGGTGAGGTCGATGGAGACGGCGGAGACGGCGATGGAGACCGATGGAGATGGCTCCGGGGGCACTTCCCTGTCCCGGCAGGGTGCCGGAATAGAGACTTCTGTCCCCCGAAATTTGTCGGCGGCGGCGGCGGAGCTGCAGAACTGTTCTGGGAAAAATGCCGATTGTTTTAGGGTTTTCCGTCCTGAGGCTTCTTATAGGCGAAGGGGCTTCGTCAGAGGTGGACCAGGGTGGCCTCACAATGGGTGGGCGCGGCCAGGGGCTGGGCCGTGCCCCCCTGTTGTGTGGCCAGCCTCTGGCCCCTCTCCGGCTCCCTTTTGGTCCTCGTCCTTCGTCCGGGTAAAATAGGAGTTTCCGAACTTGTTTCGTCCAATTCCGAGAATATTTCCTGTGTAGCTTTTCTGAAACATAAAAACAGCAGAAAACAGGGAACTGGCACTGTGGCATCTTGTTAGTAGGTTAGTTCCAGAAATCGCATAAAAACGCCACGAAGTGTAACGAAACACAAGGCAAATGGTGTAAAAATAAGCATGGAGCATCAAAAATTACAGATACGTTTGAGACGTATCAAGAAGCATTCAACCAAACTAGTCTGACCGTGCCCCCTATAATTCTGCTACCACCTCGTGTCAGTACTCATGGTTAAACCCTTACAACTTACTCAATCAAGACAGAGCCCATAGTGTCATAAGGCTGCACTGGAAGTACTCTAAAACATGGAAGATATAGTAATCTCTTTAATCCTGAGTGGCAAACCCGAGCAGTATCCTGAGTACACATCCTTACCTGGCATGTGCCCCAGAACCCACCTACTTCGCCTCTTCTTATCAAACCAATCTACCCAGGTGATTCATTTTAGTTGAAGTTCTTAATTTGTTCACAAAACAACTTTGACAAGGTGAACATAGCATAGCATCAATATTTTCAAAGTATTTAGCATCCTAACAGGTAGGGTTCATGGATAGCTACATACTACTAGGATCTAGCATTTTGTAAAACAGTTGAATATTCCACCTATCATGCATACTACGGAAAAACACTAATGCAGTAGTAAAAAGTAGGTAAAAGATATGTGTGTCACTTGCCTTTTTGAAGATTACAATCTTTCACTTCTCTCAACAAAACACGTAGCTCTTCGCATAAACTATAACACAGAAATAACACAACATAAATACACCATACAATAGCCACATAGTCAAACAAGACAAACAATTAAAAAGTGTTGGTTTAACAAATTAGATTTCCCAAGATATTGTGATAGAAAAGATATTGCAAAATAATTGCGGATTGTGAGATATGGATTTGAGAGCTTAAATGGCAGGGTCTAATGATTTGAAAGGAGTGGACTTGAAAAGAAATCAACTGATGAACATTTATGCTTTACTAAAGCATGAATTGAACTTGGGATAACTTATGTGAATTTGGATCACATAAGTGTCAAATAGTGCAACTACAATACTATTGAATAAGTGTGACAACAATTACTCATAAATAGTATGCATTACACTTAGGCTTTGGGTATAGATCATTAAATTACTCAATTAGCACATTTGCAAATTGAATAGTTCAATAATGGTCAACAAGAGCAAAAGGACATGGGGTTGAATATGAATGAGTAATACTTGGGAATATGGCTCAAGGATTCATTGAACAACATGGGGCAAGGATATGTGCTATGATGGTAGAACCAAATCAACACCACAATAGCAGGAGTAGAAACTATGATTGAGATGTATCACACTTTACTCAAATAACACAATTGAAAATTAAATATATGTGAGCTAAACAACCAGTTTTAGATAGGTATGATATTGGACCAAGATGGTGTCAAGATAATCTTTGATAGCTAGCTATGATCATAGGATTTACTATGGTGGAAGGAAACAAGCTGAAAAGAAATAGAATTAATCTATGAAGGAAAATACTCAAATTCTTATATTTGAATTTCAATAGTTGTGAAGTGGTTCAAGAAAATTGGGAAGTGATGCTACTAGATAGATTACAGTAAAACAAAGCTACTGCAATTGGAATCATTCTAAAATAAATTTTAGAACTCAAATTATGATGAAATTAGTGATTTGGATGAATTTGAATGCACAAAGTGTGTGCATGTATCAACTTTGATGTTTCTTGATTCTATGATGTTCTACATGATCAGAGGATTCCAAAGACTACAAAATTGTAATTTTTAGATGTGTAGAACAAAAGATATGAATTAAACAGTGAAACAGATGGATTTGAATCAATTTAAAGATGAATTTAAATTAATTACTGAAACAGTAGGGTATTATTGCATCATTGGATTCTTCACTTTATTAGCTTTCCAGAGATATAAAGTTTGTAAATTTTAGATCTAGGAATTAAAATATATGATTTTGCAAGATTCAGCAGTTTAAAACAAATTTAAAACAAATTTTGAAACGGCCTCTTGGCGCTGGCGGCCTTGGCGATCGAGCAGCGCCCTGGTGATCTCAGAGAACAACACCTGCTCCGCGTACGTGCTGCATCGCAACAATGGATCGTCGAAATAAACTTGGCTAGCTGAAGCGAGATTAACCCGTAACGAATCGGTAGCATCTTGGCATGAGTCATCCGTATATAGTATACGGACCCAAAAACTTCACTGCTGCGCTTGGTTGTTCACGTACATTAGCATCAGCGAAAAGGTTAACTATTTCTTACTACAAATTTTGGCATGCATTACATATATATATGCTCCAACAACAAAAAAAGACTCATAAACACTAGCACCCATGGCATATTTTGGGGCATTACATAAGATTCGGAACTGGGTTGCGGGCCAGCGAGCTATACTGCATCTTGAACTTGGTCACCAACACTTATTTTGGATCGGAGGGAGTACCATTTAGTCCTAGCGCTAGATTGTCAAGGAGAACATGAATTCTGTAGGTGGTTCTGAGTTTTGACTATGGTGGGTTTTTTTGTGTAAGCTGCTCAACGCAAGTACCACTGACAGTAAAGCTTTCTTTCCTTGGGCTAATTTTTGTGGAATTTTGTCTCTCCGCATGTAATATCTGCTCTGGCTCCCTTATGTGGATCACACAAGGCAGTAAAATCCTTCCCTGAAAAAGGATGGTTAGTAAAACCGTGATTGCCGTCGCACCGTGGCTATCTAGCCTATTTATCTAGCGCATTTCCTTGTGTTCCTTTTATTTATGTAGTCTTTTTTGGGAAGATTCATGAGTACCTAAGTTTCAATATGCACACCATTTCAGACTTCTAAGTTTCAGAAATTTTTTAATGACTCGTTTACATATTGAATTGAATCTATTTACCTGGAAACAGGAGTACCCATGTTCAAAAAAATTGCTAATGCCTGCTACTACTCATGTACTGTGTTTTGTCAAGAAGAAACGAAAGCTCCACTCCTGAAGAGTACGATGCTGAGAATGTAGTACCACAATGACAGGCTAGCATTTCTACTACCCAGGCTTCACAATTCACAAAATCTAACCACGTTGTAATTCGCCAAAAATGTGAATGGAAGACATAAAATATGCTATGTAAAATGGCAACATGGCAACCCATCAAACCAGCAAATATCTCCAAAACAGCCCAGTCCAGTTAACTATCCTAGCCGTGACCAGCCCAAGACAGAACGCTCAAAGACATAGCCAGAACGCTCATCAAACCATATTAGGCCCAACCCCTCTTTATAGGTCCTTTAACAGTATACGTATACCCAGATGGTATAACTTTGGAGGTGCATGACAGGAGCCAACTCCAAGTTAAACAGTGCAACAACAGACCAAGAAACTGCCACGAAAAGAGTGGAAACATCTCATGCACCTCCAAAGAAATCCGCTGTTATTACAGGGTGTATTCACAAGTATCAAAACTGAAACACCTCCATGGGCAACTCTGCCGGCAAAGGTAAGAAATAAGCTTGTCTGCAATCCGAGAGATCAACGGCACAGGAAACACCACCATCGTCGATTTTGTGCTCTGAAGAGGATTTATGCCATGCCACCACCACGACATGGTCAAAGCTTCAGGGGGGTCTTGCTGACAAGGCCACAGAATTTGACAGTCTCATGGTATATTTAGTATCTTCTTCAGCTTTGCCACAAGCTTCCAGTCATCCAGCGACAACTCATCCTGTGGTAATGATGTTAAATAAATTATTAGTAACCGGTGGCCTGGCGCCAATATAAGCGGACAAGGTGAAATGCGGAACAAAAAGTTGGACTTGCCCTGTAGTTTGCTTTCAGAAGATCGATGGATCGCCTTGTGATGTGGCTGACAAGCTCATCTTCCATCTCAAAGTGCCTGCCGAAACTCTTCTGCTGCTCATCAGAATTGCTCCCAATAATCTGGTCACACAACCCAGTACCCATGTCAAGCAGAAGATGATAAATCCAACAAAGTAGAAAGAAACGAGTAACACAAGATAGAACCAACCTTTATAGCCACCTTTTGCCCTTTTGTGGCTGTGTCAACTTGTTTGTGATTAATTTCAATAGAAGCAATCTTCCCAATATCAATAAATTCTTTTGAGGGTATGCAGATAGGCGTCCCGATCTACATGACAAGGGGAAATGATGAATGGCATCATATCTTGAGAAAGATGTAAACAATCATTCGATGACAAAGGGGAAAATGTAGAAGAACATTCAAGTCTTAGGACATTTAATTCTCCATGTGACAGTTTCTACTTCTTACATATGAGCCTATTGGTATTTGTTTATCTAGGATAGTTAGTTCTTAACTACTGAGTATTCATGAAAAAGTAACTTCTTAAGTACAAAAGCTAGTAAAGAAGGGTTGAGAAAATGTAAATGTCACAAAGGGGAAAATGTAGAAGAACATTCAAGTCTTTGGACATTTAATTCTCCATGTGACAGTTTCTACTTCTTATATATGAGCCTATTGGTATTTGTTTATCTAGGCCAGTTAGTTCTTAACTACTGAGTATTCATGAAAAAGTAATTTCTTAAGTATTAGTAAAAAAGGGTTAAGAAAATGTAAATGTCAGTGACCGCCAGAATACCTTAGCTATTCCTTCAAGGATATCGACACCCAAAACGATTGGATCTTTCTTGTTGAAGACACAGTTTGGCATGATCTTGAGAACACAGGGGAAAACAGCTTCTTCGGCGCTTTCCCTCTTCTTCTCCTCCTTTACGTTCTTAATGTATGCTGTGAACTGGTCAAAAAGGTGGTATATAATATCTGCCACAAAGATCTTCACACCCGACTCTTCTGCAAGATCACGGGCATCGGGCATCACTTTGACATCAAACGCCAAGATGGTTGCATATTCTTTCTTTCTCTCAAGCATAACACTGGCCTTCATAACATCTTTCTTGTGGACCGGCCCTATGCTGAAATCGCAGAAGGGGATATTCACAGCGGGGCTCTTCAAGAACTCAGTGAGAGCTTCCAGTGACCCCAGCGTTGATGCTTGCACATAGACACCCTCACCACTCTTATCAATCCGGTTCCTAACCCTAGCCATCTCTTCCATTACAGCATCCTTCAGGTCCTCTATATCCTCATCAGGTCGTACCGCATATAGAGCAGTCCCCGCAATTGCATGTTCGAGACCCTGACAAAGAACACTCATTAATTTTCAGATGTAAGTCATATAAGACTCTGAAGTGCCAAAAATATATGAACCCACCTGCGCTGATATTTTAATTCCCTGTGCGGCTCTGATCTTCTTATGGTGAAGGTAGGTGCCCTGAAAATTTGTGTTTGAACGTATTACTCCAACTTGAACTTAATAACCAAGGGACAAAATCATCTTAGTGTACAAGAAATAATGAATGATAATTTGAAGGCTTTCAGCGTCTTAGTAGGCCTAAGCACGGTCAATTGGTAAGTAAAAGGAAGAAATACAGGTAGCTACTTCCTGAAACTAATATACAGAAGGACAAAAATACATCATGCTGGTGAAAAGAATAGATGGCATTAAAATGACAAAATCAGACCCAGATCATCTTAGCGCAGAAAAAATGGTCACACGTGGCGAGTATCATGAGACTAATTTACTATTCCCCCAGTACGCACAAAATAAACATCATAACATAAATCTCAGGAACAGAGTGTGAACATATTAACATAATGTAAATCTCACAGTATATAAAACGATTTAATGGAAGCTATCACAAAGCACCAAAAGAGAATGAATCTTTCAGGTAGCAGCATAGTTAAACAGCACTATTTTCAGGTGGCAGCGTAGTAAACAGCACTATAATGATTTACACACCTTTACTCGAAGCTCTTTCATCGGGTGTGGTGTTAACAAAGCTCTGATGGTTGTCACAATGGGCCCCTATATGACAAACAGCAAACACAAATTAAATCTTACATACGACGGTGACATACTTGCTTCATAAATTGCAATTATAAACTTATAAGGCAAAGTGTTTTTTACCTGCATACCACACACGACTATTTGATCTCCTTCATGGAGCATACCATTAACCAGCACAACATCAACTGTAGTGCCATGACCTTCTATGACCTTAACTTCCAGCACAGTACACTGAAACACAATATGATCATAAGAGTGCATTCTTCTACAGCGACAAGAAATTTAATGCTGCACACTGAAAAACGATAAGACAATACTCCCTCCATTTCAATGAATAAGGCCTTTTTTTAAGTCAAACAAATTCAAGTTTGACCAAAATTTTAGAAAAAACTATCATCAACTGTAATGTTATGTACATGTCATATGAATATATATCATGATGTATCTAACAATATGGATTTAACAACGTACATGTTAACAATCTGCTCTTAAATCTTGGTCAAAATTTACATAATTTGACTTCTCAGAAAAAACATAAGCCTTATTGAAACGGATGTAGTATCATAATAGTGCATTCTTCTACAGTGGCAAGTAAATTTATGCCCAGTACCTGGACTTCATCAACAAAAGTAAGTTTTTCTTCCATTGTCTTCTGTGCCCATTGCACCAATAGTAGAAGCAGATCAGGAATGCCTTCACCACTGCACAGAGTAGTGCATTATGTGTTAAGGAAAATATGCTATTATTGTAGTTGCTGTCAGAAATCTGAACGAATGAGCCAATAAGTTGAATGGTAGATCATGCCTTAATGCACTTGTAGGCACGATGTTAAATGTATCTTCCATCTCCTTGTTCTTGTAGTACAAAGCAGTATTCACACCTTGCATCTTGAATTGTGTCACAATCTGTACGATAAAACAGATGCATGTGATTAGAGCAACACCAACTAAAAGTTCTTTTTCTTCATAAAAAGGAGGAGGTTATAATGTCCACACACATCAGTAAGCCTCGTATTGAACTCCATCTTGACATCTTCATTTTGTTGTCTTAAAGCCTTCCCGATAGGAGCATTGGGACAAGCCTTCCAGCCATAAAGACGATCAACCTTCATGCAGCAATAACAACCAAACAAATTAATGGGTGAACAGTAAGAAAGCCAAAGGTAAAAGGAAGAAAAGTTGAAAAGCATAATACCTTGTTCAAAGCAACAATAAATACTGCTTCTCGATCTTTCAAAAGATTCAGGGATTCTATTGTCTGAGGTTCGAGCCCATGCATAATGTCAACAACCAAAATAGCAATGTCGCACAAACTTGAACCTCTAGAACGCAGATTACTGAAGGACTCGTGCCCTGGAGTATCAATAACAAGCAGGCCTGGAACCTTAAGGGTAGCATCAGCCTTCAATTCCCTTGTTCTCTCCCTAATGTTTTCAGTTGGGAAGTATGTAGCCCCAATCTGTTGAGTAATACCACCAGCTTCTCCTTCTTGTACATTAGTCCGTCTTATACAATCCAGTAACTTTGTTTTCCCGGTATCGACATGACCAAGGATGCAACATATTGGTGAACGAAGGTTGCTATCATTTTTAGTGTCATCGTCTTTAGAAGAAGATCCTTTCCTCCCTTTATTCCTTTTAGTAACTCCATTACTGGGACCCACATCTTCATTTTCACTCTTCTTATTGTTTACAACAGGCGGAGCAACATTTTTTACAGCAGGTACTGTAGGCACTGTAACAGGCTTCTCCTCCTCCTCCTCTTCCTCCTCAAAAGCATTTGTCTTTGGCAAATTCACATCAATATCATCCCAGCTCTTTGCATCCCAGTCATCTTCATCTTCGTCCTCCTCTTCTTGTTTCGACTCTTCAACGTCTTGATCAGGTTCTGTTTTCGTCTCAGATTCCTCCACCTGAGACTGAGATTCCTGATCCACTATGACATACTCTTCCTCGTCAATGTTGACTTCATTTACCTCTTGCTGTTGTTCTTCAGCTGCCTTCAGAGACTCTGAAGTCTTTACTTGAGCCTTCTTCTTCTTGCTCTCATACTTGGGCTTCTTCTTTATCTCAGGGGCAGCACCGTCAGCTACTTGAACTTCACTCTGCTCAAGGAATTGTCTCCTCATGGCTTCTAACCTCTTTGCTTCCTCCTTCTGCTTCCCGGTCAAGAGCTTACCCTCCATCTTCTTCTTGAGCAGCTTCTCCTTCTCCCTCTCCTTCTTCCTCTTCTTTGCTTCCTCCGCCTTCCTCTCCTCCTCCTCTTTCCTCAGACGCTCCTCCTCCTCTTTCCTCAAACGTTCTTCCTCCTCTTTCTTCCTCCGCTCCTCCGCTTCCTGCCTCTTAGCAAGTGCCTCTTGCATCTCCCGAACGTGCTTAGGGAGCTTCTTCATGTCAACCTTCCCTTTAGGCACCTCCACCTCCTTTTCCTCCTCCTTCTTAACCTCTCCGCCCTTTGCTGCCGCCTTCTTCTCCTTCTCTTTTTCCTTCTTCTTCTTTTTCTTCTTGGCTGCAGCAGACTCCACCTCTCCTTCCCCAACCTTCTGCTCTGCATTGCCATCCTCTGCAGCCTCCTCATCCTCCTTTGCTGCTGGAGCGGAAGGCGGCACCTGGGATGGTTTCTCCTTCTCCTTCTCTGGTGCTGGAGGAGGGCCTTCACCGAGCTCAGCAAGAAGCTTATCCAAATCCTCCTCCTCCTGTGCTGTCCTCCCGCTCTTCTTCTTTTTCTTCTTTGATTTCTTCCCTTCAGCATCATCCACACTGGCAACCGCAGCGGCAGCCACGGTACCCTCCTCCTTCGCCGCCTTGGGCTCAG
Source organism: Dactylis glomerata (assembly GCA_007115705.1). NCBI lineage: Eukaryota > Viridiplantae > Streptophyta > Magnoliopsida > Poales > Poaceae > Dactylis > Dactylis glomerata. The sequence goes on along the minus strand of QXEO01001056.1, from coordinate 1,144,117 downwards.
GCTCCTCGGCATGAGCAGGCTGTTCCTCAATCTCCGCGAGGAGCTTGTCGATGTCCTCGTCATCCACGGTAAACCCACCCTTCTTTTTCTTTTTCTTCGACTTCTTTCCGCCAGCACCATCGGCATCAGAGGCAACCACAGAATCCTCACCTTTAGCCTCCTCTGGCTCGGCATGCTGTGTTGTGGGTTGTGGAGGATCCTCCATCTCAGCCAGGAGCTTGTCGATGTCCTCGTCGTCCACGGTGAACCCGCCCTTCTTTTTCTTCTTCTTCTGCGGTTTCATGGCCACCACGGGCTGTTCCTCCTCTTCCTCGTCGGCGGGCGGTGGCAGAGGAGGGGCGGGCTCGTAGTCGTCGTCCTCTCCGGGGGTGGACGGGCGAGCCCCCTTGCCCTTCTTCTTCTTCTTCTTGGCCTTGCTGAAGTCGAAATCGAGGTCGTCGTCCCCGAGATCGGACCTATCGGCCTCGAGCTCGGCGGTGCTGGCAGCGGTAGAGGAGGCGGCTGGGGCCTCGTCCTCCTCGTCCCCCTCGGCCGCGAGCGCGTCGAAGGCGCTCATCCCTCCCCCGCCGCCGCCCTTCTTCTTCTTCTTCTTGCCGGTGAAGACGAGGTTGATCGGCTCGTCCCCGTCCTCATCGGCTACCGGCGGAGGAGGAGGGGCGGGCTCGTAGTCGTCGTCGTCGTTGGCGGCCGACTTGCCGCCCTTCTTCCCCTTCTTCCCGCCCTTCTTGGCCGGCTTCTCCTTCTCCGCGGCGGGCGGCGGCGGCGCGGCCGTCGCGTCGTCGTCCTGCGGCAGGGAGTACTCGTCGTCGTCGATGACGACGTTTTTCTTGCGCCCCATCGGCGCCGCGCGAGTCGTGTAGGCTAGGGTTCGGGGGTGGGTTGTAGGCCGGGCCCAAAATGCGGCGGCGGTGGTGGCGGCGGATGGGGATCGATTGGAGCGAGAAAACCCTACTTGATGTTCTCGGAACGAGTTAGGGAAGAAAGGAGACGGGAGAGCTAAAAGACCGTTCTACCCTTTTTATTTTGTTTCTTCGTTTATCTTCCTTTGGATTCCTTTACATACCATAAATCATAACACAAATTTAATTTGGACAAAAGGTTTTAAATTCGAAATAAAATGGGAGCATCACATTTCCTTTACATACCATAAATCAGACTTGCAAAATCTTATCATATTTATCACTTGAAAGATGAAAGAAAAGAGTGCAACGAAAACGCCATGCGGACGAGTAGTGGGGTCTGAGGTAAGCCTTGGCTAAACCTAGGAAATCTGACCCAAGTCATCCCGAGTATATCAATTTTCATCGAACTCTATCCAAATACATCTAAATGTGTCAAGTACCATTTAATCGAGTTATCCATTTGGTTAGCTACCACATCATCATACACATCAATCATACCGGCTTATCAATCTTTCAAGAAACATAATAAATTATAAAAATATGGTAAAATAACTAAACATAAGCTATGTAAAAGTTAAAAAATGAACATGCTTGAAAAAACAGTTGAAGCAAACATAAAAGAGTGTATGTCCAAGGAAAATGTATTTAGATTCCGGGCTCCACCGGTCCCAAGGCTCTCTATGCCCAAGAATTTTTACAAGGAAATTTGGTTATGGACAAAAATTGACATATGTGCATGGATGTTGTCCATGTACGTATAGTTTTCTTGTAATTCATGTTTATTTTTATATATGGATATGTGGATTTGGAAATAGCAAATAGTAGATGCATTATTTGGCATTGCAAATCCACAAATCTGACTTTTTATGTAGCTCACATGTTTAATATTTTTAACAGAAGTGTGCACATATGCAATATACATCTATACATACATGTGAAAATTTGGTTTTAGTTTTTTCACAACTTCTCAGTTTTTTTAAGTGCTTTTCTAATTTTTCAAAATTATAGGTTCCGTGAAGACTAAGCTCCAAATCGACTCACTTTGTACATCGTGTATCTACAATGTCAATCAAATTACTAAACTATCAATTTGTAGAAATTGAAGCAAAACAAGACACTATTATCCTAACCTTTTTCTCCTATATAATATGGATTTGCACTTCGTTAGGCATCTAGAATAATGCTATTCTAAAGTCAAACCTAACATTTTGTTCCTTCTTACACAATTATTATAATTTGTGTAAAACTATGCTTACCAAAGAAAAATGTAAGTTGTCTGGGTAGTCAATTGCCACATCATACTAACATATATCACAGCTTTTTACACAGGGAAAACAATGAAACAAAGTAACTATCATAAAATTATACAAATGGATAAAATATGTCAAAACTTCTTAGAAATTGGTAATTATTATCCGAGGACAACATTGAAGGAGTTATAATTTTAAATACTCAATAAAAAGAGATGAAGAGCATCTAGATAGTAGAATGTACATCCACCATCCCTCGCACACCTTAACTAGTTGTTGCAACAATTTGAGAGTATATTCTTGTAACATGAGGATACTAGCATCTTAATGCTTTCAATATTACGGATTTGCGATATCTATATCAAGTACTAGCTTTGCAGCGGTATAGCTAGGTACATATAGTAAACCAGGCCTGGAAAACAATAACGAGGCTTAACACACTAGGGCAAATTCAAGCCATTAAAAAGACTTAAAAGTAAATATGGATTGAAACAACACATGCAATATACTAAATTAGGTAATATAATTTCCCAATAATATATATCTTTAGCAAGAGAGAGCGGAGATGGGAGGAAGAGAGAAATCAACTATTATGAGAGAGTGGGAAGGAGAAATCAAGAGAGAGAGAGGGAGAGAGAGGGAGAGGGAGGGAGGGAGAGAGAGAGAGAGAGAGAGAGAGAGAGAGAGAGAGAGAGAGGGCGATATCAACATACTATGACAGAATAAGAGAGAAATTGACGCACTACCAATTTATGGAAACATCATCTCTCTCTTAAGGAATAATCCAATTTTGTGAGACACATGAGACATCTACTGTAGGTTTTGGTCCCAAGTTTTGTCCAACTTCTATAACTTTGTCGAATCCCATTGAACGAAGATGAATATAAGTAGTCCCCTAATCTGCTAGCACATCATACTAACATGTAGGCTGAGTTTTTTAGTTTCATGAAAGTAATGAAAACAGGTTTTCATCGCAAAACTACAACTCGGGGATCAAAATATGGGGAAGCTTTTATAAATAGGTAAATAGTGCCCCAAAGTGAATTGTGAGTCTATAAACTGTGAGTCTATAAACAATAAGTATAAGGTATTATCATATTCACCTATTTTTTAATATTATATTATGGTTAGTTCTTTTTAGTTGTCCAAAACTTGTTAATTCTGAAGTCAACTGAAAAGTAACACTGTGTGGTCTCCTCTTTAAAGGGAACGGTAGAACTTAGATCAAGTATTGTGTCACATAAGCAGGCAACCGCGTTTACTTGAGAATGGTTTATATTGAGTATAACATTTAGAAAATGAGTAAATAAGAAGTTGTTAATTTTTAGCACATGGAGAAGTGATATTATGAACAATTAATGCCTGCAATATGACAATATGATCAGTGTGTCTTTGCAATGGTTTGCAGGCTATAGCAAACAAGGGTTGGAAACAGGAATGAGCCTTTGAATAGCCGAAAACACGATTAAATCAATAGCAATAAGACATGAAAGGTAATACTATTAAAATAAATATACAACCTAAGCTCTTTCCATCTGAACGGATCGTATGGGCACCTAGAGGGGGGGTGAATAGGTGCTACTCAAATTTTAATACTTTTTCAATTTAGGCTTGACACAAAGGTAAATTCTCTAGATATGCAACTAAGGTGAATTTACCTATATGTCAACTAGCAAGCTAAACAAGATATAATATATAAAGGCAATAAAGGATAGAGGTAACCGAAAGTGGAGCACACGGAGACACGGATGTAATTCCCGTAGTTTCTTCCTTTTTAGGGGAAGTACGTCTACGTTGGAGGGGTGTGGTTGCCACAAAGGCCTAACCAACGCCACAAAGGCTCACCCTATTCTCCGGTGCAAGCTTCCGCCACAAAGGCCTAGCTCACTTTCCACTAAGGGATTCCTCAAGGCGGAACCGGCCTTTACAATCTTGGGGCACGCATCCACAACCGAATTGGAGGCTCCCAAGCACAACACAATGTTGTCAAACAACAAGTAGCAAGATATCAAATACACAAACAAGGTCTTGGGACACAAGGGAACCCAAGACACAAGGGCCCTCAAGCAAATGAGAGGGGAAATCAAATCGCTTCGGTGAGGATGTAGATGATGGTCTTCTCCTTCGATTCTCCAAAGATCAAGAGCTTTGGTGGGTTGAGGGAGGAGATCGAGTTGATTTGGTGGCTCAAAATAATAGAGTTCTTCTTCTTTGGACGAGCTACTCATTGGAGAAGAAGGTGGGGGGTATTTATACCCCCCCCCAAATCTGACCGTTGCCTGCCAGGAAAGTCCGGCTAAAGCCGGAGTTAAGTCCGGCTAAAGCCGGTCACACCGGCTAAAGCCGGCCTGAAAAATCCGGCCCTGCCGGAAATAGCCGGACAAATAGCCGGGTTACTCCAGAGACGCATTGCTTCTTCCGAAACAGGGCAGTCCGGCTATAGCCGGTCTGGGGACCGGCTAAAGCCGGCCTTCCTGGCCAAACTTCATATGAAACCTCTCCAAGAGCATATTAGCACCATTTCCTCAAGAATTTCCTTTGGGCAATATTAATTATCAAGTATAATATAGGAAACCCAATATCTTGTGCAAGAATATAATAAAATCCTTCAAAGCATAATCACACATTAATAGATAATGTATTGTTAACAAACGCCAAAATCAATTAGGCGGGAAATGCTCTTTCAATCTCCCCCTTTTTGGTGTTTGATGACAATACATAATTTTGCATGTTTCAAACGATATAAAATATAGACGGAGCTCCCCCTTGCTATGTGCCTTATTTTAAGTTTTGTGTTTGAATACAAAGACACATAAACAATAAGAACTCCCCCTAGATTTTATAATGTGATCCATATGTGCACAAGATATATAATAATTCAATAGCACATAATAAACAAACATAATATGACAAGATAAGTAGGATCAATAATGATAATCATAAGGTCTACTACACATAATAAGCATATAGTTCAACACATAGTAGTAGATGATAAGTTCAACCATGGGACACAAGCGAGCAAGCTATAAGAGCTTGTGACCCAACCAAATCCAAATGGAAAACCACAAATCCAAATGGAAACACATGCAAATAGGACATTCTCCCCCTTTGGCATCAAAACGCCAAAAAGGGAGACAACAACACGAGATCACTCCTCATAGTCATCGAAGTCCTCATCTTCCTCATCATCATCTCCTTGATCATCATCTTCTTCCTCTTCATCATCAACTCCATCTTCTTCCTCATCTTCTTCATCAACGGCTTCCTTGCCCTTGGAGGTGACTTCGGCTAACTCCTTCCAATCAAAAGATGATCCCTCATTCCACTTGCCAAAGGAGAAGGTTTCCTCAGACGGGTCTTGCTCTTGGGATTCTTCTTGAGTGCTAGCTCCTTTGCCCTTCTCCACATTTCTCAAACGAGCATCCAACTCTCTTTGCTTCTTGTGAATGTGCTTGCGGTCCACATAGTCCTTGTATTGAGTTTGACGCACATCATTGTTCATGCAAAACAAAGCCCTTTGCCACCACTTGAGCTTCTTCATCTCTTGACCCATTCCACCACTTGGTGGAACCGCATTCTTCCTCCTAGAACCACTAGCATAGCGGTTGCCACCCAACACATCACTCGAAGAGGGAAAAGCACTTGAGATGCTAGACACCAAATGAGCGGTCTTCTTGTAGAGCTTGTTGGGCTTGTGCACTTCCAACTCTTCATCAAGCAAATCTTGCTCAATCTCAAAGTCTCCTTCAATGCCTCTGTCAATGATGAGCCTCATGATAAATGGAGCATAAGGAGGGATCTTCCTATCAAGCATAGCAATCTTCATCTCCATGAAGATGAAGTACATCACATCGAGCTCCATCCCTTCACAATCTCTTCCGGCCTCGAAGACAAGACGGGCATGGTGGAGTAAATGCACAAGTCCACCTCTGATGGAATCATTGTTGCCCCCACTTGGAGCAATGTTGGCACGGAACATCCGAAGTAGAATATCATAGAGGGGAAGGAGATTTGCAGTCTCTCCCGCTCTGCCCCCGGGACCATACAGACACTGGATCTTCCTCTTGTTGTACTCTGAGGTGTCAAGATGCAAGTGAGCACCTCTAGGTCGATGAATGCCATCAAACCTATAGCCCAAGAGCTTCCCAAAGCGAGACATGGTCGAGCTCTTCCTCACTTCACCTGACATCCAAGTGAAACCAACCTCATCCCGAGTATCAAACTCCAAAGTGGCAAAGAACTGCTGGATCAAATGAGGATTATAGTCTTGCTTGAAGACCATCAACTTGTGCAACCCTAACTTCTCGGTGACCCAAAGAGCATCGGCAAAGTACTCATCCCTGGATAACGATGCAATGTTGGTGAACTTCATGGGGCAAACCTTTGTGCTCATGGTCTCATAAATCTGCTCATATATCCTCTGATGCTCTGACCGGTAGAAGGAACCGCTGTCAATGTCCCTAGGCATGGCATAGAACTTCTGTTCACGAAACTGATACGTCTCAAACGTATCTATAATTTTTGATGCTCCATGCTTGTTTTTACACCATTTGCCTATTGTTTCGTTACACTTAGTGGTACTTTTATACATTTTCCGGAACTAACCTATTAACGAAGTGCCACAGTGCCAGTTTCCTGTTTTCTGTTGTTTTTGTGTTTCAGAAGTGATACACAGGAAATATTCTCGGAATTGGACGAAACAAGTTCCTGAAGTCATATTTCACCGGGGAGCTCCCAAACATCCGAAGACCTGACGGAGGGGGGCCACGTGGCCCCCACACACAGGGGCGGCGCGGCCTAGCCCCTGGCCGCGCCAGCCCCGTGTGAGGCCGCGTGGCTCCACCTCTGACAGCCCCCCTTCGCCTACATATACCCCCTGACGAGAAAAACCTAAGGGCCCGATCAGTTTTCCAGAATACATCGCGATCCGCCGCCGCCGTCGACCCGAAGATCGGGAGGGTCCAGAAGCTCTTCCCGGCACCCTGCCGGAGAGGGGAATCGCCACCGGAGGTCTTCTTCATCGCCATGCTTGCCTCCGGAGCGATGAGTGAGTAGTCTACCTTGGACTATGGGTCCATAGCAGTAGCTAGATGGTTGTCTTCTCCACCATGTGCTTCATGTCTAGATCTCATGAGCTGTCCTACATGATTGAGATCACCGTTATGTAATACTATGATGTTGGTTTGTTGGGATCCGATGAATATTGGTGTTTATGATTAAGTTGCTGTACTGAATTATATCTTTTGTTATCTCTATGTTGTTTATGATCTTGCATGCTCTCCGTTGTTAGTAGCTATCTTGGCCGAGTAGTTGCTAGTGACTCCAAGAGGGGGTATTTATGCTCGATAGTGGGTTCATGTCTCTATTTCACCTGGGGGAGTGACAGAAATCTCTAAGGTGGTAGATGTGCTGTTGCTACTAGGGATAAAACAACATTCATATGCTCAAGGGCATATGCTTTGTTTACATTACACACTTTGCTTAATGCAATTATCTGTTGTTCGCAACTTAATACTTTTGGGGTGTTCGGATGATATCCCCGAGGGTGGATTATTAGTCATAGATGCAGTTGGATGGCGGTCTATGTATTTTGTTGTAATGCCCAGAGTGAATCTCATAGTGATCTTCTTGACATATCACGTTATCTTTATTCTATCAATTTCCCAACTGTAATTTGTTTACCCAGCATGTTATTTATCTATGGAGAGACACCACTAGTGAACTGTGGACCCCGGTCCTATTTTAATCATATTGCAATCACCTATTTACTTTTCCCGCACTGTTTACTTTACTCGCACATTACTACTGTTTTCCACTCGATACACTCATAACCTTTGTTTCAAGCAAACCGGTGAGATTGACAACCTCATCGCAAGTTGGGAGCAAAGTATTTGTTTGTGTGTGTGCAGGTTCCACGTTGCAGCTAGCAAGCAAAGCTTGGACGAGGCGCCATATATAAATTGTCCGCTGCTGTCGCAAACTAGTCCGCATCACCTTCAGTCGTCACCGTCTCTCTTCTTCAAGAACGATATTAAACCTTGGTTTTTTACTGAGGGAAAACTAGCTGCTATACTCATCACACCTTCCTCTTGGGGTTCCCAACGGGCTGGTCATTCACCACACATCAAGCTAATTTTCTGGCGCCGTTGCCGGGGAAGAGAGAAGACTTCTGCGAGGGGAGTTCTTCGCACACACATACTTTACCTTGTTATTTGTTTTGCTTTACTTTACTTTATTTTACCTGCATTGCTTTTTATATCAAAAACCCAAAAAAATTAGAATCCTTGGTAGTTGTTATTTCTTTACTTTAGTTTATTATGTCGTTTCCTAAGTTCGTTCTGGAGGACCTCTCTGTAGGGAGTGGTTCGATTATTGGCAAAAGTAACATTGAGGAGTTCTTTAATCACATTAGTATGCATGATGAAGATGAGGAAAAGTCTTGGGTTGAGCTTGCTCCTAGTATTGAAGTTGCTTCTATTTATTTAATTGACATATTGGAAACTAGGTTTGCTAGTCTTAATCCTTTTATGCAATATATGTTCCTTAAGCTTCATGAAATTGAGGACCCCGAAAAGAAAGCTTTTATCTTGGAAACTTTGCGTTTAGAATTTAAGGATGTCGTTATTGAAGCTAGGAAAGTTCTTAAACGTTTTAATAAACTCGGTTCACCTATAACGGTTATTGATACACATGATGGAGAGGCCGAGATACCTATACCTTGCAAGCTTTTGGGATTGAATGATGCTTTCGAAAACAATTTTGCCTGGATTTGTCCTGAAAATCTTTTTGATGAGAATAGTGTACCAAAGCATGATCACCAAGGGTCTTCAAAAACTTATGTGGATGAAATACAATGCCTTATTGATAAGACCTCTTCTGTTGATCTTAATGCTTCATCTATTCATAATACTTGATTCGCACTTTTCTGCGCCTAGCTCAAAGGCGTTAAAGAAAAGCACTCTTGGGAGATAACCCATTGTTTACTTTTCAGTACTTTTTATTTTATTTGAGTCTTGGAAGTCATTACTACTGTAATGACCGCTCCTTATCTTGTTTATTTCGTTTTTGTGCCAAGAGAAGCCTCTAATTTGAGTGAGGTAAAGATTTGGGGTTATTGCTGTCCTGAAACTGTTTTCGGTGCTGCACCGTAAAAATTCGTGAAAATTCTCTGTATATCTTTTGGACCTGCGATTTCTTGTGCATATGCCCCAGGTTATATCCAAACTTTTCTTAGTTGAACACTTTTTGATTTGAGCAACAGAAAATCCCTCAAAAATTCGTCCTTTGTCAGCTGTCCAGTTTTGACAGATTTCTGCCAATATTTGTTTTTGCCACTTTATCGCTTTCTTTTGAGTTCTTTTTTATCATGGAACTCTTGTGGAAGTTGCTACAGTAGTATATACTTTATATGTGGTGTTTTGGGTTGAAACCTGAAGCTAAAAGAGGTTGAATATATTTTATGCTTGCACTAATGTTGCTAATAGAATTGTGTTTAGTTTTGTATGAAGGAAGTTTTCAAGTGTAGGGATTGGAGAATGATGAGATGAGTTGAAGAATGGACAAAAGCTCAAGCTTGGGGATGCCCATGCATCACCCCAAGAAATATCCAAGAAGTACAAGCGTCAAAGCTTGGGGATGCCCCCGAGGCACCCCTTCTTCATCGGCAAAAATCAGGTCACCTTTCAAAACACTATATTTTTATTGCTTCATGCACTATGTGTTTTTCTTGGAGCGTCAGTTGTTTTAGTTTTCTTAGGTTGTTTAGTTTGTTTGTTTGCTGCAATAAATGGTTGGACCCCAACAAATTTTCCTTTGGAGGAGATGTACTCATTTTCATTTGCAAAGAATGCTCTAGTTTTCACTCTTATTAATCGAGCATTCTACTTTGTCTGCTACTGCTTTTGGTTTTCGTTTTCGCCTTGATTTGCGTTCAGATCTTGTCATATCTTTTCATCAAGGTGCATTTTTGCCTCTGAACTTTATTGGTTTTCATCAAAAGAGGTGTCTTTAAAAAATTTCAAATGGTGTTGGAAAAGAGAAAAAGCTTTGTGCAAAATAGTGGTACAAGAAGGAGCTTGTGTAGACTGCGGCTTAGGCTTTTTCATGTCATGCTTGATGTCTTTTTGATAGTATGCTTAGTGGTTTTGCTGTAGCATGACTTGTCTCAAATAACTGAGATTGCTTAATGAGCCTTTGAAAAATCATGCGTTGTTTTTATTGTATGGAAGCATTATTTTGGTTTTCTCCTTGATGCTTTATTTGGGTTGACTTGGCGCATGCTCACACATGTTAGACTCTTCCAAAGTCGCCATTAGCCTTCATGATCATTTAGTTTTTGACTTTTGATGCCATCGTATGCTTCTTTTAATGTCGCTTTGTCGCTTTGCATGATTATGGCCATTATTGCTCTCTTAGTTGGTCGCTCCCAGTCTTTTGCTAGCCCTCGCCTTGTACTGAGTATGAGCTCTACTCGTGCATCCAACTCCTAAAAGCCAAGTTTGCCATTGTGTCCACTATAAATTCCTATGCATGGTATTTGTAAGCCATTCCAAAGTAAAATTTTCATGTGCTACCTTTCAAAAACCTTCAAAATACTTCTCATTTTGTGACACTGTTTTCAGCTCATGGGGACGTAGTGGTCGGATTTGCTATCTTCCATATTGTTTATTCCAAAAAGAAAAAAAAGGGAAAAAAGAAAGAAAAAAAAGGCACTCCTCCAATGAATGTGAATGTTGGTGGGCACCCGATGGAATCGGTTAGCCATGGTATGTGAAAGGAAAAGGTGGGGAGGAGTGCCAAGTTTTATAAAAAGAGCACAAGAGTGCCAATCTCTCTCTCAAAAACTTGCTTTATTTTTGTATGGAAGATAGTAAGAACCCCATTGCCAGTCGTTGACAAAGACAACCACCTCTCAAAATTAAGTTTTATCTCTGTTTTACAAATGAAAAGCTCTAGCACATGTTTAAATCACTGCTTCCCTCTGCGAAGGGCCTTTCTTTTACTTTTATGTTGAGTCACCACCTTCTTTCTTTATGCACCATTAAGAGAGCATAGTTGTCATTCTTAGTGTGATATGCATTGTCCCAAGGTTCATTGATTAACTCATATTGTTGGTTTCACTTGTTCTTAAATTATTTGTATCTAGTCGCCCTCTTAAACTTTGAGGTGTCCTATGCATTTATGTTTTGCTCTCTTTGAAGGACAAGCTGAAAACCATTTGTACATTTTTCCTTATGATTAGAACACACGTTTGACTTTCATTGTATCATTATCATGATCTTTTGTTTGTGTTCATTTGCATGTTTACAACATGGTTGCTAAGTTCTCATTGTCATGATTATATCTTTCATACCCATGTTTTAAGTTCTATTGATCCCAGCTCATCAATGCTTACATATATGATCAAGATTGTGTAGGTGCATGTCACCTCAAAAATTATTCTTTTGTTATCACTTACCTACTCGAGGACGAGCAGGAGTTAAGCTTGGGGATGCTTGATACGTCTCAAACGTATCTATAATTTTTGATGCTCCATGCTTGTTTTTACACCATTTGCCTATTGTTTCGTTACACTTAGTGGCACTTTTATACATTTTTCGGAACTAACCTATTAACGAAGTGCCACAGTGCCAGTTTCCTGTTTTCTGCTGTTTTTGTGTTTCAGAAGTGATACACAGGAAATATTCTCGGAATTGGACAAAACAAGTTCCTGAAGTCATATTTCACCGGGGAGCTCCCAAACATCCGAAGACCTGACGGAGGGGGGCCACGTGGCCCCCACACACAGGGGCGGCGCGGCCTGGCCCCTGGCCGCGCCAGCCCCGTGTGAGGCCGCGTGGCTCCACCTCTGACAGCCCCCCTTCGCCTACATATACCCCCTGACGAGAAAAACCTAAGGGCCCGATCAGTTTTCCAGAATACATCGCGATCCGCCGCCGCCGTCGACCCGAAGATCGGGAGGGTCCAGAAGCTCTTCCCGGCACCCTGCCGGAGAGGGGAATCGCCACCGGAGGTCTTCTTCATCGCCATGCTTGCCTCCGGAGCGATGAGTGAGTAGTCTACCTTGGACTATGGGTCCATAGCAGTAGCTAGATGGTTGTCTTCTCCACCATGTGCTTCATGTTTAGATCTCATGAGCTGCCCTACATGATTGAGATCACCGTTATGTAATACTATGATGTTGGTTTGTTGGGATCTGATGAATATTGGTGTTTATGATTAAGTTGCTGTACTGAATTATATCTTTTGTTATCTCTATGTTGTTTATGATCTTGCATGCTCTCCGTTGTTAGTAGTTATCTTGGCCGAGTAGTTGCTAGTGACTCCAAGAGGGGGTATTTATGCTCGATAGTGGGTTCATGTCTCTATTTCACCTGGGGGAGTGACAGAAACCTCTAAGGTGGTAGATGTGCTGTTGCTACTAGGGAGAAAACAACATTCATATGCTCAAGGGCATATGCTTTGTTTACATTACACACTTTGCTTAATGCAATTATCTGTTGTTCGCAACTTAATACTTTTGGGGTGTTCGGATGATATCCCCGAGGGTGGATTATTAGTCATAGATGCAGTTAGATGGCGGTCTATGTATTTTGTTGTAATGCCCAGAGTGAATCTCATAGTGATCTTCTTGACATATCACGTTATCTTTATTCTATCAATTGCCCAACTGTAATTTGTTTACCCAGCATGTTATTTATCTATGGAGAGACACCACTAGTGAACTGTGGACCCCGGTCCTATTTTAATCATATTGCAATCACCTGTTTACTTTTCCCGCACTGTTTACTTTACTCGCACATTACTACTGTTTTCCACTCGATACACTCATAACCTTTGTTTCAAGCAAACCGGTGAGATTGACAACCTCATCGCAAGTTGGGAGCAAAGTATTTGTTTGTGTGTGTGCAGGTTCCACGTTGCAGCTAGCAAGCAAAGCTTGGACGAGGCGCCATATATAAATTGTCCGCTGCTGTCGCAAACTAGTCCGCATCACCTTCAGTCGTCACCGTCTCTCTTCTTCAAGAACGATATTAAACCTTGGTTTCTTACTGAGGGAAAACTAGCTGCTATACTCATCACACCTTCCTCTTGGGGTTCCCAACGGGCTGGTCATTCACCACGCATCACGGTACTCTTGCTTGGACAGCTTCTTGAGATCATCAATGTTAGCAAACAGAGATTTCTTCTTTCTTTCTTCCAACCTCTTCTTCTTCATCGCAGCGGTCATACGAGCATCTTGATGTTCTTGACAGCGGGCAAGAGAAGGATCAACATATCGTGCCCGCTTGGGTCGAGACCCACCTGCAAACAGCACATAGGTAGAAAGCATATAGGATAAGCATGCATGCCAGAAGAACAAAGACAATAGCCCAGTTGAAAACATGGAGCAAAGTGGTGATCTACACCGGCTATTTCTGGCCTGGCATCGGCTTTAGCCGGTCTGACCGGCTTTAGCCGGCCTGACACCGGCTATAGCCGGACCAGATGAACACAGCGCGAAATATCACGAGTTGGCCACCACACTACTTCACTGCTTTCGATCTACACTAAACCCAGCAAGGCAAACAAACCAAAAACTCCCAATGTACCAAGAACCACCCAAGAATTTCTAACCCTAACCCTAGAGAGCACCTAGGGAGAGAGAGAGAGGAGGCATGGGTACCCTGATCCATGGGAGAGGCGCCGGAGAGGAGTGGCCGGCCGGAGAGGGGGCTCCGGCGGCCGGAGCGACGAGGAACGGCGGCGGCGGGCTAGGGCATGGAGGCGGCTGGAGAAGAGAGAGCGTGGTGGAAATGAGGTAACCCCTCACCCCACAGCCCTAAGGAGGAAAAAGCCGTCCCCCACGCTGAGGCCGGCTTTAGCCGGTGTAAGGACCGGCTATAGCCGCCCCACCGGCTATTTCCGGACAAAGTCTGGCAATAGCCGGCCTAGATCGCCAAAAACAGGAAAACTGGAATATGAACTTCTGGACATGCAAGAGAGAGATGCTTTGGCTTTAGATAAGTGGGCTTAGGATAGAAAACATGCATGGAGTGGTTCTCGGCACTTGACATTGCAAACACAAGAAATCTTTGGAAAATCCAATGCAAGTGCCTTCCCATTTCAAGGATAGAGACAATGACAAAAAAGTGCTCAATAAAACTCAAATAGGATTTGCAAGGAATCAACTCTTCGAAAAGAAGAGTTTGGTGGCCGAGGCCACCATGTATGAGTGTTATGGCATTGGACCGCGAAGATGTATCTTGGGTCCATAACCAATACTCGTCATTGAAACTCATATATCACAAAAATGATAGAAAGAGCACAATTTAGTCACTATTGGCATAATGGGGGGGGAGGGATAGCCCAAAAGATTAGGACCGCACTCCCCTTATCTCCATGCCCACACCTAAACCAAACAAGTATTGAAGAATAGGTGTATTTGCAAGATGCTCAAGCCACACTCCTTGAATCCATGATATTTAGCTCATTCCTCAAATATTCAAATCTTGCTTCATCAAGGGGCTTCGTGAATATGTCGGCAAGTTGATTCTTGGTGCTTACATATGCAAGCTCAATATCACCACGGGCAACATGATCTCTAATAAAATAATTCCGGATCTCAATATGCTTGGTTCTTGAATGTTGCACCGGATTATAGGTTATCTTGATAGCACTCTCATTGTCACATAAAAGAGGCACTTTGTCACAATTGACACCATATTCCTTTAAAGTTTGCCTCATCCACAACAATTGAGTGCATCCACTTGCGGCTGCAATATATTCGGCTTCGGCGGTGGAGAGAGATATACAATTTTGCTTCTTAGAAGACCAACACACCAAAGACCTACCAAGAAATTGGCAAGCTCCGGAGGTTGATTTCCTATCATCCTTGTCACCAGCCCAATACGAATCCGTAAAGCCACAAAGAGAGAAATCCGAGCCTTTGGGATACCAAAGCCCATAAGTTGGGGTATGAACCAAATATCGAAAGATTCTCTTAACCGCCATAAGGTGGCTTTCTTTAGGAGCGGCTTGATACCTTGCACACACACCTACACTCAACACAATATCGGGTCTAGATGCGCAAAGGTAAAGCAAAGAACCGATCATAGAACGGTATACCTTTTGATCCACATCTTTACCATTGGGATCAAGTTCAAGATGACATTTTGTGGCCATTGGTGTGGCGGCCCCATTTAGTTCCTTCATCTTGAACCTCTTGAGCATGTCTTAGACATATTTGGCTTGATTAATGAAAGTCCCTTCTTTCAATTGCTTGATTTCAAAACCAAGAAAGAACTTCATTTCGCTCATCATAGACATCTCGAACCTATCGGTCATAAGCTTTGAAAATTCATCATTAAAAGCTTTGTTAGTAGAGCCAAAGATAATATCATCAACATATAGTTGGCATACGAAAAGCTCCCCATTGACCCTCTTAGTAAAAAAGAGTGGGATCGATTTGCCCAACTTCAAACCCACGGTCTAACAACAACTCCCTAAGGTGCTCATACCACGCACGTGGGGCTTGTTTAAGGCCATAGAGTTCCTTATGGAGTTTGTAGACATGGTTAGGAAAGTTGAGATCCTCAAACCCCGGGGGTTGCTTAACATACACTTCCTCTTTCAATGGACCATTAAGAAATGCACTCTTAACATCCATTTGTTGCAACTTAAAATTATGATGAGTGGCATATGCAAGAAGGATACAGATGGACTCAAGGCGAGCCACGGGAGCATAAGTTTCTCCAAAGTCAATTCCTTCCAATTGAGAGAAACCTTGAGCAACCAATCTAGCCTTGTTCCTCACAACAATTCCATGCTCATCTTGCTTGTTCTTGAATATCCACTTTGTGCCAATCACATTGCGGCACTCCTTTGGCTTCTCCACTAACACCCATACTTTATTGCGCTTGAAGTTGTTGAGTTCTTCATGCATAGCATCCAACCAATCCGGATCTTCAAGAGCTTCAAATACTTTCTTGGGTTCAACCATGGAGATATAAGCATGATGAGAGCTAAATTGTGCCAATTGACGCCGGGTTGACACTTTGCTTCTTAAATCTCCAATAACCCTCTCAAGGGTATGACCTTTAAGCTCCAAATCCCTTTCAACTCTTTTCTTGCGATGGGCTTCGATCTCCTTATTTGACCTTGGAGGAGTGATGACCCACAAGTATAGGGGGTGTATCGTAGTACTTTCGATAAATAAGAGTGTCGAACCCAACGAGGAGCAGAAGGTGTTGATGAGCAGTTTTGATCAAGGAATCACTGTAAATACTAGCAAACAGGTTTTCAGGAGTATTTGGTAATACGAGTAAATAAAGTGCAAGTAAATAAAAGACAGTAGTAACAATTGCAGCAAGTGGCCCAATCCTTTATTCAGCAAAGGACAAGCCGGTTGTGTTCTTATAATAACCAAACGTTCTCGAGGACACACGGGAGGTTTCTGTCAAGAGCTTAACGAACTACTCACAAGACATCATATGGATCATGATCAGAGGTGAAATAATGGTAAATAACAATCTGGACATAAACCTTAATTCAACGGTTCCACTCAATAGCATCAACTACAAGAGTAATCAACACCGGGAAAGCTTCCCCTATGAATATAACAAGATCCAACTCAAGATGTTACAGCGGGATGGCGAGGTGATGGTGGAGATGAAGGTGCTAGTGATGATGATGATGATGATGATCCCGATGAAGTCCGGTGCGATGATGATGACGATGGCGATGATCTCCCCTCTCCGGGAAGGAATTTCCCCGGCAGATTTCTCTCTGTCGGAGAGCTTTCTCTCTCTGGTGTTCTCCGCCCCGCAGAGGCGGCTGTGTCTAACTCTGAACCCCCCCCCTTGACTTAGGTTTTCGGGGACGATGATGTACGCGAAGGGGCGAGACCAGAGGTGGGCCAGGGGCCCCTCACACAGGGCTGGCGCGGCCAGGGGGCTGGCCGCGCCGCCCTAGCGTGTGGGCCACCCCTGGCCCCTCTCGACTCCTCCTTCTGGCTCCGTGAGTCGTCTGGGAAATTATAATTTCTGGGTATTTTTCTGGAATTTTCCTGATCTTCAAAATATGGTCTTCTGATGGTCCTTTTTCCAGCAGAATCCTGACTCCGGCAGCAGCTCCTCCGATGATCATCAAACATGTGGAAGCAAAGGAAATATCATAAGTATCGTGTCTAAATATGAAATATATCAATGAATAACAGTAAATTATGATACAAAATAGTGATGTAAATTGGACGTATCAACCCCCCCAAGCTTAGACCTTGCTTGTCCCCAAGCGAAAACTAAACTCGGTAAACATGACCACAGGTTTATGGAGTGAAGTGTCGATAATCAAAATACGAACAAGAAGCATCACATTCACTAAGGCACAAATTATAATAGACAGCAACTTCCCTTTATAAGATGTAAGCTTGCAATAGGTAAAAGGGAATCACATGTAAAGATGCACAGGGTAAATTATAATTGGCAATGGCAAACCTTAGTTCTTGGTCAAAGAATGGAGAACAAGTTGTTCTCTCTTTTTATACGGAGGCTTTTTAAAACAGAGCTAATATTACAGAGACTATTTGCTCAACAAAGTAAACTTTTGCATTCAAAGAAGGCTTTCAAAGATGTATTCCTTCAGACAAAAGCATTATACGAAAACAAGGAAGATAATAAACATGATTAAATGGATCAACATATGGATGAGTGAAACATAACAACTCAAATGCTTGCTTGAGATAGAGGGAAATAGGTTGACTCAACATAAAAGTAAAAGATAGGCCCTTCACAGAGGGAAGCAGGGATTAAACATGTGCTAGAGCTTTTTATTTGTAAAACAGAGGTAAAAATTGTTTTGAGAGGTGGTTGCTTTTGTCAACGACTAGCAACAGAGTTCTTGATATCTTCCATACTAAACAAGTGAGAGCGGTTCCGAGATGTTTGATTAATTGGCACTTTAGTGCTCTTTTATAGCTTGGTACTCCTCCCCACCTTTTTCCTTTCTCAAACCATGGCTAACCGATTCCATCGGGTGCCGACCAACTTTCACAATCCATTGGAGGAGTGCCTTTTTCTTTCTTTTTAGATTATAATGGTCTGACCAGCTCCCTTGCAAAATTAATGACGAGCAGATGAAGCTGCCTAGTCGAGGGGTACTTAATTTAGTATGGAAGATAACAAACCCATCCACTACGTCCTCATGAGCTAAAAACAGTGGCACAAAATGAGAAGTGTTTGAAAGTTTTTGAAAGGTAGCACATGAAAATTTACTTGGAATGGCTTAAAATACCATGTATAGGAATTTATAGTGGACTCTTTGGAAGTGACTTGGCTTTTGGGAATTGGATGCACGAGAAGTATTTCCTCTCAGTACAGGTTTTTGGCTAGCAAGGTTGGGTAGCAAGCATAAGAGTTGCATGAAACAAACAAACATACATATAATAAGAGCAATCATGCAAACTCCCCTGAAAGTACAACGATTTTAACTTTAAGAATAACAATGCTTATAAGCCAAACATAAGGAAAACTGAAGTGATGTAACTACAAGCACTTCTTTAATCTCTTCTACTCAAACTTCAAGGTAAAGTTGCTACTGACCAAGCTAGGTTTGCCAAAACCAACTGAATCTACTCATGTTCCCAATGTGATACCAATACCAATCAACAAGACTAGTCACATAAGAGAGATTGCATCCTAACATAAAGTGTGCGAAAAGTAAACGATAAAACTTCTCATTAATATTTCATTACCGCAACTCACACCAAAGGATACAAAGATAACTAACTAAGGAGGATACTTCCAACTGCAAACTATTCTATATGATAACTTCTCTATTCATGATAAGACTCTACTTGAAAAGTAAATGAACAGAAGGTAATGATGTGATACCGCGGCACTCCCCCAAGCTTGGAACAAGCCAAGGGGATGCCTATACCGATGACGAATTACTCCTTTGGCGGTGGTGGAACTTCATTGTTGTCGTACTTCCAAGGCAGAGGTCCTCCATCAAAGAAGGATGTCTCGGTCTCCAAAATCTTGAAACTTGCAGCAGCACTCATTTGTTGAAATCTAGCTTCATACTCACAATTTTGGTTATGCAAGTCATAGAGTTGTGCTTGTAATTGGTTAGTGGTCTCTTGAAGTGAGAGGACATCCTTCCATAGTTCTGTAGTCTCTTTCTTGTACTTGGCGACAAGCTCTTGATTAATCCTATAGATAATTTCCACCTCGCGTTCCGCCATCTTCTTGTATTTGAAAACTTCCTGTTCCAGTGCTTCCATCCTTGCTTCAAGACTTCCTTCTCCCTTGGGTCCTTGAACATCTTTAATCTGTAACTCCCCATCCTTGAGCGACAACTCCTTCAGATGCATCTTCAGTTCCCTCATATACAGATTGATAGAATCCGCAGGAGGGTTCTCTTTGGATGAACCAGACGAAGACATTATAACTTCGAGGTAGAGGGCAATTCCTGACAGAAACAGCTCGAAACAAAACACGACGAGAAAATGATATACAGACCTCGGGGACTCCGGGGGGTTAAATAGACGAAAATTATACATCGAAACGAAGTCACAGGAGGAAACCGGGACGGAAAAGAGTTCCAAGGCGTTCTCACACGGGGGTGGCGCGGCCAGGGGTGGGCCCGCGCCACCCGTGTGTGAGATGCACACGGACTTCTTTTTCTCCCCGTTTTCGTCTCGTGATTTTTCATATTTATTAAAAATAGCAAAAATATTAAAGGAAGAACTTTTCGCAAAACTTTTCTGACTAGAACTGTTACCTATTCGAAAACGAACTCTGCAGGTTCCTGCAGTTTGTCTTGGATGTAATCTTCCGGAGAAACTGTTTCAATAACATCAACATCTTCATTATAAGAATCTCCAGAAATATAATGTTTGAGTCTTTGCCCATTCACCACTTGTGTAGAATCATCTTTCAATGAAGCAATCTTAATAGCACCTGAGCGGTACACTTCCACAATAACATATGGTCCTTCCCATTTAGAAAGTAATTTTCCTGCAAAAAATCTGAGACGAGACCTATACAATAGAACTTTCTCACCAACATGAAACTCTCTCTTAAGAATTCTCTTATCATGCCATTGCTTGACTTTCTCTTTGAAAAGTCTGGCATTCTCATACGCTTCGTTTCTCCACTCATCTAGAGAACTCAAATCTAACAACCTCTTCTTACCGGCTAGTTTAAAATCTCTATTAAGCTCTCTCACTGCCCAAAAAGCTTTGTGTTCTAATTCTAAGGGCAAGTGACACGCTTTTCCATAAACCATCTTATAAGGAGACATACCCATGGGATTCTTATAAGCAGTTCTATAAGCCCATAAAGCGTCATTTAACTTACTAGCCCAGTTTTTCCTAGATCTACTAACAGTCTTCTGCAAGATAGACTTAATCTCTCTATTTGAAAGCTCTACCTGCCCGCTAGTTTGGGGATGATAAGCAGAAGCAATTCTATGATTGACATCATACTTAGCAAGAGTCTTTCTAAAACTACCGTGAATAAAATGAGAACCTCCGTCAGTCATAAGATATCTAGGCACTCCAAACCTAGGAAAAATAACATCCTTAAGCATTTTTAACGAAGTCTCACCATCGGCACTCTTTGTAGGTATGGCTTCTACCCATTTAGTAACATAATCTACAGCAACAAGTATATGGGTATAGCCTTTTGAAGGAGGAAAAGGACCCATAAAGTCAAATCCCCAACAATCAAACGGTTCAATAACGAGAGTGTAATTCATAGGCATTTCATTGCGTCTAGAAATATTTCCAACTCTTTGGCATTCATCACAAGATAAAACGTACCTTCTGGCATCCTTAAAGAGGGTTGGCCAATAAAAACCTGATTGTAGAACCTTCTGTGCGGTCCTATCTCCAGCATGATGCCCTCCATAAGCACTGCTATAGCATTTTCTTAATATCTCTTGTTGCTCATATTCCGGTACGCATCTTCTCATAATACCATCAACTCCTTCTTTATATAAATGTGGGTCATCCCAAAAATAATGCCTCAAATCATAGAAGAATTTTCTTATTTGCTGAGCTGTAAAGGTCGGAGGCAAATACTTGGAAACAATAAAGTTAGCATAATCAGCATACCAAGGAAAGTCCCGTGAAGTTGTATTAATTGCAGCCAACTGTTCATTTGGAAAACTATCATTAACAGGAATAGGATCAAAAGAAATATTTTCCAATCTAGACAAGTTGTCAGCCACAGGATTTTCAGCACCTTTCCTATCTACGATATGCAAATCAAACTCTTGTAAAAGCAACACCCATCTAATAAGCCTAGGCTTAGCATCCTTCTTAGTCATAAGATATCTAATAGCAGCGTGATTATTATGAATAGTGACTTTAGAATCAACAATGTAAGATCTAAACTTATCACATGCAAAAACAACAGCAAGAAACTCTTTCTCAGTAGTAGCATAATTCTTCTGAGCAGCATCAAGAGTCTTACTAGCATAATGAATAACATTCAACTTATTATCTATGCGCTGTCCAAGAACAGCACCAACAGCAAAATCACTAGCATCACACATAATTTCAAAAGGTAAATTCCAATCAGGTGGTTGAACAATAGGAGCAGTAGTTAAAGCCTTCTTAAGAGTTTCAAAAGCTTCCTTACAATCATCATCAAAGACAAATGGTACATCCTTTTGAAGAAGATTGGTAAGAGGCTTTGAAATCTTAGAGAAATCTTTCATAAACCTCCTATAAAAACCAGCATGACCAAGAATACTACGAATACCTTTAACATCTCTTGGACATGGCATTTTCTCAATTGCCTCCACTTTTGCTCTGTCAACTTCAATACCTCTTTCAGAGATTTTATGTCCAAGGACAATTCCTTCATTCACCATAAAGTGGCATTTCTCCCAATTAAGAACAAGGTTAGTTTCTTTGCATCTCTGCAAAACTTTATCAAGGTTGTGCAAACAATTATCAAAAGAAGTTCCATAGACAGAAAAATCGTCCATGAAAACCTCCACAATTTCTTCACAAAAGCCATGAAAAATAGCAGACATGCATCTTTGAAAAGTAGCAGGAGCATTGCATAAACCAAACGGCATACGTCTATAAGCATAAGTTCCATAAGGACAAGTAAAAGTGGTTTTCTCTTGATCATCCTTCTTAACAGCAATTTGAGAGAAACCAGAATAACCATCAAGGAAACAAAAATGAGTCTTCTTAGACAACCTTTCTAGCATTTGATCTATAAACGGTAAAGGGTAATGATCTTTCTTAGTAACTTTGTTTACCTTCCTATAATCAATGCACATTCTATAACCAACAACTACCCTTTGAGGAATAAGCTCGTTATTCTCATTAGGTACAACAGTCATACCTCCTTTCTTAGGGACACAATGAACAGGACTAGCCCATCTACTATCAGCAATAGGATAAATAATACCAGCATCAAGGAGTTTTAATACCTCATTCCTTACCACATCCTTCATCTTGGGAATTAAGCGACGTTGATGCTCTACAACTGGCTTCGCATCTTTCTCCATATTAATGGCGTGCTGACATAAAGTAGGAGAAATCCCTTTTAAATCATCAAGAGTATATCCCATAGCTCCTCGATGTTTCCTCAATATCTCCAATAATCTTTCTTCTTCCTTTCCTGAAAGTTTAGAACTAATAATAACAGGATATATTTTCTTATCATCAATATAAGCATATTTGAGAACATCAGGCAAAGGTTTTAATTCAAACACAGGATCTTCTCTAGGCGGCAAAGTGGTACCAAGATCCTCCACAGGTAGATTATGCTTGAGTAATGGTGGTTGACGAAGAAGAATATCGTCAATCTCTTCTCTTTCCTTGCTAAAAACATCACTTTCGTGATCTTCCATGAATTGCTGCAAGGCATTATTAGGGGCAAGAGCAATAGAAGCAAGCTGCTCAACTCGAAAATTTTCATTAGGCGTGTCATTTTCATAAGAAGTCTTAGCAAACTTGGAGAAATTAAACTCATAAGACTCTCCATTAAACTTAGTAAAAAAATTCTCTTTCTTACAATCTATTATGGCGCCACAAGTGTTCAAAAAGGGTCTACCAAAAATAATAGGACAAGTTTCACTAGCCTCCTTACCAAGTACTAGAAAATCAGTAGGGTACTTAGTCTTACCGCATAGAACTTCCACATCTCGAACAATACCAAGAGGCCAAACGGTCTCTCTGTTAGCAAGCTGAACAACCACATCAATATCTTCAAGTTCACAAGCACCAATCTCGTGCATAATTTCTTTATAAAGCTCTAAGGGAATAGCACTTGCACTAGCACCAATATCACATAAGCCATAATAGCAATGATCTCCAATCCTGATAGAAATAACAGGAACACTAGCTTTCCTGTGCTTTTTAGGATGCGAGAGAATGTTAGAAGCATCTTCACAAAAAAGAATATATTCATCTCCTACATCTTTAGTAACAAGATCTTTCAATATAGCAACAGGAGATTTAATAGTAATTTGCTCATCAGGCTCTGCAGCTTTCTTAGTACTTTTATTAGACACACTTACCAAAGTAGAATACTTTTTTACCTTAGCAGGGAAAGGTGTCTTCTCAATATAAGGTTCAGGAATGATGCTATCAACCGTGCAAACTTCTGTAGCTGCAGCAGGTATATGACTAATAGAATCTTTGTAAGGCGCATGATATTTGTTCCAATCTTTCTTTGGAACATCAATATAAGAGGCAAAGGCCTTAAGACAATTAGCAAGTATTTGAGAATCAAGACCATAAGCAGCGCTAACACTATGAAAGTCATCGGTTCCCATAAAAGATTTAATGCATTCATAATCATAGTTTATACCTGACTTCCTACCTTTGTCGTTTTCCCAACCTTCAGCATTCTCTTTTATACGGTCAAGAAGTTTCCACTTGGCATCTTCTTTCATATGAGTGAATGATCCAAAACAAGAAGCATCCAAATAATCCTTATCAGGAAGAGTAAGCCGCGCATACAAATTATCAATAACTATATTATTGGGGAGCTCATGAATGGGGCATTTGAGCATTAGTAACTTCAATCTCCCCCACGCTTGGGCAATACTCTCTCCATCATGAGGCCAAAAATTATATATCTTGTTACGGTCTTTATGAATTTCACTTGGAGGATAAAACTTGGAATAAAAGAGAGGCACAATATCCTCCCATGCCATAGATGGACCATCTTGGAGTAGTCGATACCACTCTTCAGCTCTGCCTTTCAATGATATAGAAAATAATTTCTTCTTGACCTGGCTTGGTGAAATACCTGCACACCTGAACAACTCGCATAATTCATGTATAAACAATAAGTGATCACCCGGATGGACAGTTCCATCTCCTGAATAGCAGTTATCCATAATACGCCCAACAATTTTCATAGGTATTTTAAAAGGATCAATTTCAGCAGGCGGTGGCGGTGGTGGTTCCTCCGCATGTGCAGCAGTAGTAGTAGGTGTGTTTCCAAATAGGAAACCAAATGGAGAGTTCTCCATAGCAGAATAAAAATAAAAGACAAAATAAAACAATACTCACAGTGATGGTTACCTTTTCCAATTCCACTCTTCAATAGCGCTACACTCCCCGGCAACGGCGCCAGAAAATAGTCTTGATGACCCACAAGTATAGGGGGTGTATCGTAGTACTTTCGATAAATAAGAGTGTCGAACCCAACGAGGAGCAGAAGGTGTTGATGAGCAGTTTTGATCAAGGAATTACTGTAAATACTAGCAAACAGGTTTTCAGGAGTATTTGGTAATACGAGTAAATAAAGTGCGAGTAAATAAAAGACAGTAGTAACAATTGCAGCAAGTGGCCCAATCCTTTATTCAGCAAAGGACAAGCCGGTTGTGTTCTTATAATAACCAAACGTTCTCAAGGACACACGGGAGGTTTCTGTCAAGAGCTTAACGAACTACTCACAAGACATCATATGGATCATGATCAGAGGTGAAATAATGGTAAATAACAATCTGGACATAAACCTTAATTCAACGGTTCCACTCAATAGCATCAACTACAAGAGTAATCAACACCGGGAAAGTTTCCCCTATGAATATAACAAGATCCAACTCAAGATGTTACAGCGGGATGGCGAGGTGATGGTGGAGATGAAGGTGCTGGTGATGATGATGATGATGATGATCCCGATGAAGTCCGGTGCGATGATGATGACGATGGCGACGATCTCCCCTCTCCGGGAAGGAATTTCCCCGGCAGATTTCTCTCTCTGGTGTTCTCCGCCCCGCAGAGGCGGCTGTGTCTAACTCTGAACCCCCCCCTTGACTTAGGTTTTCGGGGACGATGATGTACGCGAAGGGGCGAGACCAGAGGTGGGCCAGGGGCCCTTCACACAGGGCTGACGCGGCCAGGGGGCTGGCCGCGCTGCCCTAGCGTGTGGGCCACCCCTGGCCCCTCTCGACTCCTCCTTCTGGCTCCGTGAGTCTTCTGGGAAATTATAATTTCTGGGTATTTTTCTGGAATTTTCCTGATCTTCAAAATATGGTCTTCTGATGGTCCTTTTTCCAGCAGAATCCTGACTCCGGCAGCAGCTCCTCCGATGATCATCAAACATGTGAAAGCAAAGGAAATAACATAAGTATCGTGTCTAAATATGAAATATATCAATGAATAACAGTAAATTATGATACAAAATAGTGATGTAAATTGGACGTATCAAGGAGTCACTTGATCATCTTGATCATTTTGGTCCCCGTCTTGACCATCAAATTGACCTTGATCATCATTATCTTCATGAGTAGGTTGATCTCGGTCTTGTGAAGAATTGGGGGCGGTTGAGATAACCGGAGAGGATGGTGGTGCCCCTTCTTCTTCATGAAGGTCCTTGTCTTGTTCTTCGGTTGGTGCATTAGTTGCTTCCTTGGGAGAAGCTTGTTGAGCTTGTGAAGATGAAGGCTCCACTTGAGTAGAGCATAGTCCTTCCCGGTCGGCCACAAGGTGTCCCTCAATGGGGCGGAAAAATCCCACACCCATTCTTCCTATGGCTTCTCGAGGTATTTCATCATCTACATCACAAGAAACAACATCTCGCCCCCCTTGGGAGCCGTCATTCTCTTCGAATACCACACTACAAGATTCTTCAACACGCCCGGTGGACTTGTTGAAGACTCTATAAGTGTGGGATTCGGCACCATAACCAACAAAAATACCTTCTATTGCTTTCAGATCAAATTTACCTAAACGAACTCCTTTTCTTTGAAAGAAACACTTACACCCGAAGACTCGAAAGTAGGAGATGTTGGGCTTGCTTCCGGTGAGTATTTCATATGGAGTCTTGTTTAGGCCTTTGCGGAGGAAGAGCCGGTTTGAAGAGTGACAAGCCGTAGAGATAGCTTCGGCCCAAAAGTTGTATGGAGACTTAAACTCCGCCAACATGGACCTAGCCATATCCATAAGAGTCCGGTTCTTCCTTTCGGCTACACCATTTTGTTGAGGGGTGTATGCAGCGGAATATTGATGACGAATCCCCTCATCACTAAGAAATCCATTTAAGGTGTAGTTCTTGAACTCCAAGCCATTGTCACTTCTAATTGCCAAAATAGTTTGCCCATGTTGACGTTCAACTTCCTTGTCAAAGTCGATGACGGTTTGTTGAGTCTCACTCTTATGTTTGAAGAAGTAAACCCAAGTATATCTTGAATAGTCATCAACAATCACCAAACAATACTTCTTCCCACCAAGACTTGCATGAGAGGGAGGACCAAAAAGATCCACATGAAGGAGCTCCAAGATCCTCTTGGAAGAAATGATAGTCTTGCTTGGGTGGGGAGAATCATGCATTTTTCCTAGAACGCAAGCCCTGCAAACACGATCTTTGGCAAAAGAAACATTCTCTTTTAGTCCGAGTATGTGGCCACCCTTGTGAAGGCTTTGCAAAGTTCTCATATTGACATGGGCTAGTCGGCGATGCCAAAGCCAACCCACATCGGCCTTTCCAAATAAACACATTGCACTTGTAGTGGTTTTCCCCGAGAAGTCCACCACATACAAGTTATTTTCAATGTGCCCAACGAAAGCGACCTTTAGAGACTTGCTCCACAAGAGTACCACAATTTCATTATCAATGAAGACGGCAAAGCCCATCTTACCAAGTGCACGAACTGCAAGTAAATTGTAACCTAGGGTCTCAACAAGCATGACGTCCACAAGGGAAATATCCGGTGCGACCACCACCTTGCCAAGACCCAATACCTCGGATTGTGACATGTCTCCATAAGTGACGGTTATGTGGTTGTCATTAGGTCTCATCTCCATCATAATCTCCTTGCTTCCGGTCATATGACTTGTGCATCCACTATCAAGCACCCATTTTGATCCACCGGAAGCATAGTCCTACAAGAGATCATTGCTTGGTTTTAGGTCCCCATTTTTCAATGGGTCCTCTTTTGTTAGCAACAAGGGTCTTTGGAATCCAAATAGACCAAGCAACATAACCATCATTTGGACCAACATATTTTGCATAAACATCACCATAATAATCATGAAATAAAACATAGTGAGGGTTAGCAATTCCCGCATGATCATCATGAGTGGCTTTGCCACCCACAATAGGATCCTTCTTTGCTTGTGCGGGCTTGGCCTTCTTTTTCTTGTTGTTGTTGTTCTTCTTCTTTGAGACAAAGCCAATCCCCGTTTTATCACCAAATGCCTTTTGCTTACTCAAAAGGTCATTCAAGTTTTTCTCACCTATGGGAATGGAGGACTTGGCGAGCTCATCTTTCAACCTAGCATTTTCTTCAATAACATTTGCATGATCACAAGTAGAAGTAGAAGAACTAGGCACATTATTCTTAGTCAATTGAATTTGAAATTGTTCATGTGACTTGGTAAGAATAGAGTGTTCACTTTTCAAGGCCTTGTGAGCCTTGTCAAGATCTTCTAAATCCTTAACAAGTATATCATGACCAATACCAAATTCAACCTTTTCCTTTTTAAGCATTTTTTACTTTAGCACGAGCATGGTCTCGCTCTTTAATGAGTTTGGAAACAACTTCATTATTAGATTCCTCAATGGAATTGAGCTTCTCTTCAAGAGTTGCTCGTTCCTCTTACTCTTCTTCAAGAGACTCGGTTAGTGAGGCAATATCTTGAGCATATTCTTTTTCAAGCCTCATTTGTTCATCTAGTTTTTCAAGAGTTTTACCATATTGGCTCAATAGACGTTCAAAGTGAAGCTTGTGAACACCATCTACACTAGACACATAATCATCAAAAGCAATAATTTCTTCCTTTACTCTAAGACTAGCAAGATCATTCAAGGAAGCATCATTTGTCTTAGAGGAAGAGAAAGATGTGGGTGATACCTCGGAAGACTTGGCCATAAGGCACTTGACGTTCTTGACAAGAGAGTCCTCATTGGGGGATTCAAAGAGTGATGTGGAGGAAGTGGAGGTGGTTGCCATTGCGGCCATCTCACTAGTTGTGGTTTCTTCTTCATCACTCTCACTTGTGGAGTACTCTTCTTGAGTCAAGAACACAAACTTTGGTTGTTTCTTCTTTGGTCCACCCTTCTTCACAAATAGCTTCTTGGATGGTGACTTGGTCTTGCTTTTGAAGATGAGCTTTCCACCATGGTCTTCTCTCTTCTCATAAGGGCACTCGGCAACAAAGTGAAATCTATCATTGCAATTGTAGCATGTCCTCACCCTTTGACCATTGTTGTCATTCCTTTGATAGCCACTTGACTTGCTTCTTCTTTGATTGTCTTCTTTAGCCTTGTGTGGATCAACCCAAAAGGTTTTTCCATAGAAGGCCATGTGCTCATTATACTCATGTCTTATGTCCTCGGGACACATCTCAAGCCTTGCTTCAATGCTTGCTTGATGTGGAACCTCTTTCTCAACCACACTAGCTTTTAATGCAAGATTCGAGCTTCTTTGCATTCCTATGGCACGAGCACGAGCATCTTCCGCATTTTGAGCGGACACCTTGTAGGCTTGAATCTCTTGCATCACTTGATTGGGGGTCATCTCATTGAAATTGTGCTTTCCTTGAACACTCTTCACATCCGCGGGCTCATATGGAGTGAGAGCAAGAATGTACTTCATCTTGATCCACTCATCATCAATATGATGAGCACCGAGGTTCTTGAAGGTGGTAGCAATAGCCTTGAGTCTTCTATACATCTCTTGATGATCCTCACCATCCATCATGAAGAAACCCTCCGCTTGATTTGAGAAGGCAATATATCTTGTTTTCTTCATGCTCTCATTGCCAACAAAGACGTCAGAGAGTCCTTGCCAAGCTTCTTTGGCGGTGGAGAAGTGTTGGATGTGAGACAAGTCCTTGGGCCCAACGGCGACTTGAATCATGTGGAGAGCGGTGGCATTGAGTTGACTATTGACCGTCTCTCTTCTTGTCATGTTGGTGGGATCCACGGCCTTGAATCCTTCTTCAACAATCCTCCAAAGCTCAATGCAAGAACTGCGCATATGAGAGATCATTTGATATTGCCATTGACCAAAGTTTAATGCATCAAGCTTAGGCGGATCACCTCTATGGTTGATATGAGGATGAGGAACCGGCGGGTCGGGTGAATACAAATGTGGGTATTCACCTTTCCCGTCGTCCTTGGTGGAAGACTTAGCATCGCCATTTTTGTCGGCACCCTCCTCATCTATCCCCACATTCTCCACTTGTGGAGTAGCGGGTTTTTTCGAAGGTGGAGAAGCATTAGTAGTTTTAGCTTGCATGAGTTGCGCTATCATTTCACGCAACTCAATTATTTGAGATGTCATGGAAGTCATGGATGATTCCAAAGATTTGAACTCATCCATAGAGACTTGACCCGAGGCCTCTTTAGGTGGAGGATCCATACTCTTAGGCGGTTAAGCCCGAATTAAGAACCTGGCTCTGATACCAATTGAACGGATCGTATGGGCACCTAGAGGGGGGGAGGGGGTGAATAGGTGCTACTCAAATTTTAATACTTTTTCAATTTAGGCTTGACACAAAGGTAAATTCTCTAGATATGCAACTAAGGTGAATTTACCTATATGTCAATTAGCAAGCTAAACAAGATACAATATATAAAGGCAATAAAGGATAGAGGTAACCGAGAGTGGAGCACACGGAGACACGGATGTAATTCCCGTAGTTCCTTCCTTTTTAGGGGAAGTACGTCTACGTTGGAGGGGTGTGGTTGCCACAAAGGCCTAACCAACGCCACAAAGGCTCACCCTATTCTCCGGTGCAAGCTTCCGCCACAAAGGCCTAGCTCACTTTCCACTAAGGGATTTCTCAAGGTGGAACCGGCCTTTACAATCTTGGGGCACGCATCCACAACCGAATTGGAGGCTCCCAAGCACAACACAATGCTGTCAAACAACAAGTAGCAAGATATCAAATACACAAACAAGGTCTTGGGACACAAGGGAACCCAAGACACAAGGGCCCTCAAGCAAATGAGAGGGGAAATCAAATCGCTTCGGTGAGGATGTAGATGATGGTCTTCTCCTTCGATTCTCCAAAGATCAAGAGCTTTGGTGGGTTGAGGGAGGAGATCTAGTTGATTTGGTGGCTCAAAATAATGGAGTTCTTCTTCTTTGGACGAGCTACTCATTGGAGAATAAGGTGGGGGGTATTTATACCCCCCCCAAATCTGACCGTTGCTTGCCAGGAAAGTCCGGCTAAAGCCGGAGTTAAGTCCGGCTAAAGCCGGTCACACCGGCTAAAGCCGGCCTCCACACCGGCTAAAGCCGGTCTGAAAAATCCGGCCCTGCCGGAAATAGCCGGACAAATAGCCGGGTTACTCCAGAGACGCATTGCTTCTTCCGAAACAGGGCAGTCCGGCTATAGCCGGTCTGGGGACCGGCTAAAGCCGGCCTTCCTGGCCAAACTTCATATGAAACCTCTCCAAGAGCATATTAGCACCATTTCCTCAAGAATTTCCTTTGGGCAATATTAATTATCAAGTATAATATAGGAAACCCAATATCTTGTGCAAGAATATAATAAAATCCTGCAAAGCATAATCACACATTAATAGATAATGTATTGTTAACAAACGCCAAAATCAATTAGGCGGGAAATGCTCTTTCACCATCAGTTTAAACTTTTTGGATAGTTGGCTAGAGCATCAATCCAATATGGTATCAGAGCCAGGAGGTCTTAAGTTCAAGCCCCGACCAACGCATTATTTAATCTAAAAATAGTTGCAGTCTCCCGTTTGTCCAGCCTAGACGTGAGGGAGAGTGTTAAAATAAATATACAGCCTTAACTCTTTCCATCAGTTCGAACTTTTGGGATAGTTGGCTAGAGCATCAATCCAATAAATACAAATTTCCAAAGTATCTTCACCGGCAGCCCCAAAATGTAACACCAAGTACCACATAGTCGCACCGTGTACTTTTGGGCAATTCAAATATGTTCAAGAAAGGCCCACATCACAAATACGCAAAAAACATGAAGATCATTTTTAGACTAGTAATCCGCTTTGGAGAGATTCAAGTGTATAACCACATCCATTGTCATACCAAATATGTCGAATTTCATCAAATTCTACTTATTTCAAATTATGCCAAACGAATATGGGTCAGAGCTCTCCTTTCACTTAGAAGTTAGATCCCACGTCATCTGACTGGCTTGCCAATTCGAGAAAACAAAACAAAATAGGACAAATCTATCACAAAGTTACAACTACAAGATAAAATATTGTATTTTCAAAATGATGGGTAGATATTCTCCCAAAGATCAGAACTAATATAAGAGGTTAAACACTGAAAACTGACCAATTTAAAAACATAAATGACTGAAGCAAGATAAGAGAGTGCATATGCACGAAACAAACCAAATTAGGGTAAAAATCATCGCAAAATTAACTAGGAGATAAAATTGGGTAATGTTTTTTAAAATGGTGTATTATTGTCCCAAAGATCACAACTAAGAGGTTAAAATATGAACATTACCTAGTTAAACAATATAAATGGACTGAAGCAAGTAATAGAAGTACGTATACACAGAACTAGACTGGCCAATGCAAAAAAAAAAGTGCATGTTAAAAACATTGCAAAAAAGGGGGTGCATGTAAAAAAAAAATCTTTACCAAGATCAGAGTACTACTAGCATGTTAACCTCTTTTTATATTGCGGATTTGCTATTTCTCGGCCGTCTAGAAAATTGTTGTTGATAAATTCAAGTGAATCGATGTAGAAATATATGTTCTCTCCTCTCTTCAAGATAAGTGTAAGATGATGAGTTGATGACGGAGCAGTTTTTTGTGTGACACAACATGAACATCGACCAGTGTTGCTTTACAACAATTTATCGGGAGTACCAAAAAGGCTTGGAAATACCAAAAAGGAACAGAGACACACATGCAACATCACGTAAATACGTAATACAATTTCCCAACAAGTACTACATCTTCAACCCGGCCAACCCAAAAATTGATAGCCGGAAACCCAAGTTATGTGTACTAGCTACATGTACAAGGTGTCATATTTTTATTAGGTCTGGAACCCTGAAATCCCACGTTCCTGAATCTATTTTGCTATAGTCACAAGTGTTATGTGGAACCCTGAAATCCCAGGTTCTGGAATCTATTTCGCTATAATCACAAGTGTTATTGTTCTTATCTTAAAGCCTATCCTGTGTCATTGTCGTCAGGTTTTGCTCCCAATCCACTACCACCTGTTGTTCTTGTCAGTGTTTTGCTCCTGAACCTCCTGTGCGCCCTGAGGTCGACCACGAGGACGGTGATGTTGTCCTTGCTCCCCTTCTGGAGGGCGAGCCTGGACAGGTACTCGGCGGCCGCCTGCGCGGCAGGGTCCGTCGACGACGAGCCACCGTCATTGCCGCTGCTTCCTCGGGCTGCTGAGGCGGTGGCGTTCTTCTTGTGCCACAAGAGAATACGCTTGCGAGCGGCCTCACACACCTCTTCGTTTGATAGCACGTCCCAAAGGCCATCGCTCGCCAGGACGAGGCACTCGTCGTCTCTTGCTCGGGCTACGACTGTAACTTCAGGGACCGGGATTATGTAAGGCTTCAGGTATCTGTCCCCTGCAACAAGCTCAGCAATACACCAGGAAACAAATTCAGAAGTTCAGAAAGAAAGAGAATTATGATGACAACATGAAACAAATTTCAGAAGTTCATAAGAAAAGATACAGCGGAACTGTAATTGAGAATAACAGATATCAAACTACTTGGAACTCGCTAGCATCAGCTAAAATGATCAAGTTAAGGTACAAAATTTGCTGGAGTGCAAGAATGCGTACCAATGGAGCGCGACATGGCAAGAACCCCAAGAACTCGGTACCCATTCCACTGAATGACCTTGCCGCCCAGCGCCTCGATCCTGGCGTACTCATCTTCCCGGTTCGGCTGATTCAATGTCTCTGATCAGCTCAAGAATTCAGGGCCAATTACAGGAGAATGAACAAATGTGATGACTGATGAATGATGATACTCTGTATCCATCGGAGGCGGCAGTTCACCTTGTGGTCCAGAGACAGCGGCAATGGCTCCTTGCCCCGGCAGAGCACCGCCCGCGAGTCGCCGCAGTTTGCAACGATGACGTGCGACGAGCAGACCACCGCGACCACAGCCGTCGACCCCACCGTGTCCGGAGCCACGGGCCGCTCTCCGGCCGCCTCATTGCCTCCGACCTCGGCGTCGATGCGGCAGAAGCAGTCCACGAACGCCTTCTCCCAGTGCTTCTTGGAGTCCAGGGAGGCCAGATCCTCGACGCCGCCGGCGCCTCGCACGCGGTCCTCAGCGGCGCGCAGGTCGTCGGCGAGCGCCGCGTGGAGCCTGTCCCGGCAGTGGTCGGCGACCTGGGCGCCGCCGTGGCCGTCGTAGACGGCGAAGAAGTGCGCGGGCAGGCGGAAGGACGCGCGGTCGAGGCCGTCGGCCGCGGCGGCGTCGGCGGCCACCATCCAGAGCGGGATGCGGTAGAAGCGCGGGACGGCGGCGGCGGCGTCCTCCATCTCCGGGCGGCGGCCTTGGACGGACTCGAGCCCCCAGAGCGGCGGGGAGTCGAGGGCGAAGACGCTCCTGCTGCAGGCGGGGCTGGAGCTGGACTCAGTGGCGGCCGCGGGCAGGTCGTCGGAGACGAGCGAGGGCGGGCCCGCGGAGGATGAGGCGGCGGAGGGGGAGAGGAGGCCGTCGAAGTCGGCAGACGCGACGCTGCTGCAGTCGCTGGCGACGGAGCAGGGGCTCCCGCACGCTGACCCCGCGTCGTTTGGTCCGGCGGCGTCGGCGTTGAGATCGAGCGGCGCCAGCGCGGCGCCTAGGGCGTCCATGGCGGCGAGCGCGCGTGGCCGGGACAAGGCCTAAGCGTGGCGACAGCATCCTCCGCAGGGGAGAGACGGGCAGGAGCAGAGGGCCATGGTGGTGGCAGTGATGGTGGGGAGGTAGGCTGCTGCCTCCTACTCATGGACGGAGAGCGAGATGGAGATCGGAGCGAATCTAGTGGTGGGTGGTGGGTGGTGTGCGCACGGGATGTGCCCTGGGGACGAAGCAAATGAGAATGGCGGAAGGCGACGGACAGAGAGATGGCCGGCGGTGGATAGCCTGACTCGGGTGGCGTGGTCGCGTCTCGGCCGTCCGTCGACGCGCCGCCGCCGGAGGACACATGCTTCGTGGCGTGACCACGAGCCGCTCGTCTAGGCAAACAGAGCAGTCTTTCCTGTAAATACAAATTTGCTACTCCGTAGTATTTCCTCTGACAACAGTTGTTGTGATCATTGTAACGAGTGAATAGGCTATTTGCATCAAGGTTTAAATCTATATATGAACAAAATTTGTTACTACTGAAAATTTATCCAGGGAGACACAATGTACACAATTTTATTTTGCACTAGACCAACAAATTATTACATACATTATATGAACTATTTGTAAAGCTTTTCCTCATTTGACCGAGAGGTGGATTTCCTGATGGCAATGGGTATCCATTACCCGCTTACCAAGCGGGTTTTTACCCATTAGAGTGAGGGTATGGTAAAAAACTTAAACCTATGGGTATGTAAATGGCAAAATATGTCCACCCGATGGGTATAGTGGGTGCGGGTGTGATATTGCATAACCCACACCCGCATACCCATCTACCCGGCTATCCTACAATATGACATGTGAGTCCTTATTAATATTAGAATTTTTCATTAAAATATCTCGATAATCTGGTCAAATCCTGCCTTTTCGGCTGCCTCCCTAATTTTTTGCAATCAAATTAAAGACCTAGTAAATACCAAATCGCTCGCTTCCCAAAAATCATCTTCTTTCCTCTCCCGTAACGCCTAGAGTCCAACGACCAGCGTATTCATCTCCCTCCTCCCCAGTATCGCCCCGTGTCGTACTCTCCTCCCCACCGCCAGAGTCCAGACCGCCAAAGGCCAGACCGCCCGCCCACCGTCCTTCGCCAGACCCGGGCTGGATCAAGTGTAGCCGCAGCCGCCTGGCCCGGGCGTCCGGCTCGGCCACCCAATCAAGATGGAGAATGGCGGAGGTGACTACCGCCATGGTGACGAGGTGCAGAGTATGGAGGAGGAGGACCGCATCGACCTCGACCTTGAAACGCAGAGTATGGAGGAGAAGGAGGACCGCGTGGATGAGACTCCGGCGCGGCTCCGGCCTCCAGCGAATGGGCAGTTGCCAGGGCGCCGTGTCTCTGCATCGGCGACCAAGGGCGGGCGCGGCGGAAGCAGGGCCGCTGCTGTTCCGCCAGCCACGCCGGTGGCCAAGAGAAGTCGGCGTCCTGCTACTCCTGCAAGCGACGGCAATGGGAAGCGGCCAGCGGCAGTGAATGTGCGGCGCGCTGCACCGGCTTGGTGAGTTCCATCGTTGCTGACTTCTGTGTTTTAGTTTCTGAATATGAGTAATTTTGTGTATGCGGTATGCCCCTGTGATATGATTATTTCTACATAAAATGGATTTGTAGTGTCAAACGAAATTGCACATAATACTTGTGAATGAATATATTCATATTATTTTGTTTCAAGCAGAAATATTGTTTTTAGTACAGTACGTAGTTCTTTCAAATATAGTTTGATGTACATAGTACTTGTGAACGAATACATTCATCTTATTTAGTTTCAAACAGAAATATTGTTTGTAGTACAATAGTTCTTTCAAATATTGTGTGATGTTTAATTTGTTCTAAATTTTTTGTTATGTAGTGATAAAGCTAGCAATGACGCAGTTGATGGACACTTTGAACCTGTCGATGACGCAATGAGATGGATGAAGAAGGGGATAATTCGACAGATCAAATTATCATTTCAGATGATGATAATGGAGAGGGGGTGGAGGAAGAGATGAATGTTGCTGCTAGGCGCAGGCTTACTTCTAAGGTTTGGAAGGAAATGAAGAAGGTGAAGGTTGACGGAGTTTGGAAGGCAAAGTGTGACTATTGTCACAAGTTACTTTCATGTGGGAGAAAATCTGGAACAAATCATCTTTCCCTACATCTTAAGTCATGTACCCTTAGAAAAATCAAGACTAGGACCGGGAAAATATTGAGCCAGCCATCTTTGAAATTGAGTGCCCAAGATGATGGAACAGTTTGCGTGGAGAACTACACTTTCGATCAAGAGTATGCTAGAGAACAACTTGGCAACAGATTGGTGCTACATGACTATCCATTGTCTATAGTAGAACATCCTGGTTTTAGGAGATTTGTTCATGCACTTCAGCCCCTATTCAAACTCCATACCAGAAACACCAATAGGTAAATATGCTAAATGTTATTGCTTTTATTTCATTTCTTTGTCTTATTTCTTCTTTGTAAATTATAATTATTAGATATGATATGTTATTTTGTTTGGCAGGAATGACATTGAGAATAGGTACAATGTGGAAAAAAAGAAGGTTGTGGAGTACATGTTGGTGATCAAATCAAGAATTGCAGTCACCACTGATATGTGGACTGCAGACAACCAAAAGAAGGGATACATGGCTGTTACTGGACATTTTATTGATGAATCTTGGAAACTTAGGAGCATTCTCATGAGGTATATTGCTCACAACACCACGTACTATAGATGTTTAACAATAATGCATGCTTTTTCTTTCTCGCTAATTGGTTAACTTTGTGAATATTGTAGGTTTATTTACATCCCAGCACCACATACTGCCAATGTTATAGCTGAACAACTTCACGAGTCCTTGGTTGATTGGAATATTGATGAAAAGCTGATGACCGTGACCGTTGACAACTGCACAACAAATGACAAGGCAATTGAGTTGATTGTGGATAGTATAGGGAAGAATAAACTTCTGTGTGAAAGTAATATGATTCACATGCGTTGTTGTGCTCATATCTTAAATCTTATTGTGAAAGATGCTCTGGATGTGATTAAGTCTGCTATTCACAACATCCGTGAAAGTGTGGCATATTGGATTGCCATACCGAAGAGGTGGGAAAAGTTTGAGGATATGGCAAAGTTTAAAAAAGTAAAAATATCAAGGAGGTTGAAACTTGATTGCAAAACTAGGTGGAACTCCACTTTCATAATGTTGGATATTGCATTACCTTATAGACTTGTGTTTGAACGTGCAAAACAAGTGGACAAGCAGTATGTGTATCTACCTACTGATAAAGAATGGGAGTTTGCTACAGATGTTGTTGCTAGACTTAGATTGTTCTATGAAATAACTGAGTTGTTCTCAGGAACTGATTATGTGACTGCCAATATTTACTTTCCTAAAATATGTGAGATTAAAATGAAAATGAGGCAGTGGGCAACTTATAGCAACCCAACTATCAAAGAAATGACAGAACAAATGAATACAAAATTTGATAAGTACTGGAAGGACATTTAAGGTCTAATGGCTATAGCTACACTTCTTGATCCTCGGTACAAGAAGCAGATGTTAGTAGCATGCTTTGCCATGCTTAATGGAGTTGAGCCATCTTCATATGAGTGTATTGAAAAGGTTGATGGTATAGTTGCTAGTCTGCATTCATTGGTAGAGGAATATGAGGTGGAAGATGATGCATATCAGCCTACTGAAGGTAGCATGATTTCTACAACAAAAGCTCCTGCAATAATGAATATCTTCCATGATATTGTTGCTCAACAAAGGCCTACAGCAGCTAAACTTCAAGGTGAAATTGAGCAGTACTTGTCTGATGCGTTATTGCCTTATGTTGAGAAGTTCAATGTGTTGGATTGGTGGAAGGTAGCTGGAACAAGATATCCAACCTTAAGGAAGGTAGCTAGAGACATATTTTCTATTCCTATGTCAACAGTTGCCTCTGAATCAGCATTTAGTACAAGTGGTCAAATAGTTAATGAGTATAGGAGTCGTCTAACATCTCATATGTTGGAGGTCTTAATGTACTCACAAGATTGGCTTAGAAACAAGTTCAAAGGTTTGCAAATAATGCATTTTCTTTACATTCTCCTTTATTATTTCCGCTGTTCATGCTTGTCTATTTGTTGCAGATGCTCATAAAGGAGAAGCTAGCTTTTGGACATGCCTACAAGACATCCAAGAGGGCATGGAGGTAGATCTTGTTATTTATCAACACATATTTTTGTTACTTTCAAGTTTCAAGCACACTGACAGAGCTACGTAGGAACAAAACCGAACCATAGACTGATACAAGCAGCAGCGGCATAGCTAAAAGCCTGACAGCTAAAGCCTACCTCACTAATAATAGCAGAATTAGCTGCCCAATGCCCCAATCCCAACAGCTACACTAGTTGGTTGTATATGAGCAGCAGCGGCATAGCTTGCATCACAGCATCGCAAGGGCAGCATGCAGCAACACACTAGTTGGTTGTACTTTTTTCTTTCCAAACTTCTTAGCTAGCGATTAGATGAATTTTTTAAAAATCTTTTGGCTCTGAATTACTCTGTAGCACCATTTGGGTATGCATTCTGTATAGCTTTCGGTAATTCGCTATAAGATTAGTCTATCATTGCTAGCAATTAGTCTGCATTCTGTATAGCAATGAGATTAGTCTGTCATCGCTAGCAATGAGAACTACACCTTTGATCAGGCTAACCAAACCCTTACCCAATGGGTGCGGGTATAGCTAGCAATGAGAACTACACCTTTGATCAATGAAGCAACACACTAGTAAGACGCGAATTTCTTTTCTCTTTTTTAATTCAGCCCGCCTAGCTATTTGTTCAAGCATACAGACTACCTTGTTCTCACATTCAACAATTTAATTTTTAAACTAGGATCTGGCTCTTTGACATGGAAGAACGTGGATGGAGACTTGGAGAGGCTTTCTGGTTCTGGAGACTTTGAGACTTGGAATAATATGTGTCGCTGGAGACTTGGAGAGCCTTTCTGGTTCTGGAGACTTTGAGACGCAGATTGTCATTTGAAACTTTATTGTGATGACCTTATATACGTATTAAGTTAGTGTCATTTGAACCTTTATTGTAATGCCGTGTGGCAGATTATGTGATGCCGTGTGGCTGGTTTGCACTCTTGTTACGACTGAAATCTGAACTAAATATTAATATTTTATTATTAATATTATATTGGAATGTAATGCTGTTTTTTTCACATCACATATGCAACTTGTTTTGTGTTTGATTTCTTAATCATTTCAAATATGTGTGCTATTTTATTGAATGAATGACAAATATATATGCTGATATTTTAGTTATATATTGTGATATTATATTTTCTTGTTGTCTTATTCAAGAGTGGGTATTACCCGTGGTTTTTTTTCCCAGACGGGTGTGGGTATGGGATAAAATATATACCCAAGTGCGGGTGTGGGTGCGGGTGCGGATAAGATTTTGAGACATGGGTAAGGGTTTGGTTAGCCTCTACCCACACCCATTGGGTGCGGGTGCCATCTACCTTTTCTAATATAAAGTTGACTTCAACTGAAACTTTTTTTTAGGTATCAACTGAAACCTAGTTACAGTGTCAACAAAAACATGGATTGGTACTAAAGTATACACCGGAGTAACTGACGCTTGAAACCTGACTTCCCCCTTCCCCCTCTCTCCCAGCAACAGTAGCTGCGCGCGCCACTCGCCGTTGATCGGGCCCTCCTGGGTCCTCTTCGTCAGAATAGTCGGCCGGAGAGGGACTGGGAGTGGCACCGGAGTAATCTAGGTTTAGTTTTTCTATCTTTACTATAGTGGGCGCTCTGTCCGGGTGCAGTGCGGTCGATCTTGGCAATAGATTTAGCTAGGGTTCTTTGTCTTCGCCCTCAAGCTCCTCTGGCCGGAGATGTGGGCTGCAGCGGCGGCCACCGTGCCGCTCAATAAAGTTTTAGGTTGTCGCCCAAGTGTGCAGAGGCGCCTTCTGCTTGTTAGCTTCCCCTGGCCGGCCGTGGCTGCGAGGTGGGGAAGCAGCGAGGCGAGTTGCTGCGACGCGTGGCTTCTCCCGACCGGCCGTGGCGGCGATGGGGAGCAGCGGCACAAAATGGCAGCCTCTTCATGGAGTGGGGGTGGTCCGCTGGTCTTCCTCGCCGGGCATCGTTCTGCGCTCTACCATTATCCTCTGCTGCCGTGGTGGCCTGTTCAAAGATGGTGGTTCACGACGCTTCTGCTTGGTGCTGGAAGCCGTTCATGATGGAGCTTCCCTCCGGCGACTTATCAGCGCGGTGATACGTCTCCAACGTATCTATAATTTTTGATGCTCCATGCTTGTTTTTACACCATTTGCCTA
The DNA here is from genome assembly GCA_007115705.1 of Dactylis glomerata. Taxonomy (NCBI): domain Eukaryota; kingdom Viridiplantae; phylum Streptophyta; class Magnoliopsida; order Poales; family Poaceae; genus Dactylis; species Dactylis glomerata. Next base: position 1,103,359 of record QXEO01001056.1, on the reverse strand, counting down.
CTGTTTTGTTACACTTCGTGGCACTTTTATGCATTTTTTGGAACTAACCTATTAACAAGTTGCCACAGTGCCAGTTCCCTGTTTTCTGCTGTTTTTGTGTTTCAGAAGTGATACACAGGAAATATTCTCGGAATTGGATGAAACAAGTTCCTAAAGTCTTATTTTACCCGGAAGCTTCCAGAGATCCAAAGGAGAGTAGGAGGCGGGCCACCAGGGGCCCACACACAGGGGTGGCGCGGCCAACCCCTGGCCCGCGCCACCGTGGTGTGAGGCCACCTGGCCCCTCCTCTGACATCGCCCCTTCGCCTATAAAGACCCCCCGATGGAAAAAACCTAAGTACCAGATCAATTTTTCCAGAACACATCGCGATCCGCCGTCGCCGTCGACCCGAAGATCGGGAGGGTCCAGAAGCTCTTCCCGGCACCCTGCCGGAGAGGGGAATCGCCACCGGAGGTCTTCTTCGTCGCCATGCTTGCCTCCGGAGCGATGAGTGAGTAGGCTACCTTGGACTATGGGTCCATAGCAGTAGCTAGATGGTTATCTTCTCCACCATGTGCTTCATGTTTAGATCTCATGAGCTGCCCTACATGATTGAGATCACCGTTATGTAATTCTACATGTTTGGTTTGTTGGGATCCGATGAATATTGGTGTTTATGATTAAGTTGTTGTACTGAATATTATCTTTTGTTATCTCTATGTTGTTTATGATCTTGCATGCTCTCCGTTGTTAGTAGCTATCTTGGCCGAGTAGTTGCTAGTGACTCTAAGAGGGGGTATTTATGCTCGATAGTGGGTTCATGCCTCTATTTAACCTGGGGGAGTGACAGAAACCTCTAAGGTTGTAGATGTGCTATTGCTACTAGGGAGAAAACAACATTTATATGCTCAAGGGCATATGCTTTGTTTACATTACACACTTTGCTTAATGCAATTATCTGTTGTTCGCAACTTAATACTTGTGGAGTTCTCGGATTGATTCGCCACAAGTGGATTATTAGTCATAGATGCAGTTGGACGGCGGTCTATGTATTTTGTTGTAATGCCCAGAGTAAATCTCATAGTGATCTTCTTGACATATCACGTTTATCTTTATTCTATCAATTGCCCAACTGTAATTTGTTTACCCAGCATGTCTTATTTATCTTATGGAGAGACACCACTAGTGAACTGTGGACCCCGGTCCTATTTCCATCATATTGCTATCACCTGTTTACTTTACTCGCACTGTTTACTTTATTCGCATACTCTACTATTTTCCACTCGATACGCTCATAACCTTTGTTTCAAGCAAACCGGTGAGATTGACAACCTCATCGCAAGTTGGGAACGAAGTATTTGGTTGTGTTGTGTGCAGGTTCCACGTTGCTTCTGGCCGAAGACAAGTCAACAAGAATCGTTAAACGACGCCCTTGTTGGAGTGTTACTAAGCCAGTTCACATCACCTTCAGTCGTTTGTCTCTCCTCTCCAAGAATGATAAACCATGGTTTCTAAACTGAGGGAAAACCAGCTGCTATACTCATCACACCTTCCTCTTGGGGTTCCCAACGGGCTGGTTATTCACCACGCACAAGGACTGCCAAGCTCCCACATCAACTAGGAGCATCAACTATTTTTCTGGCGCCGTTGCCGGGGAGGAAGTAGAAGACTTCTGCGAGGGGAGTTTTCGCACGCACATCCTTTACTTTGTTATTGTTTTGCTTTACTTTATTTATTTTACCTGCATCATTTTATATAAAAAACCCAAAAAATTAGAATCCTTGGTAGTTGTTTTTACTTGTTTACTTTCGTTTTGCTGAAATGGCCAATCCTGAAAACACCAAGTTGTGTGACTTTACTAGCACAAACAATAGTGATTTTATCTGCACTCCTATTGCACCACCTGCTCCTGCTGCAAACTTTTATGAGATTAAGCCTGCTTTGTTGAACCTTGTTATGAAAGAGCAATTTTCTGGTGCTTGTACTGAAGATGTTGCAGCTCATCTCAACAATTTTGTTGAGCTATGTGAGATGCAGAAATATAAGGATGTAGAAAGTGATATTATTAAGCTCAAGTTGTTTCCTTTTTCTTTGAGAGGAAAAGCTAAAGATTGGTTGCTGTCTTTGACTAAGAATAGTATTGATTCATGGGCTAAGTGTAAGGATGCTTTTATTGGTAGATACTATCCTCCTGCTAAGATTATATCTCTGCGTAGCAATATTATGAAGTTTACTCAGTTTGATAATGAACATGTTGCTCAAGCTTGGGAAAGAATGAAATCTATGATAAAGAATTGCCCCACTCATGGACTGACTACTTGGATGATTGTCCAAACTTTTGATGCAGGACTGAATTTTTCTTCAAGGAACCTACTTGATTCAGCTACTGGAGGCACTTTTATGTCCCTTACCTTGGGTGCCGCAACAAAGCTACTCGACAACATGATGGTAAATTATTCTGAATGGCACACCGAGAGAGCTTCACAAGGTAAAAAGGTAAATTCTGTTGAGGAAACCTCTTCCTTAAATGATAAGATTGATACCATTATGGCTATGCTTGCTAATGATAGGACTCATGTTGATCCTAATAATGTTCCTTTGGCCTCTCTGGTGGCTCAAGAAGAGCATGTTGATGTGAATTTCATTAGAAACAATAATTTTATCAACAATGCTTATAGAACAATTTTGCTAGTAACAATTATAGCCCGTATCCTTCTACCAATGGTAATGGTTATGGTAACTGATACGTCTCAAACGTATCTATAATTTTTGATGCTCCATGCTTGTTTTTACACCATTTGCCTATTGTTTCGTTACACTTAGTGGCACTTTTACGCATTTTCCGGAACTAACCTATTAACAAGTTGCCACAGTGCCAGTTTCCTGTTTTCTGCTGTTTTTGTGTTTCAGAAGTGATACACAGGAAATATATTCTCGGAATTGGACGAAACAAGTTCCTGAAGTCTTATTTTTCCCGGAAGCTTCCAGAGATCCGAAGAAGTGTCGGAGGGGGGCCACCAGGGCCCCACATGCGTGGGTGGCGCGGCCAGCCCCCTGGCCGCGCTGGGCCCACGTGAGGGCACCTGGCCCCTCCTCTGACATCGTCCCTTCGCCTATAAAGACCCCCCGATGGAAAAAACCTAAGTACCCGATCAGATTTCCAGAACACATCGCGATCCGCCGCCACCGTCGACCCGAAGATCGGGAGGGTCCAGAAGCTCTTCCCGGCACCCTGCCGGAGAGGGGAATCGCCACCGGAGGTCTTCTTCATCGCCATGCTTGCCTCCGGAGCGATGAGTGAGTAGTCTACCTTGGACTATGGGTCCATAGCAGTAGCTAGATGGTTTTCTCCTCCACCATGTGCTTCATGTTTAGATCTCATGAGCTGCCCTACATGATTGAGATCACCATTATGTAATTCTATGATGTTGGTTTGTTGGGATCCGATGAATATTGGTGTTTATGATTAAGTTGCTGTACTGAATAATATCTTTTGTTATCTCTATGTTGTTTATGATCTTGCATGCTCTCCGTTGTTAGTTGCTATCTTGGCCGAGTAGTTGCTAGTGACTCCAAGAGGGGGTATTTATGCTCGATAGTGGGTTCATGTCTCTATTTCACCTGGGGGAGTGACAAAAACCTCTAAGGTAGTAGATGTGCTATTGCTACTAGGGAGAAAACAACATTCATATGCTCAAGGGCATATGCTTTGTTTACATTACACACTTTGCTTAATGCAATTATCTGTTGTTTGCAACTTAATACTACTGGGGTGTTCGGATTGATATCCCCAGGAGAGGATTATTAGTCATAGATGCAGTTGGATGGCGGTCTATGTATTTTGTTGTAATGCCCAGAGTAAATCTCACAGTGATCTTCTTGACATATCACGTTTATCTTTATTCTATCAATTGCCCAACTGTAATTTGTTTACCCAGCATGTTTTATCTATGGAGAGACACCACTAGTGAACTGTGGACCCCGGTCCTTTTTACATCATATTGCTATCACCTGTTTACTTTACTCGTACTGTTTACTTTACTCGCATACTATATTGTTTTCCACTCGATACGCTCATAATCTTTGTTTCAAGCAAACCGGTGAGATTGACAACCTCATCGCAAGTTGGGAACAAAGTACTTGGTTGTGTGTGTACATGTTCCATATCACCTTCAGTCGTCGCCGTCTCTCCTCTCCTGATCGATAAACCTTGGTATCTTAACTGAGGGAAAACTAGCCGCTACACTCATCATACCTTCCTCTTGGGGTTCCCAACGGGCTGGTCATTCACCACGCACAAGGACTTACTGCTCCACGTCAACTACACGCCATCAGCTCTTTTCTGGCGCCATTACCGAGTAGCAGCTTCTTTTCTGGCGCCGTTGCCGGGGAGGAAGAGAAGACTTCTGCGAGGGGAGTTTTTCGCACACACATCCTTTACTTTGTTATTGTTTTGCTTTACTTTATTTTATTTTACTTGCATTGTTTTATATCAAAAACCCAAAAAAATTAGAATCCTTGGTAGCTGTTTTTACTTGTTTACTTTCGTTTTGCTGAAATGGCCAATCCTGAAAACACCAAGTTGTGTGACTTTACTAGCACAAACAATGGTGATTTTATCTGCACTCCTATTGCACCACCTGCTACTGCTGCAAACTTTTATGAGATTAAGCCTGCTTTATTGAACCTTGTTATGAAAGAGCAATTTTCTGGTGCTAGTACTGAAGATGCTGCAGCTCATCTCAACAATTTTGTTGAGCTATGTGAGATGCAAAAATATAAGGATGTTGATAGTGATATTATTAAGCTCAAGTTGTTTCCTTTTTCTTTGAGAGGAAAGGCTAAAGATTGGTTGCTGTCTTTGACTAAGAATAGTATTGATTCATGGGCTAAGTGTAAGGATGCTTTTATTGGTAGATACTATCCTCCTGCTAAGATTATAGCTTTGCGCAGCAATATTATGAAGTTTACTCAGTTTGATAATGAACATGTTGCTCAAGCTTGGGAAAGAATGAAATCTATGGTAAAGAATTGCCCCACTCATGGACTGACTACTTGGATGATTATCCAAACTTTTTATGCAGGACTGAATTTTTCTTCGAGGAACCTACTTGATTCAGCTGCTGGAGGCACTTTTATGACCCTTACCTTGGGCGCCGCATCAAAGTTACTCGACAACATGATGGTAAATTATTCCGAATGGCACACCGAGAGAGCTCCACAAGGTAAGAAGGTAAATTCTGTTGAGGAAACCTCTTCCTTGAATGATAAGATTGATACCAATATGGCTATGCTTGCTAATGATAGGACTCATGTTGATCCTAATAATGATCCTTTGGCCTCTCTGGTTGCTCAAGAAGAGCAAGTTGATGTGAATTTCATTAGAAACAATAATTTTAACAACAATGCTTATAGGAACAATTTGGCTAGTAACAATTATAGGCCGTATCCTTCTACCAATGGTAATGGTTATGGTAATTCTTATGGTAATTCCTACAACAACACTAGGGCCACGCCCTCCGAGCTTGAGGTAATGCTCAAGGACTTCATCGGTAAGCAAACTGCTTTTAATAAGTCTGTTGAGGAAAAGTTAGGCAAAATTGATATTCTTGCTTCTAAAGTTGATAGCCTTGCTCATGATGTTGAACTTCTGAAATTAAAAGTGTTTCCTAATGATGTGAAAGAGAACAATGTTTTTGCTACCGCTAATGCTATCCAAGTTAAAATTGATGAAAATATTAGATTGTTAGCGGAATTGCATGCCAGGTGGGAAAGAGAAGATGAGATGGCTAGAGAGATGAAGGTATGTACCATTACTACCTCTAATGATGTTGCTCCTACTGGTAGTAATCCTCTTACATTGATTGGTGTAGAGAAAACTCCCACTCCTTGTGTTAAAAACCCCAAAACTGCCAAAACTTTTTCTCAAAAGAGTGCTGAAATTTTTCGGACTGTGGGAGATGATAGCTCTATTTCTTTTAATGATTTTTATGTTGATGGCTACAATATATCTGAAGTTATTTTGTTCTTGCAAAAGCTTGCTTTGACTCCCAATGCTAGTTCTTTAAATATTGCTTTTACTAAGCATATTACCAATGCTCTCATAAAAATTAGGGATGAAAAGTTGAAGCAAAAAGCCTCTGTTCCCAAGAAGTTAGAAGATGGTTGGGAACCCATCATTGATATGCATGTTAATGGTTATGATTGTCATGCTTTATGTGATCTAGGTGCTAGTATTTCTATCATGCCTAGAAAGATTTATGACATGCTTGATCTACCACCGCTTGAAAAATGTTATTTTGATGTTCCTATTGCTGATGTTGCTAAGAAGAAACCTTTGGGAAGGATTAATAATGTTATTATTGTGTTTAACAATAACCTTGTTCCTGTTGATTTTCTTGTTATGGACGTTGAATGCCATGCTTCATGTCCTATTATTTTGGGAAGACCCTTTCTTCGAACTGTAGGTGCTATCATTGATATGAGGGAAGGCACTATCAAGTATCAATTCCCACTAAAGAAAGGTATGGAACACTTCCCTAGGAAAAGAAAGAAATTACTTTTTGACTCTATTCTTAGAGCAAATTATGAGCTTGATGCTTCATCACTTGATATTACTTGATTCGCAATTTTCTGCGCCTAGCTCAAAGGCGTTAAAGAAAAGCACTCTTGGGAGATAACCCAATGTTTCTTTTTAGTACTTTTTATTTTATTTGAGTCTTGGAAGTCATTACTACTGTAATGACCACTCCTTATCTTATTTATTTCGTTTTTGTGCCAAGAGAAGCCTCTAATTTGAGCGAGGTAAAGATTTGGGGATGTTGCTGTCCTGAAACTGTTTTCGGTGCTGCACCGTAAAAATTCGTATAAATTCTATGTTTATCTTTTGGACCTGCGATTTCTTGTGCATATGCCCCAGGTTATATCCAAACTTTTTTTAGTTGAACACTTTTTGATTTGAGGAACAGAAAATCCCTCAAAAATTCGACCTTTGTCAGCTGTTCAGTTTTGACAGATTTCTGCCAATATTTGTGTTTGCCACTTTATCGCTTTCTTTTGAGTTCTTTTGATCATGGAACTTTTTGGGAGGTTGCTACAGTAGTATTTGCTATATATGTGGTGGTTTTGAGTTGAAACCTGAAGCAAATAGGAGGTTGAATATATTTTATGCTTACACTAATGTTGCTAATAGAATTGTGTTTTGTTTTGTATGAAGGAAGTTTTCAAGTGTAGGGATTGGGGAATGATGAGATGAGTTGAAGAATTGACAAAAGCTCAAGCTTGGGGATGCCCATGCATCACCCCAAGAAATATCCAAGAAGTACAAGCGTCAAAGCTTGGGGATGCCCCCGAGGCACCCCTTCTTCATCGGCAAAAATCAGGTCACCTTTCAAAACACTATATTTTTATTGCTTCATGCACTATGTATTTTTCTTGGAGCGTCAGTTGTTTTAGTTTTCTTAGTTGGTTTAGTTTTTTTGTTTGCTGCAATAAATGGTTGGACCCCAACAAATTTCTTTTGGAGAAGTGTACTCGTTTTCATTTGCAAAGAACGCTCTAGTTTTCACTCTTATCGTTCATCGAGCGTTCTACTTTTTCTGCTGCTGCTTTTGGTTTTCGTTTTTGCCTTGATTTGCGTTCAGATCTTGTCATATCTTTTCATCAAGGTGTATTTTTGCCTCTGATCTTTATTGGTTTTCATCAAAAGAGGTGTTTATAAAAATTTCAAATGGTGTTGGAAAAGAGAAAAAGCTTTGTGCAAAATAGTGGTACAAGAAGGAGCTTGTGTAGACTGCGGCTTAGGCTTTTTCATGTCATGCTTGATGTCTTTTTGATAGTATGCTTAGTGGTTTTTCTGTAGCATGACTTGTCTCAAATAACTGAGATTGCTTAATGAGCCTTTGAAAAAATCATGCGTTGTTTTTATTGTATGGAAGCATTATCTTGGTTTTCTCCTTGATGCTTTATTTGGGTTGACTTGGCGCATGCTCACACATGTTAGACTCTTACAAAGTCGTCAATAGCCTTCATGATCATTTAATTTTTGACTTTTGATGCCATCTTATGCTTCTTTTAATGTCGCTTTGTCGCTTTGCATGATTATGGCCATTATTGCTCTCTTAGTTGGTCGCTCCCAGTCTTTTGCTAGCCCTCGCCTTGTACTGAGTATGAGCTCTACTCGTGCATCCAACTCCTAAAAGCCAAAGTTTTCCAAAGTGTCCTCCATACATACCTATTAGCAATTTGCTATTCCAAGTAAATTTGACTTGCTTTTATTTTCTCTTCAAATTAAACTCTTACCAGTATTATGCGAAATTCGGTCAGTAAAGCTCTCACGAACCGGAAGGCACACTTTACTTTTTCCTGTTTTAAAAATTTGACATTGTGGTCTCTTATGTTGAGTTGTTATGCTTGCAAGTTGTAAGTTGGATTCTAGCCCAGCCATGCTGTCATGGGCAAGCTTTCAACATTGCACTTCTTATTTGAGTTGATATCGTGATCTTTTGTTTATGGATGCCCGCGGTGTGAAATGAATTGGGAATCTTGTAGGGATCATGGAGTTTGTATATGTGTTAGGGAAACGCCGGGCCGCCAATCTAAGACATGCATAATTCATGGTGGAAATTTGCAGCATACCCATGGTGAACATTCGACGACGCATCTCACAATAAAAAAACTAAACAAAAGGCAAATAAAAGAGATGTCGAGGTGTTCATTGTCTGCTTGTCCTGTCATTTTGGTGTGGGCTTGTTCCATGTCATCGGGCACGGAGGTACCCCATTGGCGGTTCTCAATGATATGTATATACTTACAATGACAAGAGCCTTGCTTGGGACTCTAAGTAAAGTAGCATGAGGTTTGGGTACTCGTATTCACGGGGCACGAGGTTTTCAACTTATGATTTGTCAAGCATATGCATCATAATTGTTCTCGCATTAACTTTAACCATTCAAGATGCTTATGATGGGGGCAATGAGAGCTCAAAGCCGGTAAGTACCATAATTTTTGAAGGTTATAAAACTTGCAATCACTGCTTCCCTCTGCGAAGGGCCTTTCTTTTACTTTTATGTTGAGTCACCACCTTCTTTCTTTATGCACCATTAAGAGAGCATAGTTGTCATTCTTAGTGTGATATGCATTGTCCCAAAGTTCATTGATTGATTCATGATGATTGGTTTCACTTGTTCTTAAATTATTTGTATCTAGTCGCCCTCTTAAACTTTGAGGTGTCCTATGCATTTATGTTTTGCTCTCTTTGAAGGACAAGCTGAAAACCACTTGTATGTTTTTCCTTATGATTTGAACACACGTTTGACTTTCATTGTTTCATTATCATGATCTTTTGTTTGTGTTCATTTGCATGTTTACAACATGGTTGCTAAGTTCTTATTCTCATGATTATATCTTCATGCCCATGTTTTAAGTTCTTATGATCCCAGCTCACAATGCTTACATATATGATCAAGATTGTGTAGGTGCATGTCACCTCAAAAATTATTCTTTTGTTATAACTTACCTACTCGAGGACGAGCAGGAGTTAAGCTTGGGGATGCTTGATACGTCTCAAACGTATCTATAATTTTTGATGCTTCATGCTTGTTTTTACACCATTTGCCTATTGTTTCGTTACACTTAGTGGCACTTTTATGCATTTTCCGGAACTAACCTATTAACAAGTTGCCACAGTGCGAGTTTCCTGTTTTCTGCAGTTTTTGTGTTTCAGAAGTGATACACAGGAAATATTCTCGGAATTGGACGAAACAAGTTCATGTATAAACAATAAGTGATCACCCGGATGGACAGTTCCATCTCCTGAATAGCAGTTATCCATAATACGCCCAACAATTTTCATAGGTATTTTAAAAGGATCAATTTCAGCAGGCGGTGGCGGTGGTGGTTCCTCCGCATGTGCAGCAGCAGCAGTAGCAGTAGTAGATGTGTTTCCAAATAGGAAACCAAATGGAGAGTTCTCCATAGCAGAATAAAAATAAAAGACAAAATAAAACAATACTCACAGTGACGGTTACCTTTACTAATTCCACTCTTCAATAGCGCTACACTCCCCGGCAACGGCGCCAGAAAATAGTCTTGATGACCCACAAGTATAGGGGGTGTATCGTAGTACTTTCGATAAATAAGAGTGTCGAACCCAACGAGGAGCAGAAGGTGTTGATGAGCAGTTTTGATCAAGGAATCACTGTAAATACTAGCAAACAGGTTTTCAGGAGTATTTGGTAATACGAGTAAATAAAGTGCGAGTAAATAGAAGACAGTAGTAACAATTGCAGCAAGTGGCCCAATCCTTTATTCAGCAAAGGACAAGCCGGTTGTGTTCTTATAATAACCAAACGTTCTCGAGGACACACGGGAGGTTTCTGTCAAGAGCTTTCGCTTCATAGAGCCAATAGTATTTATTGATTTGGTAAGTGTTATGGGGGTGAACCTGTGCTAGCGCACTACCCTTACTAGGATAAATACACACTTGTGATTATACCCCTTGCAAGCATCCGCAAATACAAGAAAGTAATTAAGATAAATCTAACCACAGCCTTAAGATCTAGGATCCTACGCTCCCTGGTGCAATGGTTTCCCAACGGAGGTTTAGGTTTCTGTCACTCCAGCAACCCCACAGTCGGTGACCAAATACACAATGCATCTCACTAGGCCCATAAATGGTGAAGTATCATGTAGTCGACGTTCACATGACACCACTAGTGAAATAGCACCACAACAATATCAAACCATTAAATATTTCTCAACAATAATTCACTACTAACATCTTGACTTCTCCCATGTCCTCAAGAACTAAACGAACTACTCACAAGACATCATATGGATCATGATCAGAGGTGAAATAATGGTAAATAACAATCTGGACATAAACCTTAATTCAACGGTTCCACTCAATAGCATCAACTACAAGAGTAATCAACACCGGGAAAGTTTCCCCTATGAATATAACAAGATCCAACTCAAGATGTTACAGCGGGATGGCGAGGTGATGGTGGAGATGAAGGTGCTGGTGGTGGAGATGATGATGATGATGATCCCGATGAAGTCTGGTGCGATGGTGATGACGATGGCGACGATCTCCCCTCTCCGGGAAGGAATTTCCCCGGCAGATTTCTCTCTGCCGGAGAGCTTTCTCTCTCTGGTGTTCTCCGCCCCGCAGAGGCGGCTGTGTCTAACTCTGAACCCCCCCTTCACTTAGGTTTTCGGGGACGATGATGTACGCGAAGGGGCGAGACCAGAGGTGGGCCAGCCCTGGCCCCTCTCGACTCCTCCTTCTGGCTCCATGAGTCTTCTGGGAAATTATAATTTCTGGGTATTTTTCTGGAATTTTCCTGATCTTCAAAATATGGTCTCCTGATGGTCCTTTTTCCAGCAGATTCCTGACTCCGGCAGCAGCTCCTCCGATGATCATCAAACATGTGAAAGCAAAGGAAATAACATAAGTATCATGTCTAAATACGAAATATATCAATGAATAACAGTAAATTATGATACAAAATAGTGATGCAAATTGGACGTATCAAACCCCCCCCCCCAAGCTTAGACCTCGCTTGTCCCCAAGCGAAAACTAAACTCGGTAAACATGACCACAGGTTTATGGAGTGAAATGTCGATAATCAAAATACGAACAAGAAGCATCACATTCACTAAGGCACAAATTATAATAGACAGCAACTTCCCTTTATAAGATGTAAGCTTGCAATAGGTAAAAGGGAATCACATGTAAAGATGCACAAGGTAAATTATAATTGGCAATGGCAAACCTTAGTTCTTGGTCAAAGAATGGAGAACAAACTATTCTCTCTTTTAAACGGAGCCTTTTAAAACAGAGCTAATATAGTAGAGACTATATGCTCAACAAAGTAAACTTTTGCATTCAAAGAAAGCTTTCAAAGATATATTCCTTCAGACAAAAGCATTATACAAAACAAGGAAGATAATAAACATGATTAAACGGATCAACATATGGATGAGTGAAACATAACAACTCAAATGCTTGCTTGAGACAGAGGGAAATAGGTTGACTCAACATAAAAGTAAAAGATAGGCCCTTCGCGGAGGGAAGCAGGGATTAAACATGTGCTAGAGCTTTTCATTTGTAAAACAGAGGTAAAAATTGTTTTGAGAGGTGGTTGCTTTTGTCAACGACTAGCAACAGATTTCTTGATATCTTCCATACTAAACAAGTGAGAGCGGTTCCGAGATGTTTGATTAATTGGCACTTTAGTGCTCTTTTATAGCTTGGCACTCCTCCCCACCTTTTTCCTTTCTCAAACCATGGCTAACCGATTCCATCGGGTGCCGACCAACTTTCACAATCCATTGGAGGAGTGCCCTTTTTCTTTCTTTTAGAATTAAGATTATAATGGTCTGACCAGCTCTCTTGCAACATTAATGATGAGCAGATGAAGCTGCCTAGTCGAGGGGTACTTAATTTAGTATGGAAGATAACAAACCCATCCACTACGTCCTCATGAGCTAAAAACAGTGGCACAAAATGAGAAGTGTTTGAAAGTTTTTGAAAGGTAGCACATGAAAATTTACTTGGAATGGCTTAAAATACCATGCATAGGAATTTATAGTGGACTCTTTGGAAGTGACTTGGCTTTTGGGAATTGGATGAACGAGAAGTATTTCCTCTCAGTACAGGTTTTTGGCTAGCAAGGTTGGGTAGCAAGCATAAGAGTTGCATGAAACAAACGAACATACATATAATAAGGACAATCATGCAAACTCCCTTGAAAGTACAACGATTTTAACTTTAAGAATAACAATGCTTATAAGCCAAACATAAGGAAAACTGAAGTGATGTAACTACAAGCACTTCTTTATTCTTTTCTACTCAAACTTCAAGGTAAAGTTGCTACTGACCAAGCTAGGTTTGCCAAAACCAACTGAATCTACTCATGCTCCCAATGTGATACCAATACCAATCAACAAGACTAGTCACATAAGAGAGATTGCAGACTAACATAAAGTGTGCGAAAAGTAAACGATAAAACTTCTCATTAATATTTCATTACCGCAACTCACACCAAGGGATACAGAGATAACTAACTAAGGAGGATACTTCCAACTGCAAACTATTCTATATGATAACTTCTCTATTCATGATAAGACTCTACTTGAAAAGTAAATGAACAAAAGGTAATGATGTGATACCGCGGCACTCCCCCAAGCTTGGAACAAACCAAGGGGATGCCTATACCGATGACGAATTACTCCTTTGGCGGTGGTGGTGGATAATCTCGAATAAGCTTCTCAATCAAGTCCTTCAGGTCATCAATCTTGTACTCAAGGTTACGAATCATCTCAGAATTGTGCTCAATACGGTTCATGAACCTGTCAGCAAGAGAATCCCAGCTCTTGGAATTATTTCCCCATCCTTCTTCACTCTTGGAGCTTCCTTTTGGAACTGATGTTCATGAATTAGAGTATGGAAGGGACTTTGGCTTGGCGGAGATGTCCGTGGAGCTATGGTGTGATGTGGCACACCTCCTCCGGTCCTTATGCGGGCGCTCTTCTTGAACTTGTCATGATCTGTCACCACCCCTATGCTGGCAGTCACGGTGCTTGGCCTTGGACCTTGATCTTCCTCCTCATCTTCTCTTTCAACCTCTTCTTTCTGCCGGAAATCCTTGATGCCATCTTCTGGAGGTGTCTTCTCCTTGTCACCGCTTGAAAAGGCCATAACTCCCCAAAGCTTAAGATCAACTCCTGACAGAAACAGCTCGAAACAAAACACGACGAGAAAACGATATACAGACCTCGGGGACTCCGGGGGGTTAAATAGGCGAAAATTATACATCGAAACGAAGTCACAGGAGGAAACCGGGACGGAAAAGAGTTCCGAGGCGTTCTCACACGGGGGTGGCGCGGCCAGGGGTGGGCCCGCGCCACCCGTGTGTGAGGTGCACACGGACTTCTTTTTCTCCCCGTTTTCGTCTCGTGATTTTTCATATTTATTAAAAACAGCAAAAATATTAAAAGAAGAACTTTTCGCGAAACTTTTCTGTCTAGAACTGTTACCTATTCGAAAACGAACTCTGCAGGTTCCTGCAGTTTGTCTTGTATGTAATCTTCCGGAGAAACTGTTTCAATAACATCAACATCTTCATTATATGAATCTCCAGAAATATAATGTTTGAGTCTTTGCCCATTCACCACTTGTGTAGAATCATCTTTCAATGAAGCAATCTTAATAGCACCTGAGCGGTACACTTCCACAATAACATATGGCCCTTCCCATTTAGAAAGTAATTTACCTGCAAAAAATCTGAGACGAGACCTATACAATAGAACTTTCTCACCAACATGAAACTCTCTCTTAAGAATTCTCTTATCATGCCATTGCTTGACTTTCTCTTTGAAAAGTCTGGCATTCTCATACGCTTCGTTTCTCCACTCATCTAGAGAACTCAAATCTAACAACCTCTTCTTACCGGCTAGTTTAAAATCTCTATTAAGCTCTCTCACTGCCCAAAAAGCTTTGTGTTCTAATTCTAAGGGCAAGTGACACGCTTTTCCGTAAACCATCTTATAAGGAGACATACCCATGGGATTCTTATAAGCTGTTCTATAAGCCCATAAAGCGTCATTTAACTTACTAGCCCAGTTTTTCCTAGATCTACTAACAGTCTTCTGCAAGATAGACTTAATCTCTCTATTTGAAAGCTCTACCTGCCCACTAGTTTGGGGATGATAAGCAGAAGCAATTCTATGATTGACATCATACTTAGCAAGAGTCTTTCTAAAACTACCGTGAATAAAATGAGAACCTCCGTCAGTCATAAGATATCTAGGCACTCCGAACCTAGGAAAAATAACATCCTTAAGTATTTTTAATGAAGTCTCACCATCGGCACTCTTTGTAGGTATGGCTTCTACCCATTTAGTAACATAATCTATAGCAACAAGTATATGGGTATAGCCTTTTCAAGGAGGAAAAGGACCCATAAAGTCAAATCCCCAACAATCAAATGGTTCAATAACAAGAGTGTAATTCATAGGCATTTCATTGCGTCTAGAAATATTTCCAACTCTTTGACATTCATCGCAAGATAAAACGTACCTTCTGGCATCCTTAAAGAGGGTTGGCCAATAAAAACCCGATTGTAGAACCTTCTGTGCGGTTCTATCTCCAGCATGATGCCCTCCATAAGCACTGCTATGGCATTTTCTTAATATCTCTTGTTGCTCATATTTCGGTACGCATCTTCTCATAATACCATCAACTCCTTCTTTATATAAATGTGGGTCATCCCAAAAATAATGCCTCAAATCATAAAAGAATTTTCTTCTTTGCTGAGCTGTAAAGGTCGGAGGCAAATACTTGGAAACAATAAAGTTAGCATAATCAGCATACCAAGGAAGGTCTCGTGAAGTTGCATTAATTGCAGCCAACTGTTCATTTGGGAAACTATCATTAACAGGAATAGGATCAAAAGAAATGTTTTCCAATCTAGACAAGTTGTCAGCCACAGGATTTTCAGCACCTTTCCTATCTACGATATGCAAATCAAACTCTTGTAAAAGCAACACCCATCTAATAAGCCTAGGCTTAGCATCCTTCTTAGTCATAAGATATCTAATAGCAGCGTGATCAGTATGAATAGTGACTTTAGAATCAACAATGTAAGATCTAAACTTATCACAAGCAAAAACAACAGCAAGAAACTCTTTCTCAGTAGTAGCATAATTCTTCTGAGCAGCATCAAGAGTCTTACTAGCATAATGAATAACATTCAACTTATTATCTATGCGCTGTCCAAGAACAGCACCAACAGCAAAATCACTAGCATCGCACATAATTTCAAAAGGTAAATTCCAATCAGGTGGTTGAACAATAGGAGCAGTAGTTAAAGCCTTCTTAAGAGTTTCAAAAGCTTCCTTACAATCATCATCAAAGACGAATGGTACATCCTTTTGAAGAAGATTGGTAAGAGGCTTTGAAATCTTAGAGAAATCTTTAATAAACCTCCTATAAAAACCAGCGTGACCAAGAACACTACGAATACCTTTAACATCTCTTGGACATGGCATTTTCTCAATTGCCTCCACTTTTGCTCTGTCAACTTCAATACCTCTTTCAGAGATTTTATGTCCAAGGACAATTCCTTCATTCACCATAAAGTGGCATTTCTCCCAATTAAGAACAAGGTTAGTTTCTTCGCACCTCTGCAAAACTTTATCAAGGTTGTGCAAACAATTATCAAAAGAAGTTCCATAGACGGAAAAATCGTCCATGAAGACCTCCACAATTTCTTCACAAAAGCCATGAAAAATAGCAGACATGCATCTTTGAAAAGTAACAGGAGCATTGCATAAACCAAACGGCATACGTCTATAAGCATAAGTTCCATAAGGACAAGTAAAAGTGGTTTTCTCTTGATCATCCTTCTTAACAGCAATTTGAGAAAAACCAGAATAACCATCAAGGAAACAAAAATGAGTCTTCTTAGACAACCTTTCTAGCATTTGATCTATAAACGGTAAAGGGTAATGATCTTTCTTAGCAACTTTGTTTACCTTCCTATAATCAATGCACATTCTATAACCAACAACTACCCTTTGAGGAATAAGCTCGTTATTCTCATTAGGTACAACAGTCATACCTCCTTTCTAAGGAACACAATGAACAGGACTAACCCATCTACTATCAGCAATAGGATAAATAATACCAGCATCAAGGAGTTTTAATACCTCATTCC
Organism: Dactylis glomerata; assembly: GCA_007115705.1. Taxonomy (NCBI): domain Eukaryota; kingdom Viridiplantae; phylum Streptophyta; class Magnoliopsida; order Poales; family Poaceae; genus Dactylis; species Dactylis glomerata. The sequence continues at coordinate 1,086,655 of QXEO01001056.1, read as the reverse complement.
TTACCACATCCTTCATTTTGGGAATTAAGCGGCGTTGATGCTCTACAACTGGCTTGGCGTCTTTCTCCATATTAATGGCGTGCTGACATAAAGTAGGAGAAATCCCTTTTAAATCATCAAGAGTATATCCCATAGCTCCTCGGTGTTTCCTCAATATCTCCAATAATCTTTCTTCTTCCTTTCCTGAATGTTTAGAACTAATAATAACAGGATATATTTTCTTATCATCAATATAAGCATATTTGAGGTCATCAGGCAAAGGTTTTAATTCAAACACAGGATCTTCTCTAGGCGGCAAAGTGGTACCAAGATCCTCCACAGGTAGATTATGCTTGAGTAATGGTGGTTGACGAAGAAGAATATCGTCAATCTCTTCTCTTTCCTTGCTAAAAACATCACTTTCGTGATCTTCCATGAATTGCTGCAAGGCATTATTAGGGGCAAGAGCAATAGAAGCAAGCTGCTCAACTCGAAAATTTTCATTAGGCGTGTCATTCTCATAAGAAGTCTTAGCAAACTTGGAAAACTTAAACTCATAAGACTCTCCATTAAACTTAGTAAAAAATTTCTCTTTCTTACAATCTATTATGGCGCCACAAGTGTTCAAAAAGGGTCTACCAAAAATAATAGGACAAGTTTTACTAGCCTCCTTACCAAGTACTAGAAAATTAGTAGGGTACTTAGTCTTACCGCATAGAACTTCCACATCTCGAACAATACCAAGAGGCCAAACAGTCTCTCGGTTAGCAAGCTGAACAACCACATCAATATCTTCAAGTTCACAAGCGCCAATCTCGTGCATAATTTCTTTATAAAGCTCTAAGGGAATAGCACTTGCACTAGCACCAATATCACATAAACCATAATAGCAATGATCTCCAATCCTGACAGAAATAACAGGAACACTTGCTTTCCTGTGCTTTTTAGGATGCGAGAGAATGTTAGAAGCATCTTCACAAAAAAGAATATATTCATCTCCTACATCTTTAGTAACAAGATCTTTTAATATAGCAACAGGAGACTTAATAGTAATTTGCTCATCAGGCTCTGCAGCTTTCTTAGTACTTTTATTAGACACACTTACCAAAGTAGAATACTTTTTTACCTTAGCAGGGAAAGGTGTCTTCTCAATATAAGGTTCAGGAATGATGCTATCAACCGTACAAACTTCTGTAGCTGCAGCAGGTATATGACTAATAGAATCTTTGTAAGGCGCATGATATTTGTTCCAATCTTTCTTTGGAACATCAATATAAGAGGCAAAGGCCTTAAGACAATTAGCAAGTATTTGAGAATCAAGACCATAAGCAGCGCTAACACTATGAAAGTCATCGGTTCCCATAAAAGATTTAATGCATTCATAATCATAGTTTATACCTGACTTCCTACCTTTGTCGTTTTCCCAACCTTCAGTATTCTCTTTTATACGGTCAAGAAGTTTCCACTTGGCATCTTCTTTCATATGAGTGAATGATCCAAAACAAGAAGCATCCAAATAATCCTTATCAGGAAGAGTAAGCCGCGCATAAAAATTATCAATAACAATATTATTGGGGAGCTCATGAATGGGGCATTTGAGCATTAGTAACTTCAATCTCCCCCACGCTTGGGCAATACTTTATCCATCATGATGCGAAAAATTATATATCTTGTTACGGTCTTTATGAATTTCACTTGGAGGATAAAACTTGGAATAAAACAGAGGCACAATATCCTCCCATGCCATAGATGGACCATCTTGGAGTAGTCGATACCACTCTTCAGCTCTGCCTTTCAATGATATAGAGAATAATTTCTTCTTGACCTGGCTTGGTGAAATACCTGCACACCTGAACAACTCGCATAATTCATGTATAAACAATAAGTGATCACCCGGATGGACAGTTCCATCTCCTGAATAGCAGTTATCCATAATACGCCCAACAATTTTCATAGGTATTTTAAAAGGATCAATTTCAGCAGGCGGTGGCGGTGGTGGTTCCTCCGCATGTGCAGCAGCAGCAGTAGCAGTAGTAGATGTGTTTCCAAATAGGAAACCAAATGGAGAGTTCTCCATAGCAGAATAAAAATAAAAGACAAAATAAAACAATACTCACAGTGACGGTTACCTTTACTAATTCCACTCTTCAATAGCGCTACACTCCCCGGCAACGGCGCCAGAAAATAGTCTTGATGACCCACAAGTATAGGGGGTGTATCATAGTACTTTCGATAAATAAGAGTGTCGAACCCAACGAGGAGCAGAAGGTGTTGATGAGCAGTTTTGATCAAGGAATCACTGTAAATACTAGCAAACAGGTTTTCAGGAGTATTTGGTAATACGAGTAAATAAAGTGCGAGTAAATAGAAGACAGTAGTAACAATTGCAGCAAGTGGCCCAATCCTTTATTCAGCAAAGGACAAGCCGGTTGTGTTCTTATAATAACCAAACGTTCTCGAGGACACACGGGAGGTTTCTGTCAAGAGCTTTTGCTTCATAGAGCCAATAGTATTTATTGATTTGGTAAGTGTTATGGGGGTGAACCTGTGCTAGCGCACTACCCTTACTAGGATAAATACACACTTGTGATTATACCCCTTGCAAGCATCCGCAAATACAAGAAAGTAATTAAGATAAATCTAACCACAGCCTTAAGATCTAGGATCCTACGCTCCCTGGTGCAATGGTTTCCCAACGGAGGTTTAGGTTTCTGTCACTCCAGCAACCCCACAGTCGGTGACCAAATACACAATGCATCTCACTAGGCCCATAAATGGTGAAGTATCATGTAGTCGACGTTCACATGACACCACTAGTGAAATAGCACCACAACAATATCAAACCATTAAATATTTCTCAACAATAATTCACTACTAACATCTTGACTTCGCCCATGTCCTCAAGAACTAAACGAACTACTCACAAGACATCATATGGATCATGATCAGAGGTGAAATAATGGTAAATAACAATCTGGACATAAACCTTAATTCAACGGTTCCACTCAATAGCATCAACTACAAGAGTAATCAACACCGGGAAAGTTTCCCCTATGAATATAACAAGATCCAACTCAAGATGTTACAGCGGGATGGCGAGGTGATGGTGGAGATGAAGGTGCTGGTGGTGGAGATGATGATGATGATGATCCCGATGAAGTCCGGTGCGATGGTGATGACGATGGCGACGATCTCCCCTCTCCGGGAAGGAATTTCCCTGGCAGATTTCTCTCTGCTGGAGAGCTTTCTCTCTCTGGTGTTCTCCGCCCCGCAGAGGCGGCTGTGTCTAACTCTGAACCCCCCCTTCACTTAGGTTTTTGGGGACGATGATGTATGCAAAGGGGCGAGACCAGAGGTGGGCCAGGGCCCCCTCACACAGGGCTGGCGCGGCCAGGGGGCTGGCCGCGCCGCCCTAGCGTGTGGGCCAGCCCTGGCCCCTCTCGACTCCTCCTTCTGGCTCCATGAGTCTTCTGGGAAATTATAATTTCTGGGTATTTTTCTGGAATTTTCCTGATCTTCAAAATATGGTCTCCTGATGGTCCTTTTTCTAGCAGATTCCTGACTCCGGCAGCAGCTCCTCCGATGATCATCAAACATGTGAAAGCAAAGGAAATAACATAAGTATCATGTGTAAATACAAAATATATCAATGAATAACAGTAAATTATGATACAAAATAGTGATGCAAATTGGACATATCAATCTTCTTGACATATCACGTTATCTTTATTCTATCAATTGCCCAACTGTAATTTGTTTACCCAGCATGTTTATTCTATGGAGAGACACCACTAGTGAACTGTGGACCCCGGTCCTATTTTACATCATATTGCAATCACCTGTTTACTTTTCCCGTACTGTTTACTTTACTCGCATACTATATTGTTTTCCACTCGATACGCTCATAATCTTTGTTTCAAGCAAACCGGTGAGATTGACAACCTCATCGCAAGTTGGGAACAAAGTACTTGGTTGTGTGTGTGCAGGTTCCATATCACCTTCAGTCGTCACCATGTCTCCTCTTCAAGATCGACATTAAACCTTGGTTTTTTAACTGAGGGAAAACTAGCCGCTACACTCATCATACCTTCCTCTTGGGGTCCCCAACAGGCTGGTCATTCACCACGCACAAGGACTTACTGCTTCACGCCGGCAGCCTCTTTTCTGGTGCCATCACCAAGTAGCAGCTAATTTTCTGGCGCCGTTGCCGGGGAGGAAGAGAAGACTTCTGCGAGGGGAGTTTTTCGCACACACATCCTTTACTTTGTTATTGTTTTGCTTTACTTTATTTTACCTGCATTGCTTTATATCAAAAACCCAAAAAAAATTAGAATCCTTGGTAGTTGTTATTTCTTTACTTTAGTTTATCATGCTGTTTCCTAAGTTCGTTCTGGAGGACCTCTCAGTAGGTAGTGGTTTGATTATTGGCAAAAGTAACATTGATGAGTTCTTTAATCACATTAGTATGCATAAGGAAGTTGAGGAAAAGTCTTTGGTTGAGTTAGCTCCTAGCTATGAAGTTGCTTCTGCCCATTTAGTTCACATGTTAGAAGCTAGGTTCGCTAGTCTTAATCCTTTTATGCAATATATGTTCCTTAAGGTCCATGAAATTGAGGATCCCGAAAAGAAGTCTTTTATCTTGGAAACCTTGCGCATTGAATTTAGAGATGTTGCAATTGAGGCTAGGAAAGTTTTTAAGAAGTTTAATAAGTTTGGCTCGCCTGTTGAAATTGTTGGTACACCCAATGAAGAATCTAAATTGCCAATACTTTGTAAGCTTGTAGGAATTCATAATGCCTTGGTAGCTAATACTAGTTGGATTTGTCCTGAAAATCTTTTTGATGAAAATAGTGTACCAATGCATGACTCCAAGGGATATGCAAAACCTCAATTGGATAGTATTCGTTCCTTTATCCCTATTGTGGATCCTGATCCCCCTTTCATTATTACTTGATTCGCAAATTTTCTGCGCCTAGCTCAAAGGCGTTAAAGAAAAGCACTCTTGGGAGATAACCCAATGTTTTCTTTTCAGTACTTTTTCTTTTATTTGAGTCTTGGAAGTCATTACTACTGTAATGACCGCTCCTTATCTTGTTTATTTCGTTTTTGTGCCAAGAGAAGCCTCTAATTTGAGCGAGGTAAAGATTTGGGGATGTTGCTATCTTGAAACTGTTTTCGGTGCTGCACCGTAAAAATTCGTATAAATTCTCTGTTTATCTTTTGGACCTGCAATTTCTTGTGCATATGCCCCAGGTTATATCCAAACTTTTCTTAGTTGAACACTTTTTGATTTGAGCAACAGAAAATCCCTCAAAAATTCGTCCTTTGTCAGCTGTTCAGTTTTGACAGATTTCTGCCAATATATGTTTTTGCCACTTTATCGCTTTCTTTTGAGTTCTTTTTGATCATGGAACTCTTGTGGAAGTTGATACAGTAGTATATACTTTATATGTGGTGGTTTTGGGTTGAAACCTGAAGCTAAAAGAGGTTGAATATATTTTATGCTTACACTAATGTTGCTAATAGAATTGTGTTTAGTTTTGTATGAAGGAAGTTTTCAAGTGTAGGGATTGGAGAATGATGAGATGAGTTGAAGAATGGACAAAAGCTCAAGCTTGGGGATGCCCATGCATCACCCCAAGAAATATCCAAGAAGTACAAGCGTCAAAGCTTGGGGATGCCCCCGAGGCACCCCTTCTTCATCGGCAAAAATCAGGTCACCTTTCAAAACACTATATTTTTATTGCTTCATGCACTATGTGTTTTTCTTGGAGCGTCAGTTGTTTTAGTTTTCTTAGTTGGTTTAGTTTGTTTGTTTGCTGCAATAAATGGTTGGACCCCAACAAATTTCCTTTGGAGAAGTTGACTTGTTTTCATTTGCAAAGAATGCTCTCGTTTTCACTCTTATTAAAAATCGAGCATTCTACTTTTTCTGCTACTGCTTTTGGTTTTCATTTCCGCCTTGATTTGCATTCAGACCTTGTCATATCTTTTCATCAAGGTGTATTTTTGCCTCTGATCTTTATTGGTTTTCATCAAAAGAGGTGTTTATAAAAATTTCAAATGGTGTTGGAAAAGAGAAAAAGCTTTGTGCAAAATAGTGGTACAAGAAGGAGCTTGTGTAGACTGCGGCTTAGGCTTTTTCATGTCATGATTGATGTCTTTTTGATAGTATGCTTAGTGGTTTTGCTGTAGCATGACTTGTCTCAAATAACTGAGATTGCTTAATGAGCCTTTGAAAAAAATCATGCATTGTTTTTATTGTATGGAAGCATTATTTTGGTTTTCTCCTTGATGCTTTATTTGGGTTGACTTGGCGCATGCTCACACATGTTAGACTCATACAAAGTCACCAATAGCCTTCATGATCATTTAGTTTTTGACTTTTGATGCCATCTTATGCTTCTTTTAATGTCGCTTTGTCGCTTTGCATGATTATGGCCATTATTGCTCTCTTAGTTCGTCGCTCCCAGTCTTTTGCTAGCCCTCGCCTTGTACTGAGTATGAGCTCTACTCGTGCATCCAACTCCTAAAAACCAAAGTTTTCCAAAGTGTCCACCATACATACCTACTAGCAATTTGCTATTCCAAGTAAATTTGACTTGCTTTTATGTTCTCTTCAAATTAAACTCTTACCAGTGTTATGTGAAATTCGGTCAGTAAAGCTCTCACGAACCGGAAGGCACACTTTACTTTTTCCTGTTCTAAAATTTTGATATTGTGGTCTTTTATGTTGAGTTGTTATGCTTGCAAGTTGTAAGTTGGATTCTAGCCCAGCCATGCCGTCATGGGGCAAGCTTTCAACATTGCACTTCTTATTTGAGTTGATATCGTGATCTTTTGTTTATGGATGCCCGCGGTGTGAAATGAGTTGGGAATCTTGTGAGGATCATGGAGTTTTTATATGTGTTAGGGAAACGTCGGGCCGCCAATCTAAGCCATGCATAATTCATGGTGGAAATTTGCAGCATACCCATGGTGAACATTCGACGACGCATCTCACAATAAAAAGCTAAACAATATAGCAAATAAAAGAGATGTCAAGGTGTTCATTGTCTGCTTGTCCTGTCATTTTGGTGTGGGCTTGTTCCATGTCATCGGGCACGGAGGTACCCCATTGGCGGTTCTCAATGATATGCATATACTTACAATGACAAGAGCCTTGCTTGGGACTCTAAGTAAAGTAGCATGAGGTTTGGGTACTCGTATTCACAGGGCACGAGGTTTTCAACTTATGATTTGTCAAGCATATGCATCATAATTGTTCTCGCATTAACTTTAACCATTCAAGATGCTTATGATGGGGGCAATGAGAGCTCAAAGCCGGTAAGTACCATAATTTTTGAAGGTTATAAAACTTGCAATCACTGCTTCCCTCTGCGAAGGGCCCTTCTTTTACTTTTATGTTGAGTCACCACCTTCTTTCTTTATGCACCATTAAGAGAGCATAGTTGTCATTCTTAGTGTGATATGCATTGTCCCAAAGTTCATTGATTGACTCATGATGATTGGTTTCACTTGTTCTCAAATTATTTGTATCTAGTCGCCCTCTTAAACTTTGAGGTGTCCTATGCATTTATGTTTTGCTCTCTTTGAAGGACAAGCTGAAAACCACTTGTATGTTTTTCCTTATGATTTGAACACACGTTTGACTTTCATTGTTTCATTATCATGATATTTTGTTTGTGTTCATTTGCATGTTTACAACATGGTTGCTAAGTTCTTATTGTTATGATTATATCTTTCATGCCCATGTTTTAAGTTCTATTGATCCCAGCTCACCAATGCTTACATATATGATCAAGATTGTGTAGGTGCATGTCACCTCAAAAATTATTCTTTTGTTATCACTTACCTACTCGAGGACGAGCATGGGTTAAGCTTGGGGATGCTTGATACGTCTCAAACGTATCTATAATTTTTGATGCTCCATGCTTGTTTTTACACCATTTGCTTATTGTTTCGTTACACTTAGTGGCATTTTTATGCATTTTCCGGAACTAACCTATTAACAAGTGCCACAGTGCCAGTTTCCTGTTTTCTGCTGTTTTTGTGTTTCACAAGTGATACACAGGAAATATTCTCGGAATTGGACGAAACAAGTTCCTGAAGTCTTATTTTTCCCGAAAGCTTCCAGACATCCGAAGGAGAGACGGAGAGGGGCCACCAGGGCCCCACACATAGGGGTGGCGCGGCCCTACCCCTGGCCGCGCCGGGCCCATGTGAGGGAGCCTGGCTCCACCTCTGACGACGCCACTTCGCCTATAAAGACCCCCCGACGGAAAAAACCTAAGTACCCGATCAGATTTCCAGAACACATCGCGATCCGCCGCCACCGTCGACCCGAAGATTGGGAGGGTCCAGAAGCTCTTCCCGACACCCTGCCGGAGAGGGGAATCGCCACCGGAGGTCTTCTTCATCACCATGCTTGCCTCCGGAGCGATGAGTGAGTAGTCTACCTTGGACTATGGGTCCATAGCAGTAGCTAGATGGTTGTCTTCTCCACCATGTGCTTCATGTTTAGATCTCATGAGCTGCCCTACATGATTGAGATCACCGTTATGTAATTCTATGATGTTGGTTTGTTGGGATCCGATGAATATTGGTGTTTATGATTAAGTTGCTGTACTAAATTATATCTTTTGTTATCTCTATGTTGTTTATGATCTTGCATGCTCTCCGTTGTTAGTAGCTATCTTGGCCGAGTAGTTGCTAGTGACTCCAAGAGGGGGTATTTATGCTCGATAGTGGGTTCATGTCTCTATTTCACCTGGGGGAGTGACAGAAACCTCTAAGGTGGTAGATGTGTTGTTGCTACTAGGGAGAAAACAACATTCATATGCTCAAGGGCATATGCTTTGTTTACATTACACACTTTGCTTAATGCAATTATCTGTTGTTCGCAACTTAATACTTTTGGGGTGTTCGGATTGATATCCCCGGGGGTGGATTATTAGTCATAGATGCAGTTGGATGGCGGTCTATGTATTTTGTTGTAATGCCCAGAGTAAATCTCATAGTGATCTTCTTGACATATCATGTTATCTTTATTCTATCAATTGCCCAACTGTAATTTGTTTACCCAGCATGTTTATTCTATGGAGAGACACCACTAGTGAACTGTGGACCCCGGTCCTATTTTACATCATATTGCAATCACCTGTTTACTTTTTCCGTACTATTTACTTTACTCGCATACTATATTGTTTTCCACTCGATACGCTCATAATCTTTGTTTCAAGCAAACCGGTGAGATTGACAACCTCATCGCAAGTTGGGAACAAAGTACTTGGTTGTGTGTGTGCAGGTTCCATATCACCTTCAGTCATCACCGTCTCTCCTCTTCAAGATCGACATTAAACCTTGGTTTCTTAACTGAGGGAAAACTAGCCGCTACACTCATCATACCTTCCTCTTGGGGTTCCCAACGGGCTGGTCATTCACCACGCACAAGGACTTACTGCTTCACGCCGGCAGCCTCTTTTCTGGCGCCATCACCAAGTAGCATCTACCTTGGACTATGGGTCCATAGCAGTAGCTAGATGGTTGTCTCCTCCACCATGTGCTTCATGTTTAGATCTCATGAGCTGCCCTACATGATTGAGATCACCGTTATGTAATTCTATGATGTTGGTTTGTTGGGATCCGATGAATATTGGTGTTTATGATTAAGTTGATGTACTGAATAATATCTTTTGTTATCTCTATGTTGTTTATGATCTTGCATACTCTCCGTTGTTAGTAGCTATCTTGGCCGAGTAGTTGCTAATGACTCCAAGAGGGGGTATTTATGCTCGATAGTGGGTTCATGTCTCTATTTCACCTGGGGGAGTGACAGAAACCTCTAAGGTGGTAGATGTGATGTTGCTACTAGGGAGAAAACAACATTCATATGCTCAAGGGCATATGCTTTGTTTACATTACACACTTTGCTTAATGCAATTATCTGTTGTTCGCAACTTAATACTACTGGGGTGTTCGGATTGATATCCCCGGGAGTGGATTATTAGTCATAGATGCAGTTGGATGGCGGTCTATGTATTTTGTTGTAATGCCCAGAGTAAATCTCATAGTGATCTTCTTGACATATCACGTTTATCTTTATTCTATCAATTGCCCAACTGTAATTTGTTTACCCAGCATGTTTTATCTATGGAGAGACACCACTAGTGAACTGTGGACCCCGGTCCTATTTACATTATATTGCTATCACCTGTTTACTTTACTCGTACTGTTTACTTTACTCGCATACTATATTGTTTTCCACTCGATACGCTCATAATCTTTGTTTCAAGCAAACCGGTGAGATTGACAACCTCATCGCAAGTTGGGAACAAAGTACTTGGTTGTGTGTGTGCAGGTTCCATATCACCTTCAGTCATCGCCGTCTCTCCTCTCCTGATCGATAAACCTTGGTATCTTAACTGAGGGAAAACTAGCCGCTACACTCATCATACCTTCCTCTTGGGGTTCCCAACGGGCTGGTCATTCACCACCCACAAGGACTTACTGCCCCACGTCAACTACACGCCACTAGCTCTTTTCTGGCGCCATTACCGAGTAGCAGTAACTCTTATGGTAATTCCTACAACAACACTAGGGCCGCGCCCTCCGAGCTTGAGGTAATGCTCAAGGACTTCATCGGTAAGCAAACTGCTTTTAACTAGTCTGTTGAGGAAAAGTTAGGCAAAATTGATATTCTTGCTTCTAAAGTTGATAGCCTTTTTCATGATGTTAAACTTCTGAAATTAAAAGTGTTGCCTAATGATGTAAAAGAGAACAATATTTTTGCTACCGCTAATGCTATTCAAGTTGGAATTGATGAAAATATTAGATTGTTAGCGGAATTGCATGCCAGGTGGGAAAGAGAAGATGAGATGGCTAGAGAGATAAAGGTATGTACCATTACTACCTCTAATGATGTTGCTCCTAATGCTAGCAATCCTCTTACTTTCATTGAGGTAGAGAAAAATCCCACTCCTTGTGTTAAAAAGCCCAAAACTGTTAAAACTTTTTCTCAAAAGAGTGCTAAATTTTTTCGGAGTGTGGGAGATGATAGCTCTACTTCTTTTAATGATTTTGATATTGATGGCTGCAATATATCTGAAGTTATTTTGTTCTTGCAAAAGCTTGCTTTGACTCCCAACGCTAGTTCTTTAAATATTGCTTTTACTAAGCATATTACCAATGCTCTCATAAAAATTAGGGATAAAAAGTTGAAGCAAAAAAGCTTTTGTCCCCAAGAAGTTAGAAGATGGTTGGGAACCCATCATTGATATGCATGTTAATGGTTATGATTGCCATGCTTTATGTGATCTAGGTGCTAGTATTTCTATCATGCCTAGAAAGATTTATGACATGCTTGATTTACCACCGCTTGAAAAATATTATTTTGATGTTCCTATTGCTGATGTTGCTAAGAAGAAACCTTTGGGAAGGATTAATGATGTTCTTATTGTGGTTAACAATAACCTTGTTCCCGTTGATTTTCTTGTTATGGATGTTGAATGCCATGCTTCATGTCCTATTATTTTGGGAAGACCCTTTCTTCGAACTGTAGGTGCTATCATTGATATGAGGGAAGGCACTATCAAATATCAATTCCCACTAAAGAAAGGTATGGAACACTTCCCTAGGAAAAGAAAGAAATTGCTTTTTGACTCTATTCTTAGAGCAAATTATGAGCTTGATGCTTCATCACTTGATATTACTTGATTCGCAATTTTCTGCGCCTAGCTCAAAGGCGTTAAAGAAAAGCACTCTTGGGAGATAACCCAATGTTTTATTTTCAGTACTTTTTCTTTTATTTGAGTCTTGGAAGTCATTACTACTGTAATGGCCGCTCCTTATCTTGTTTATTTCGTTTTTGTGCCAAGAGAAGCCTCTAATTCGAGTGAGGTAAAGATTTGGGGATGTTACTGTCCTGAAACTGTTTTCAGTGCTGCACCGTAAAAATTCGTATAAATTCTCTGTATATCTTTTGGACCTGCAATTTCTTGTGCATATGACCCAGGTTTTATATAAACTTTTGTTAGTTCAACACTTTTTGATTTGAGCAACAGAAAACCCCTAAAAAATTCGACCTTTGTCAGCTGTTCAGTTTTGACAGATTTCTGCCAATATTTGTGTTTGCCACTTTATCACCTTCTTTTGAGTTCTTTTGATCATGGAACTTTAGGGGAAGTTGCTACAGTAGTATTTGCTATATATGTGGTGGTTTTGAGTTGAAACCTGAAGCAAAAGAGGTTGTTTATATGTTATGCTTGCACTATTGTTGCTAATAGAATTGTGTTTAGTTTTGTATGAAGGAAGTTTTCAAGTGTAGGGATTGGAGAATGATGAGATGAGTTGAAGAATGGACAAAAGCTCAAGCTTGGGGATGCCCATGCATCACCCTAAGAAATATCTAAGAAGTACAAGCGTCAAAGCTTGGGGATGCCCCCGAGGCACCCCTTCTTCATCGACAAAAATCAGGTCACGTTTCAAAACACTATATTTTTATTGCTTCATGCACTATGTGTTTTTTTGGAGTGTCAGTTGTTTTAGTTTTCTTAGTTACTTTAGTTTGTTTGTTTGCTGCAATAAATGGTTGGACCCCAACAAATTTCCTTTGGAGGAGATGTACTCATTTTCATTTGCCAAGAACACTTCATTTTCATTCTTACAATTTCACCGAGTGTTCTTCTTTTTCCGCTACTGCTTTTGGTTTTCGTTTTTGCCTTGATTTGCGTTCAGACCTTGTCATATCTTTTCATTAAGGTGTATTTTTTCCTCTGATCTTTATTGGTTTTCATCAAAAGAGGTGTCTTTAAAAATTTCAAATGGTGTTGGAAAAGAGAAAAAGCTTTGTGCAAAATAGTGGTACAAGAAGGAGCTTGTGTAGACTGTGGCTTAGGCTTTTTCATGTCATGCTTGATGTCTTTTTGATAGTATGCTTAGTGGTTTTGCTGTAGCATGACTTGTCTCAAATAACTGAGATTGCTTAATGAGCCTTTGAAAAAATCATGCGTTGTTTTTATTGTATGGAAGCATTATTTTGGTTTTCTCCTTGATGGTTTATTTGGGTTGACTTGGCGCATGCTCACACATGTTAGACTCTTACAAAGTCGTCAATAGCCTCTATGATCATTTAGTTTTTGACTTTTGATGCCATCTTATGCTTCTTTTAATGTCGCTTTGCATGATTATGGCCATTATTGCTCTCTTAGTTGGTCGCTCCCAGTCTTTTGCTAGCCCTCGCCTTGTACTGAGTATGAGCTCTACTCGTGCATCCAACTCCTAAAAGCCAAAGTTTTCCAAAGTGTCCACCATACATACCTACTAGCAATTTGCTATTCCAAGTAAATTTGACTTACTTTTATTTTCTCTTCAAATTAAACTCTTACCAGTGTTATGCGAAACTCGGTCAGTAAAGCTCTCACAAACCGGAAGGCACACTTTACTTTTTCCTGTTCTTAAAAATTTGACATTGTGGTCTCTTATGTTGAGTTGTTATGCTTGCAAGTTGTAAGTTGGATTCTAGCCCAGCCATGCTGTCATGGGCAAGCTTTCCACATTGCACTTCTTATTTGAGTTGATATCGTGATCTTTTATTTATAGATGCCCGCGGTGTGAAATGAATTGGGAATTTTGTGGGGATCATGGAGTTTGTATATGTGTTAGGGAAACGCCGGGCCGCTAATCTAAGCCATGCATAATTCATGGTGGAAATTTGCAGCATACCCATGATGAACATTCGACGACGCATCTCACAATAAAAAGCTAAACAAATAGCAAATAAAAGAGATGTCGAGGTGTTCATTGTCTGCTTGTCCTGTCATTTTGGTGTGGGCTTGTTCCATGTCATCGGGCACGGAGGTACCCCATTGGCGGTTCTCAATGATATGCATATACTTACAATGACAAGAGCCTTGCTTGGGACTCTAAGTAAAGTAGCATGAGGTTTGGGTACTCGTATTCACGGGGCACGAGGTTTTCAACTTATGATTTGTCAAGCATATGCATCATAATTATTCTCGCATTAACTTTAACCATTCAAGATGCTTATGATGGGGGCAATGAGAGCTCAAAGCCGGTAAGTACCATAATTTTTAAAGGTTATAAAACTTGCAATCACTGCTTCCCTCTGCGAAGGGCCTTTCTTCTACTTTTATGTTGAGTCACCACCTTCTATCTTTATGCACCATAAGAGAGCATAGTTATCATTCTTAGTGTAATATGCATTGTCCCAAAGTTCATTGATTGATTCATATTGTTGGTTTCACTTGTTCTTAAATTATTTGTATGTAGTCGCCCTCTTAAACTTGAAGGTGTCCTATGCATTTATGTTTTGCTCTCTTTGAAGGACAAGCTGGAAACCATTTGTATGTTTTTCCTTATGATTTGAACACACGTTTGACTTTTATTGTTTCATTTTCATGATCTTTTGTTTGTGTTCATTTGCATGTTTACAACATGGTTGCTAAGTTCTTATTGTCGAGATTATATCTTTCATGCCCATGTTTTAAGTTCTTTTGATCCCAGCTCACAAATGCTTACATATATGATCAAGATTGTGTAGGTGCATGTCATCTCAAAAATTATTCTTTTGTTATCACTTACCTACTCGAGGACGAGCAGGAGTTAAGCTTGGGGATGCTTGATACGTCTCCAACATATCTATAATTTTTGATGCTCCATGCTTGTTTTTACACCATTTGCCTACTGTTTCATTACACTTCGTGGCACTTTTATGCATTTTCTGGAACTAACCTATTAACAAGTTGCCACAGTGCCAGTTCCCTGTTTTCTGCTATTTTTGTGTTTCAGAAGTGATACACAGGAAATATTCTCGGAATTGGACGAAACAAGTTCCTGAAGTCTTATTTTACCCGGAAGCTTCCAGAGATCCGAAGGAGAGTAGGAGGCGGGCCACCAGGGGCCCACACACAGGGGTGGCGCGGCCAGCCCCTGGCCCGCGCCACTGTGGTGTGAGGCCACCTGGCCCCTCCTCTGACATCGCCCCTTTGCCTATAAAGACCCCCCGACGGAAAAAACCTAAGTACCCGATCAATTTTTCTAGAACACATCGCGATTTGCTGCTGCCGTCGACCCGAAGATCGGGAGGGTCCAGAAGCTCTTCCCGGCACCCTGTCGGAGAGGGGAATCACCACCAGAGGTCTTCTTCATCGCCATGCTTGCCTCTTGAGCGATGAGTGAGTAGTCTACCTTGGACTATGGGTCCATAGCAGTAGCTAGATGGTTGTCTTCTCTACTATGTGCTTCATGTTTAGATCTCATGAGCTGCCCTACATGATTGAGATCACCGTTATGTAATTCTACATGTTTGGTTTATTGGGATCCGATGAATATTGGTGTTTATGATTAAGTTGCTGTACTGAATATTATCTTTTGTTATCTCTATGTTGTTTATGATCTTGCATGATCTCCGTTGTTAGTAGCTATTTTGGCCGAGTAGTTGCTAGTGACTCCAAGAGGGGGTATTTATGCTCGATAGTGGGTTCATGCCTCTATTTAACCTAGGGGAGTGACAGAAACCTCTAAGGTTGTAGATGTGCTGTTGCTACTAGGGAGAAAACAACATTCATATGCTCAAGGGCATATACTTTGTTTACATTACACACTTTGCTTAATGCAATTATCTGTTGTTCGCAACTTAATACTTGTGGAGTTCTCGGATTAATTCACCATAAGTGGATTATTAGTCATAGATGCAGTTGGACGGCGATCTATGTATTTTGTTGTAATGCCCAGAGTAAATCTCATAGTGATCTTCTTGACATATCACGTTTATCTTTATTCTATCAATTGCCCAACTATAATTTGTTTACCCAGCATGTGTTATTTATCTTATGGAGAGACACCACTAGTGAACTGTGGACCCCGGTCCTATTTCCATCATATTGCTATCACCTGTTTACTTTACTCGCACTGTTTACTTTATTCGCATACTCTACTGTTTTCCACTCGATACGCTCATAACCTTTGTTTCAAGCAAACCGGTGAGATTGACAACCTCATCGCAAGTTGGGAACGAAGTACTTGGTTGTGTTGTGTGCAGGTTCCACGTTGCTTCTGGCCGAAGACGAGTCAACAAGAATCGTTAAACGGCGCCCTTGTTGGAGTGTTACTAAGCCAGTCCGCATCACCTTCAGTCGTTTGTCTCTCCTCTCCAAGAACGATAAACCTTGGTTTCTTAACTGAGGGGAAACCAGCTGCTATACTCATCACACCTTCCTCTTGGGGTTCCCAACGGGCTGGTTATTCACCACGCACAAGGACTGCCAAGCTCCCACATCAACTAGGAGCATCACGCGGCCGGAGTCTGTCATCTCACTAGACTATACGGCTGTAGGGCAGCCACTCCAGTCTGCTTCCGCCGCTCCACCCAAGTGGTTTGACCCAGACGTTAGTGTGGTCGGCCAGGATCGGTGGCTTCATCGCATTGGACAAGATGAAGCTTGAAGATAGCAAGGACTCAATCACGTTTCGATTTGTGTTCTAGGATTGTCTTTGCACTTTTGCACGGCCCGGTTGTAATTTTAGTTTCATTGGGGGCTTTTCTATAAACTGTACTCCACCGACGGAAATATAAGAAGTAAAAAAAGGAGTCCTGGATGGAGCTAGAGTTACTCTTGAGGCATTGAGGGCGTTCACCCAATTCAAGGAGTTAGGTGGAATACCGAGGAAACAAGACAAAGAACCAAATGTTTGAAAGGAAATGACAATCTTTATTAAAATGATTAGTTGGACATTGTTCTCGATCTCCTATGGATAGCGGAACCAATTCCTGCTCTATGAAAAATGAAGGACACATCTTTTCTTTCTTATATTAGCGTTTGTCCTTGTGACGCAAATATAAGAAGAATATAGTACCAAATTCACTTTATATTAGCGTTTGTCCTTGTGAAAAATGAGGGACACATCTTTTCATTCTTATATTCTGCGGGTGCCCTCTAATTCACAATTCAATTGTTTATTTGTGATATGCCCGTGTTGTAGAGGTGTAAACAAAAACATAACAATGCTAAAAATATAAGAAGAATATAGTACCAAATTCACTTTATTATTATACTTTTATGAGTTTTTCTATGTAGAAAGATACAAATAAAACTAAAAATAACGGCCCCTTGCACTAAGCAATAATTTGTGTGTGTTAAATTGATCAACTCTTTTTATCACAAAACAAAGAATTTTATCTAGAAATGAAAGCATGGAGTACGTGTTTCCAAACACTTTATTCTTAATATATATACTGCTTCATAGATTGAATTATATTTTGTACTAAACTACTATACTTCTGAAGCACCCCCATGATGTAGAGCATCTCGGGGGCCTCCTCCAAGCCGTGCATATAGGGGATCCGGAGGATGTAGCTTCACCCTGGAGGTTTCTCCTCACGCTCCTGCTCCCCGAGCATATGGAACAACTCGTCAAACAAGCAAATAGTGTTCGTCACCTCTACCTTTACCTCCACCTCCTTCTCCTGCTCGACAATATTGCATGACACGAGTTTTGGGATAGAGTTATTTTGGTATAGATACATTGTTATCATGTTGGTATTCTGCTTGTCATGTGTGTGGATGGCCCGCATTTTTCTCAGAGACCTGATGGGCAACAAATGACACATTGCACACACATGCAGGGACGCATCGACCATGCATTGTTGGTTTGGCCCCACCGTGCTGCAACCAAAAAAATACTAGCAAAATAACAAAAAAACCATACGTGACGATAAAATAAAGCCGCGCTATAAAATGAAACGTTGGTTCCGAATGACGGTGTTGTGGAGCACGCTGGGTGCATCTAATACTTTATACATCTAACATACATATATATCAACGTGGCATTTTGGACCTGTATATGTAGTATCTTTTCCGTCCAAGCCAAGCTTAACCCTCGAACTAGTGAAAAAACCACGATGTTGATCACTTCCATTCCAAATAAACTTCGATTTTGAGAACTAACCTCAGGTTGGGTAGTTAGGAGGGTCGTTTGTACCCCCAGCCCACTAGAGTTCAAACAAGGTTTAACATATGTGTGTCTCATAAAGATGAAATATTCTTTAAAAGGGAGGCGATGTCCCCGTCGATAGCGAGACATCTGTGGTGACTTCGTCAGTCTCAAAACCCCATCCGCCAGCTTAGTCTCTCGGAGGTGCTCATAGGGGTAGGGTGTGCGTGTGTGTTCATAGGGGTGCGTTTATGTGAACGCTTGCGTTTGTACTGTGTTTCTTAAAAAATTTAGGTTTTGTTACTACATTAAAAGTTCTACCTCCATGTGTATTAACTTGGAAAATTCTTCTGTGGTACTACCTCTGTTCCAAATTACTCCTTCTGATCAAAAAAGGATGTTAGATAATTTATTACAACTTGGGTTAAAAGTTGTACTAAAGGCATCTCCAGTGGGCCGACTCATCTGGCTCACGCAAACTGTCCGTCCTAGTCCATTTCCATCGGGGCTAGACAGGATTTTCGTCGCGGTCTGGCCTGCCTGGCCAGCGCACACAGCGGCATGACACATCCTGTCCAACACTAGCCATTTTGAAGCTGGCCATGGACTACATTTTGGCAACGATGGCCATGCGGCCAATTCAAAACTCTATGGAAGAATGTAAAGTCTAAAATAAATAAAATAAAAGGTAGTTCATCAATATAGATAGTTTACAACAACATAGTTTGACACAGAGAATTAAATATATTTCAAATTACATGAAATAAATAAGCAAATTAACCATGTTGGTTTCCCGCAAAAACCCAAATATGCTCAATCAAATCGGTTAGAAGCTGTTCATGGATGTGGCGATCATGCAAAGTTTCTATAACATGCATAAAATGTTCCCAAGATGCTACCACTGGCGCTGGCTCAACCAACTCACCCTAAATCCTAGCCATGGTCATAGATGTTGTTATCTCGCTCGTTCTCAACAATCATGTTGTGTATGATCAGACAAGCAGTCATCACATTCTACATCCTCTTAGGGATCCAGGTTCTAGCTGGGTACCAAACAATAGCCCACCTTGACTGAAGCACACCAAATGCCCGTTCCACATCCTTCCTAACAGCCTCTTGCTCTTTAGCAAACCTTTTGCATTTCTCATCTGCAGGGTTGCGCACTGTCATCACAAATGTGACCCAATAGGGGTAGATACCACCAGCTAGATAGTAAACCTTACAATAAGGGTTACCATTGATCACATAGGAAATATGAGGAGCAGTGCATTTGGTAAGTCTAGAAAATACCGAAGAGCGGTGCAGCACATTGATATCATTATTTGATCCTTCCATGCCAAAGAATGAGTGCCAAATCCGAAGATCCTATGAGGCAACCGCCTCAAATATAACATTGCACCCCTCCTTGTGCCCTTTGAACTACCCTTGCCAACAAAAAGGACACTTCTTCCACTGCCAATGCATGCAGTCAATGCTGCCAAGCATCCTAGGAAACCCCTACTCTCGTTGATGGACAAGAGGCGGGCAATGTCATCGGTGTTTGGCTCTCTCAGATTATATTCGTCAAACACCACAATAATAGCTTCGCAAAACCGGTACATGGCTTCATGGCATGTGGACTCGCTCATGCGCACGTAATCGTCAATGAGATCACCTGGCAGTCCATATGCAAGCTGCCGAATGGCCACGGAACATTTTTGGTACGAGGAGAAGCCAATCTTACCAGTGCAATCGTACTTGACTTTGAAGTAGTCATCATACTCCCTCACTTCATTGAGAATGATCAGAAACAGTTCTCTGGACATCCTATAGCGGCGGCGAAATGCCTTCTCTTTATAGAGCGGATTGATCGGGTCGAAGTAGTCCTTGTACAGGCGTGGGTGGCTAGCTTCTCAATCACGATCGACATTGGCCTCCCGCTTCTTAGACGAGCTGCCCTTCTGAGGCGACATCAGGAAGTGATCGTTCACCATGCCGGGAGCAGCCATCAAAAGATTGGTCTCGCCGTACGACTCCTCATCGGACGATGACATGAGCACATTGTCATAGAATGCATGGGTTGTGGCTCTACGACTGTTGCTGCCCATCTACAAGGACAACGCAAACCGTGGTCAGTGTCCATGCCAACGCCACCAGAACCTGAGAATACCGGTGAACATAACTGGAATGCGGCAGTGCAAATGGTCAAACAGGTTGTGGGCAGGGGCTAGCTAGACGCCCAAACGCCTTGTCTGTACGCTGCTGCTTCAGGTTGACGCTGCTGGCCAGCGGTGGTATGTGGTGGCAGCTTCAACGGCTCCGGCCGCTACGACGGCGCTGCCTGGCGCGGCAACGAAGAAGGGATTGGTGGGTGAGATTGGCCAAAGCGTTCTCTGCCGCTGGCGGGACGACCTGGAGTTGCCAAGGGAGAACGCGCGTGCTGTCCGGACCGACACAAACTTGGCCCAATTTGGGCCAAGGACGGGTCGAGTCGGAAACGTCGGTCTGGATGCGTCGCACCGCTGGGGTACGCCACAATGGTCCGGCGGTCCAGTCGGACCAGAGTGGACATGCGCGGACCGGATGCGTCGGCCCACTGGAGATGCCCTAAATAACCAACACTCTTTTTGATCGGAGGAAATATTAAATATTTTGGACATTTCAAAATGGACTGCATATGAAATAAAATGAGTGAAGAGACACCTAATTACGTCTTGATAGAAAGGAATTTTTGAAAAAAAATCTAAAACATCTTACAATTTGAAACCGAGGTAATAATATATCGTATGAATAATATATCGTATGAATGGAATTTGAACACCCAAAGTTGAAATCCCGGATCCGTCCCTGGGTGTCTAGCAGGTTCAGGATAACTCAAGAAATACCATGTCGGCCTGGTTTTGGAACATATCCTTACAGAGCGAATTTGGGAAGTCTCAGCCATTGGATAACTTGAGCTTGCCATTGATAATCTGTAGCGATTGATTCTATGGAGTAAATGGATCTTCTACATCATGGTGGGTGGCTAATCCAAGTTAATACAATGTTGTACTAAATAGTAGTAAAGATAATAATCTATCCTATTTATGTTATAGGTCATCCTAAAACTGGTTAGGAAAATGTCCATGGAGTCTTTTTTTTTTCCGGTTGATAGTTGAAACTTACTCCAGATGGATGAATGAAAGTAAGTAAAACAACAACTCACACATACTTTTTCCACAATAAAAGGCAAAATTAATCAACTATCATCAATCTAAAAACATGCAACTATATATGTCTACCAAAACAATATCACAATTGCGGGTAGATCTCAAAATTTAACTTGATGACATAGTAGAAAACTAAACTAAAATTGTGTTCGACGTACTAAAGGAAAACATGCATATATGCACGTGTATATTATTACTATGAGTAGTGCATGTCATACACATCGGCCTTGTCGTCGTCTCCTACAAGCCTCGCCATGCACGACGCTAGCTTTCCGTCATCGTCGCCACAGGGCGCCTCCCTACAACATGGCCAGTGGTGAGCCTGGGAGCTAACCTAAGGTCCCTACTCTTGGTTTCTACAAGCGCTCCTGAGACGGAGCTTCCGAAGATGCCGGGGAGCCATACTCGCCGCCATCTTTGAGAAATTCCTCCTATGAGTAAGCCGCAATTTAATCCTGGTCTTGCATTGCCAGATGTAGATCTTGTATGTTGATGCATGTAAAATACATTCATAATCTTTATAGTTTATAAGATCATATTTTTATATATGTGATAGGTTATGAAGGACATGGAGTTTTTATGCCGAAACTAACTCCAGTTGGACAGAAGAAAGTAAGCAAAACAGAAACCCACACATTGTTTTTCCACAAGAAAAGGCGGGATTAACTAACTATCAATCCCCAAACATGCAACTATATATATGTACCAAAACAGTATCAAATTTTTAGTACTACCTCTGTTTTAAAAAATAAGGCGCACGCGTATTTTAAAGTAAATTTTGACCGAATAAATAGAGCAACTAAAACTTGATTATATTGTGTAAAATTAGTATCATTTCTTTGTGTTGAAACAAACTTTTCAATGATGCTAATTTTATGGGTGTGTCTAGGGCTCAGTCTACTGAGCAATAGCTTATGACTCAGTAGAATGACGTCATCATATCTGAGTTGCAACTCATATTGCAACTCACTATTAGCACGAATCACGAAGCAATTCAACAGTCCGGATATATGGTTCTAGTTGCAACATCACTTGCAACTGAAAAAAATCTCAATTGCAACTCAATTTGCAAGTTAATTGCACAAATCACGATACAAATATAATGGTCTAGAATTCTACTGAGCCATAAGCTATTTCTCAGTCTACTGAGAAATAGCAAAACCATAATTTTATATCAACATTTTTTATATATTTAGAGTAAATCTTAGTCAAAAAAAAAAACGCAAAATAAGGGCACCTTATTTCATAGAACGGAGGTAGTATACCTTAAGGCTAACTTCATGAGGACGGTAGAAAATTAAAATAAGAAGGAGATCATGCAGGCATACATGCACACCACGACTAGATTATTACTAGGACACAAAAAAAGATTATTACTACGAGTAGTGCATGTTGCGCGCGTCGGGTTTGTCGTCCCCGAACTGCATTATCCGCTGCCGCTGGTGGTCGCCGCCGACCCCGGAGAAGGAGATGATTGAGGTGTAGTAGCGCGGTGGCGTCGGGTTCTTGTACTGGATCCCGAGCAGGACGGCCAGGGCTTCGCAGCGGGCTCCGGGCCTGCATCCGCAAGCGTGAGGGCGGACTGCATCTGCTGCCGCTGTCCGTCGTCGGCGAGAACCGAGACGACGGAGGCGTAGTAGGGCGGCGGCGTCGGGTGGATCACGAGCAGGACGATTGTGGCAATGCTGGCTCCGGCGGCCGCGGCCAGGAGCGTCTGTAGACGCGTCCGCGACGTCGCGCCATTGGTTTGCTGATCTGACCTTGGACTACGTACGCGCGGCCGGTGGAGGGGAGGGGTTGCTGATCTGATATTGGATCTACAGCTTTCCTGGGAAGAATACAATACATAGAGCTGAGGTTTCCTTTTTGTCACCTTCGGTTTTAAAGGCTGGATTTACTCGCAAAGAATCTGTGTTAATTGATCGCCCACCCATTCTTCCATACTAGGAAGTTAGGCGCGGCGACACGCCGCGCCCATTGGCTTGGCTGCAATTGATTCGATCAGATAGTTCACCTAGTAGCTTGATAAATAACAGTTTTAGAAATTGTCAAACAAAGTTCACTACATTCTATGGTAGTTCCACAGACAAAACCGCAAATCAATAGCATAACTACCATCTCTCGCTAGTAAAATTAACCATATATTATTGAAC
This sequence comes from Dactylis glomerata, assembly GCA_007115705.1. Classification (NCBI taxonomy): domain Eukaryota; kingdom Viridiplantae; phylum Streptophyta; class Magnoliopsida; order Poales; family Poaceae; genus Dactylis; species Dactylis glomerata. Next base: position 1,063,383 of record QXEO01001056.1, on the reverse strand, counting down.
ATACAGAACTATTGTTACGGAGAGTTGGAGGCAGCAGCTGATCATCCACCTCAGAGTTCTGCTTATTCTCATCATCATCGGGACCAAATATATCCATTCTAGTATTATTCAGTTAATTTTTTGATCACAAAGATATAGCTGAGCAGACTTGGGAGTAGGATCATCATCCGAAGGAAGCAAAGAGCCAATCTTGCGAGTGAGTACCCCACAAATTTTGAGAACAAATGGAGCAATTTCCAATATTAAAAATCATGCCAACCTAAACACCAAGAGATGTAAAAGAAAAATTATATTCACAGATATGATGAATGAACCGATTATGTTTGACATCGCCATCAAAGTGAAGCAACTTAGCAAATGGAAAAGGCCAATCTGGATAAACTGGAAGATACACTCTTTCACCACAGCAACAATAACCACATTGTGCATCCTGCTTGTACCTACACAACACGCTTGGTGCAAAAAAATAAGCACCACAATGCCTTAAGGTATGATGAGGACCACCATAATACGAACGTTCAGACCAAGCATCTAATAACGTGGGATTCCAAATTAAATAATGTAGAAGAGTCTAAATTGAAACATGTAAGAATTCAGAGAAAAAGAAAACAATATACTAACCTTTCAGCAAACTGAAACTGATGAACTCCGAAGACATAGGCATGCAAACATCGATTGGCTGGCCTGCAAAACAGATAAACACACATCTCCACATAGGTTAAGTAGAATATACAGCATGCATTGAGCAAGCAAAATATACAAAGGGCAACAACAGAAGTACAGACCACATGAACGGGCGTGCTACCAGCCGATCTAGCAAATGCCTAAGCTAAAACTAACAGGATCATCCAACAGACCAGCTGACGAAATTGGAGCAATAGACGGGTAAAAATGACCAGAAGAAGGAACATCGGTAAATAAGCACACCTCCGAGCAGGAGATTGCTAACAGAACTTCGCGGACCAGAATATTGTCCAGCAGGTAGGGACCGAGGTACCTCGTTTGTACAGATGAACAAACAACTCCTTCATAGAGGACTCGAGGAGCTGAAGTATAACATTTGTTTATAAATATGAGTGATATTATGGGAACTCATAACATGCAAATATTACCTAATTAACTTATAACAAATAAAGACCTGCAGCAATTTCTTACCTAAGAGCACAGATGCAAAATCATGATATGTCTCCAACTTATCAAAATCAAGCACCACTGCCCTCTATAAAATTCTTGTTTAAAAAAAATATATGTTTCAAGTTTCCCATTCATTGGTTCAGAGTGATCCAAGGAAATCATATATGACACAAAGGAATCATCACATTACCACAAAGAAAAGGAAAGTAACGTTCAAACATATGAGCAAGGGAGTGATTAAAAAAAGTAAAAAGGAAATTTATGTGGTGCAGTAAATTGACAGCACATGAAGCATCTACTACATGTACATTAGCACCGTGGTCACCAAAGCTTTTTTTTCCCTGTCCTTCAAATTTTGAAAGTAAACTAACTTTAGTCACCAAGTTTTTTTCCTTGTCCTTGAAATTTTGAAAGTAAACTAACTTTGAACCACCCAATTTACTTCATTCATACTGCCTAAAGAATATAAAATCGGCATCTCCAGCTTGTTAAACCAAAACAGAAATTTACATCACTATCTATGCAGCTAGTTGATCAAGGCATTCTCAAATATCAGCTCACCATAATGAATTAGAGATTACATACCTGAAACAGAAGACGATGACCAAGGAATGATGATTGTTGACAAAATTGTGGTTATCCATGTTCTCAAGAACTAATTAATCATATGAATCAATGATTACATGCCTGAAACAAATATATAAGATTTCTGGTTAAAGAAATCTGTCGCATGGAAAAAGTTATGAAGCTAAATAAGGCCAACTAAGTGAACGGCAATGACATTTTTCTCCGGCTAATTTCTATTATGAGGTCTGCTCCTGTCGTATTTGCATAGAAAAACTAAGATGACCTCTTCTATGTTCAACTAAAAATTAATGAAAATCCTTTACATAATAATGTTCTTACTTCAGAAAAACATTAGACAAAATTAGATAAAAAAATCAATGTATATAACTGAATTTAACAATAGTTTTCATGATGTCTTCATAATCCTTGGCGACTAAGTAGAGACCCAATAAACCATCACATAGCTGAGCGGAAATCCAATAAACCATCGCAAAAATGAGCAGCATCAACAAACATCAGGCCTTATCTAGCAGCTTCCTTCACAACTAAGTAGACACCCGTTAAAGAGATGATCTCGTATATTGAGCTAACACCTGAAAGGGACATCGACACAGCTTTGTAGAGAAAAAACATCTAAGATGTATGATCAATATTGTCGCACAAATTCAATTGTATTTATGTACATGTTATTTGGAGAACTGGAAATATTACCTAGATTTTTGACACAACGGCCAAGTACCAGAGACTTAAGATTATTGCAAATATGTGGTTTTCTTCTTTTTGACAGCACAAAGAGTCAAAGACTGATGGTTTCATATAAGCTGCCAGTGGTTGAAGTATCATTGTTTACTGAAATCCCAGATGACATATGCAGCAATACACTGATGTTGTACGGCCATAAAACTACAACTATATGTACTTGTATGGATGTTTGGCTGCGCCATTAAATTAATGCCATATATGCGGCATATGCGGAACACCAAACACTTGAAGAGCATATCCTTGTACTATCTTACTTGCTATGAATCCTTTTGTCTGCCGTAGCTTACAAAGAGATGCCTCCTAGAGTAATCGTGCTTAGACCTATCTTATTTGAAACATTTTTTAAACAGCCTTCTTGACATCATAAATAATTTTGTACATATAATGAGCTTGGACATACCAAAGCAGAGAACTTACTGATTGACTGTGACATTGTGAATACCAGAGACACGATGACCTTCCCACCTGCAGCCTCAATCCTGGTGCGCTCATCTATCCCATCAAGCCAGAGCACTATGCATAATCAGATAAACGAATGTTAAATTCTAGTTTGTACTTTGTGATCGATGGACATAGCAGTCCCTTCCCGCGGCAGAGCACAACGCGTGAATCTCCACAATTCCCTGCTCTGACATGAGATGAGCACAGACAACCGCAACAACACCAGTGAAACCCAGGTTATCAGTGGCAACAGGTTCCGCACGGGACTCCATGGAGACATTGGAAAACATGCTTGGTTTGCCAGACACCTCATCATCGATCTATGGAGCAATCACCTAAAACCTTCCACCATGTATATCTACCTCCCCTACTTCCCTCAACCCCTTGCCAGCTCTCAGCACATCTCGTATCACAATATGGATCTTATCTCGGCAGTACTCTGCCACCTGCAGCAGACAACATAAAGAATAAGTAAGAAGCCTAAAGATTAATTGGCCAAGAATCGGAAAAGAAGATAACCTCACATGTGAGCTTATGTGGTCATCATACATGCCGAACAGGGGCGCCGGCAGCCGGAGCTCGGCAGCGTCGAAGTCGACCCCGATCCCGTCCAGCTCTTGGCAGCTCACGAGTCGCGAGCATCCGCGCCGGCACGTCGTTTAAGCGCGGCACGGCGGCGCATCCTCCATCTCGGCAGCGTGGCCGCGCGTCGGGGCGTAGCCACATAGCTGCACGCACTCCATGAGGTACGCGCTCCTCTTGCCGCATCCGTCACCCGCACGCGCCCTGCTCCCAATATCCGGGCCGCTGGCGCATTCCACCGAGCACCTGCCGCGCGCGGTGGTCCTTTCCCGGCGGACATCGTCGCCGCCATCACGACTCCACGTGCCTAGCGCTTCTCCTCGAGCTCGCGATGAACACCACCACACTGGTGCGTGAGATGGCCTCGGGCCTTGTCCATAGCCTCGAGTGAGAGCAAGCCAAGACCGCCGCCCGCGGTAGGAGGCTGCTAGAGAAGTGCTCGAATAGCCAGGGAGAGATTGGGCACTGGGGACTGGTGGGGAAGACGACAGTCAAGGAGAGAGCGGATGGGGATTAGGGGTTGGGCAGGAGGAGCTCCTGGATCTAAGGGTGCAAGCGGGAGCGGCCGTCCGCGGCGCCGCTTTGCCATTCCCACTAATTTGTTTATGCGGAGCCCACGATTTCTGTAAAAAAATAAGTGACAAAGGCGGGCCGTCCCGCAGATAGCCGCATATAGCGACAAAGAGAGGACAGACGGGAGGATTAGGTAAGGTGCCGCCGCCGGATCCGCCCGATCCGCCGCCAGCTGAGCTCTTTGCCATGGCCGCTGCTCCTTCTTCGGCTTCGCGGTGGGGTGAGCATCTGCGGCGTGGGGAGGGCGGGATTCATTGTTTTTTTTTAGATTGGCGGGATTCATTGTTGAACGGAAGAAGCCGAGTCAACGGCGGCGAGCAGCAAGTAGAGAGGGACGGTAGCAGCTGGAAGCCCGGAAATCTGCACCCACGCCGCGCTTCTTGAGCGGGAGGATAACGAATTAACGAGGTGGGTGAGGATGCTGGAGCCAGCCCTCGATGGCTCCATTGCCTTGCTTTGCTCTGCTCTGCTCAATTTGTAGTACAGAGTACCATTTATTGCCGAGAATCACAGCTTTTTATTTCTATACTATCCGTTGTCGTCCGGCGAGGCGAAGAGAGCGGTGGCGGGAGCGGCATGGGGCAGCACCTGTGTCCTGCACATATACGCACCGAATCTGTAGCATGTACGTACGTAGTATTATGCTGGCATACATGTAGATTTCTTGGTATACATCTGAACACTATGCGGGCAAATGCGGGCGCCGCATAACTGCGACTAAGTTTTGGCGGGCTGCCGCGGCATCCCGCTTATTCTTTGCGGGCATTTGTGGCGCATAAGCGGGCTCCCGCTTACCGTCCCACTTGCACCCTGACCTGGATCCTTCGGTGGATCCTCTTTGACCACATCCCCGCGCGCACGTGGCCAGATTGCTATCGATCCTTTTTTTTTTGCAACAATCGATCTCTCTGAATCCTTCATCGGAAAACTGTAGAAGTAGGACGCGTGGGCTGTTCGGTGGATAGGCACGGCCCAGTCTGCACCGCTTGGACCAGAGAGAAATATCTCATCAAAGCATCACGTTTAAAAAGAATCTAAAATAAAATTATGTGTGCTTTTACTGTAGATGCAGAAAGTTTACATCTACAGTAGCAATTGATTACTTGGCATCGTTAAGGAGAAGCTAAAATCTTGAACTTTTATATATGTAAGATATCATTTTCATTTCCTCTGCTGAAAGATGCACATATATGCGGGAACTGCGCGCGTCGTTCTACATATATAGTATACGTGAAATCACGTTGGCTTCCGTATATATATATACGTGTTTGGCCGTACAAGGTGCGTGCATAGTTAATTTGCTCGTCCGGCCACGTATCACGCCCTGAAGAACCTGATGGGACGTTGGACGACGTCTCCATTAAAGCCTTCTTCAGGAGAGAGCTCATGCATATGATGCGGTCCATGTCTGCTGGTGTTTGATTGAATCGAGCAGATTCAGTGAACGTGTTGTATCGTGCTTCAGCTACAAATTCAGGTTGTGAGACTACATAGGGAATATGGGAGGAAATTCGAGGAATTTGTCGAGAATTCAAAGATCCGCAAGATTGAGAATTCAATCAGCAACGGTAGCCTGAAATTAGTTTGACGGTGTGTCAGTATAATGCAGGACCGCTAATGTCGTGGCCAGGACACTTTCGCGTGCAGGTGCATGCACACGGTACACCCTAATGCCCCGTCAGTGTGTGGCTGCCGTATGGTTACTTAATTTTGCCGAGTACCCAGATAAAACACACGGCAAAAGATGGCTGTTGTGTCGGATGTCATGCCAGAAAGCCTTTACTGTCGAAAAGCTTACCGTGTAGTCTTTGTCGTGTCTGACAACAATGCCAACCCCAGTGACATCACGGTAGAGAGTTTTTACATCCGCCCTCTTTTCATAAGTTAATATCAACATATTATTGATATCACACCTCATAGATCAATACAATAACAATGTATAATATGGCTGCCATGTCGGATGTCGAGAACACATGACAAAGAGCCCTTATTATCGGAAAGGCTACCCTATAGTCCATGTCGTGTGTCTGGACACGGCAAACACTATACCGCTTGTTCCGTGTTCTCCCTACTGACATGGCAAATGACCTACCACGTTCGAGGTTGCATGGCTTTTAGGTCAAATGAGCTAGATTTGGTCCTCATCATGGTATAGTTTGTCGAAACGATACCATATCAGACATGCGCATGGCCCATGGGGTGGCGAGGAACGCCATAGAGGCCGATTTTCATTTCGTCCCACAAAAAGTGTGTTTTCCATTTTTTGAGTGCCAAAATCAGATTTTTTTTTGTGAGGCAGCTACTGAAATGGCAAACAGAAAGCTGGGCACAACACCTCACATAAATAATAGACCATCTGGGATACACATATCAGCTCTCGTTTCATCGCACAAACCTTTAAGAGTTATTTTTTGGATTTTACGCAAGCTTCTGCCGATTTCGCTGAAATCGGAGTGGGTTTGCCCTTTAGCTCTAATAAGATGAGCTCCTGATTTTTTACAAAAATCATTTTGGATCCGCAACATGTCATTTCTCCACTAAACTTTTACCATTAAAGCGGGACTCCGCACCGCTTGGTCGCGAGCAGGAGTTTCGTGCATTGTCATTTTCATGCGGGTCCCAAAACGGGCTTAACTAATTAAAAAAATCAAAAAAATGTGAGACCTTTGTGAGGCGTCATTTTTATGTCACCTAGATGTAGGAAAAAATTCAAACCTTAATAAAAGCAATTTACCATAAAGTCCCTTCACAAAAATAACCTACCACGTTCGAGGTTGCATGGCTTTTAGGTCAAATGAGCTAGGTCTGGTTCTGATCATGGCATATTTTTTCGAAGCGAGGCCATATCGGACACGCGCATAGCCCTTGGTGTGGCGAGGAATGCCACAGAGGACGATTTTCATTTCGTCCCACAAAAAGTGCGTTTTCCATTTTTGGAGTGCCAAAATCGGGTTTTTTAATTTTCCCGATTTAAGTTTTTTATAAAATATGTTGAAATTCAAGTTTCTTAATTTTCCTAACAATTAGATCATGTAACATAACTACATCTCAAAAGATATTATTTTTTGAATTTTTTAACATTTTCTTTTATTTTTTGCAAAACTGAAAAGGCGATAAAAAAAAAATTCCTAACCCGATGGCATGCCATCGGGTCAGGTCCTGGCCCATTGCCAAGTTTTTTTTTAAAAAACCTAATTTAATCAGATCACTAAAAAACATATATTTCAGAATGAAGGTCACATTGCCAAGTTTTTTTTAAAGATGACCTATGTACTAAACTGGCCACGCGGCCAGAAACATGCTCTGCCTGCTCGACCGAATCCTGTCGGAAATGACATGGATCGGTCTGTCTCTCGTACTAGCTTCCTGCTGACATGCATGCACACGCGGCTACGAGACGAAATCGAGCTCCGTTAATCCGACTTCAATAAATAAGTCATTGGCTGCTCGATTGCATTGAAACGTAAATTGATCGTTATGACTTCGTGGGCTGATTCTCCACAGGCGTTGATTGAAACGACCACGATGAAACAAAACAAAAAACCCCCGTTTGTTCCAGCATTGAGACGCGCGTGCATTTGCATATTTGCATGTGATTATAAACACGCACAAAAAAAGACTACTGATCCATTTCATTCTGCTCACGAAACAGTTTTAGCTAGCTCGGAGCATGCTATCTGTAGCTCTAACGCTCGATCGATTTTTTTTCTATTTGCCCACGTGCATTCTCATAATCTCATGTATAAAACCAAGAAAATTCTTCAGACAAAGAAAATGTACGTACCCTGCCGTCCTATCTGCTGGCCGGCGACTGCATCATGTTTGTGCCCGATCGTGGAACCCAAGCCGGAGTTGAGCTCCCCTCTCTATGTCCAGCTGCGCGTTGCCGCCGCCTCTGCTTATGTTACACGCGGATTGATCCGGGCCCTAAAGGCATGTACAACGCAAGGTGTTTAGGGAGGGTGCTTAGCAAGTTAGCAAATTAAACCGATTTTAGCTGAAGCACGGGTGCTATTTATACAAGCAAGATGCTTAACTAGGCACCTCTTCTGTAGGAATAAACATTAGTGCTTGACGATTTATTTTTATAAGCACCACTCTAAGCACTCTCCATTGTACATGGCCTAACAGTTGCGTGGGGTGTGGTTACCTAGGCGACCCTTCCCACCTAGCTATGACGGTAGACCTTGCATCTGCCGCTGTAACTTCTCATCTTGGGAAGTAATTGACGTTGGCATCCCTTCATGCGCGAAGCGCTCGGCTAACAATCGAGGTGCGTAACCCTGGGAGATCTTTACTCTCGTTTGTACTAGAACCGAACAGTTAAGAAGCGTGAACTATCCTTTGGTTGGCTTACGCTTATAAGCATGGAAAGCCAGTTAATAAGCCCAACCAAACAACCTTTAAATTTTTTAGAACATGAAAAAAATCAAAATACATACAATATCCTTACTCAGAACTACTTGGGTAAGATTATGGAACATTGTCCTCAGCTGGTCATGAGTACACGCCCTAGCAGGTCCAGGCGTCTAGCAGGTTCAGGATGACTCTAGAAATACCATGTCACTTGGTTCTGATATATGTCCATCGAAAGTGAATCCAGAAAGTCTCAGCCATTGGATAACTTAAGCTTGCCATTGATAAGCAGCAATGATTGATTCTATGTGTTAGGAATAGACAGCTTGTATTCCCTGGGGGCCAAATGCCACAATATATAGTTACATGTACAGGTGATAATATGCAGGAAAACCCCCTAACAGGTGGGGAAATACACATATACAAATATACATCTAACACCCCCCCTCAAACTCACGGTGGATCCACAACACTGAGTTTGGAGAGTAAGAAGTCATGCTGCGCTCTAGTTTGTGCCTTTGTAAAGAAATCCGCCAACTGCAAATCTGAAGGCACATACTGAAGCGCAACAACCTGAGCCTGCACCTGAGCACGTGTATAAAAGGCATCAACACCAATATGCTTGGTAAGCTCATGCTTGACCGGATCACGTGCAATACTGATAGCACCTGTACTGTCAGACAAAAGTGGAGTGGGTGTCGTAACAGAGACCCCAAAATCTGCAAGCAACCACCGTAACCATGTCACCTCAGCAATCAACAAGGCCATAGCTCGCAACTCAGCCTCTACACTCGAACGGGAAACTGCAACCTGTTTCTTCGTCTTCCAAGCAACAAGCGAACCACCAAGAAACACACAGTAAGCAGAAAGTGAACGATGATCCGAAGGATCACTCGCCCAAGTAGCATCCGAGTAGCACTGGAGCTGGAGAGAGCTGGAACGAGGAAAGAAAAGGTGACGAGTAATCGTGCCACGAAGATAACGAAGAACACGAAGGAGATGACTATAGTGGACAGTGGTAGGAGCTGAGACAAACTGACTCAGAATATGAACAGGATAAGATATATCAGGACGAGTGACAGCAAGATAAACAAGACTCCCAACAAGATGGCGATAACGCGTCGGATCAGGAAGAGGATCACCATCAGTAGGACGAAGCTTAACATTAAGCTCCATAGGAGTCTCAACGGTGCGCTCATCCCCAAGAGCAGCACGAGCAAGAAGATCCTGAATATACTTTTCCTGAGAGATAGAAAAGCCATCAGAAGTGGAAGAGACCTCGATCCCAAGAAAATAGCGGAGAGGACCAAGATCGGTCATAAGAAACTGCTCACGAAGACGAGCCTTAACAAAGGCAATATACTCAGGATCATCACCAGTAATGATCATATCATCAACATAGAGAAGTAGAAGAGTGCGTCCACGAGGAGAAGTGTGGACGAACAGCGCTGGATCATGAGCGCTGGGAGAGAAACCAGCAGCAGTCACCACAGAGGCAAAACGCTCAAACCAGGCATGAGGGGCCTGTTTCAGGCCATAAAGAGAACGCCGAAGGCGACAGACCATCCCATCAGGGACAGAATACCCGGGAGGAGGCTGCATGTAAACCTCCTCACTCAACTCGCCATTAAGAAAGGCATTCTGAACATCAAGCTGAGACACAGACCAGTGTCGAACAGAAGCGACAGCAAGAAGAGTACGCACAATGGTCATATGAGCCACAGGGGCAAAAGTCTCATCATAGTCACGGCCGTGCTCCTGCTGAAAACCACGAGCCACAAGACGCGCTTTGTAGCGCTCAAGAGAGCCATCAGAGCGGGTCTTAATTTTATAGACCCACTTACACGTGATAGGACGAACACCGGGAGGGGGAGAGACAAGAAGGGACGCGTCTCATCAAACGTGACGTCACGAGAGATGCGCATCCGACGACCAACAGGGTCCCAACAGCGATAGCCCTTATGCTCATCACTGTAGCCGAGAAAAACACACTCAACAGACTGAGCGGTCAGTTTGGTGCGTTCACGAGGAGGGAGAAGAACATAGCAAACGCAACCAAACGAACGAAGAGACGAGTAGTCTGGAGAACCACCAGAGAGACGCTCGAGAGGGATGCCACCCTGGAGGGCAGCAGAAGGCTGGATGTTAATGAGGTAAGTCGATGTAGCGACAGCCTCAGCCCAGAAATGCGGCGGAAGAGAAGAAGCAATCATCATAGCACGGGTGGTCTCAAGAATATGACGATGCTTACGCTCGGCAACACCATTTTGAGCATGCGCACCGGGACAAGAAAACTGAGCAAGGGTGCCCTGCTCAGCAAGAACACCACGCAGGTGCTGAGAGATATACTCACCAGCAGAATCAGCACGGAACACACGAATGGGCGAGGAATACTGAGTGCGGACCATGGCCGCAAAGCGCTGATAAATGGAAAGCACCTCACTGCGAGAGCGCATAAAATATATCCAAGTGTGACGAGAAAAATCATCTATAAAGAGAACATAGTAGCGATGACCTCCTTTCGACGGGAAGGGAGCTGGACCCCAAACATCAGAGTGAACAATATCAAAAGGACGCTCGGACACAGACTCACTGTGAGGATACAGTAGCTGAATCTGCTTACCAAGGCGACAGCCCTGACAATCCAAAGAAGCGTTTCCGAAGACAGACCCCAGAACACCTCGATGAACTAAAGACGAGAGTCGAGAACCACATAAATGGCCAAGACGATGATGCCACTGCTGAAAAGAGCTAGTAGCGACGGCTACAGATGCCGAGGAACTGACGACGGTGGCATCAGAAGGAAGACGAAGCCAGTGAAGCTCCCAGAGGCCATCATGGCGGTGGGGGCCAGCACCAAGCATAGTGCCGGTGCGACGATCCTGAACAGAACAGGAATCAAAGTCGAGAGTGATGCTACAACGAGAGTCGACGATCTGACTACCAGAAAAGAGTTGCATGTTAAGTTGAGGAACATGCGCAACAGAAGGAACATGAAACGAGGAAGTACTAAGAATGCCTCGACTAATGACTGGGTGGGGGGTACCATCGGTAGTAAGAACACGAATAGGAGGATCGACAGGTCGAACAGAATGCAACAAGGAAGAATCAGGAGTCATATGAAAAGAAGCTCCAGTATCAAGAAGCCATGGAGATGTACCTGGAGAAGGAGGAGGTGGTCGCTCAATGCCAGAAAACTCAGTCGCAGAACCAGCAGAACCTGTCGGTGAAGAATCCCAAGCAGCAAGCAGACATCGAAGCTGCGCTATCTCATGCGCAGAAAGGGGCACAACTGGAGATGTCAAGGTACAATCAGGTGCCGACGAGGAGCTGTCACCCACACACAGAGGCCGCCAAAGGTGGCGACGGAGAGCAACACGCCGATGAAGACAGAGTCGACGAAAGACGATCACAATCGTCTGAAGAAGCCGCAAGAGTCGATATCGAGCGGCGAGCCGACGTAGACGGAGTCGGCGGAGGGCGGCTAAAACCGCGTGAAGAGGCCGCGAAAGTCGATGTAGAGCGACAGGCCGACGTAGACGGGGTCGGCGAAGCGCGGCCATAACAGCGGGAAGAGGCCGCGAAGGTCGACGAAGAGCGGCGAGCCGACGTAGACGGAGTCGGCGGAGGGCGGCTATAACCGCGTGAAGAGGCAGCGAAATCAGGGTAATTCGCGCCATCAAAGATCACCGGGCAGCGAGGAATCGCAACATAGCCCGATGAGGTAGACATATCTCTCTCTCTCTCTCTCTCTCTCTTTTTGATTTTTTTTTTATACACGAACTGAGCAGTCAACGGACTGAGACTTGCAGAACTGCAGGCGGACGGCGGGCAAATTGAGGGCAGCCAGACAGCAAGACGCCGCCTAGGACCAAGGAACAACAAATTCCGACCGCCGGGGACCTATTCCCGCCGGCAACGAAGTCCGGCAGAGCAGATCGAGTCCGAGCGGGGCGGGATCCTGGCGGGGTGAGTCTGCGGGACGAGCGGAGAGCCGGGGCGACGGGCGGCACCGGCGGGATCCCGGCGACGGGCGGAGAGCCGGGGCGACGGACGACGGGCTCGATCCCGCGCGAGGTCCTGGGCAGGCGGCCGATGGAGATCGAAGACGGCGCCCTGTCCAGCGAGCGATCCCGATGGAAGACAGACGAGATCGGGGCCGGGCGGATCGAAGCTTCCCCAGGCAAGATCGAAGACGGGCGAATCGAAGACGAGACGAGGCCGGGCGAGGAGAGCTTCACGAGGCCGGACGGGAACCGGCTAGGAAGAGGCAGCGGCGGCGGCCGGGCGCGGCGGTACTGGAGACCGAGGAGGGCGACGGCGGCGGCTGCGAGAGGAGCAAAACCTATTGCTCTGATACCATGTTAGGAATAGACAGCTTGTATTCCCTGGGGGCCAAAGGCCACAATATATAGTTACATGTACAGGTGATAATATGCAGGAAAACCCCCTAACAGGTGGGGAAATACACATATACAAATATACATCTAACACTATGGAGCAAATCAACGACTAGTAGGTGCTTATCATGGTGGGTGGCTAATCCAATTTTAAAGGCCGGTGTACTACATACTACTAGAACAAGAAGTAGAGATAATAATCCATCTTATTTATATATGTTAGAGATCATCCTAAAACCGGTTAGGCCGGAAAATATCCATGGAGTCTTTTTTCGGGTTGAAAGTGACTCCATATGGACTAATGAAAGTAAGTAAAACAGCAACTCACAAATACTTTTTCCACGAGAAAACAAGATTAATTTATTATCAATCCCAAAAAACATGCAGCTATGTCTACCAAAACCAAATCAATTGATGGTAGACCTCAAAATTCAACTAACTTCATGAGACGGAAATCCAAGTAGTCCTAAAGGAAATCATGCATGCATATATATGCACGTAGAATAGAATTATTACGAGTAGTCCATGTGGCATGGATGGGCCTTGTCGTCTCCGACCAGAATCGCCATGCACGACGCCAGCTTCCCGTCGTCGTCGCCACGGGCGCCGTCCTGCCTGGTTGCTGGGATCCTGGCCGTCACGTCGAACACCTGAACCCCACGCCGCATGTCCGCGACCAGGCCTTCCACCACGGACTCCGGCAGGGCACCCGTGAAACCGCTCCTCCGAGCCACGAGCGTCGTCTTCTGCACCGTCCAGAGCTTCCATGGCCACGGACCGGCGCAGACCTCCTTGCTGGTGGACCCATATGCGAGAGGGACGCCACGGTAGGCGACCTCCACGGCGGTGCCGCGCCGCAGGCACGGCCGGCCCGACAGCGGGCTCCGAGAGTCCACCCCGAGCGTGAGGGCGAACTGCATCCGCTGCCGCTGCGTGTTGTCGGCGACGCCGGAGACCGAGACGATGGAGGCGTAGTAGCGCGGTGGCGTCGGGTAGATGACCTGAATCAAGAGCAGGACGATTATGGCAGCGATGGCTAGGGCGGCCATGGCCAGGAAGCACGTGCAGACGCGTCCGCCGCCTTGCGCCATTGGTTCCTGATCTGATCTCAGGCTACGTGATGATTGTTGGTATGGGTTTGCTGCAACAATGTATAGGCCTATCGGAGAGGGATTCCCTCATATATATATTGGTCATGGTACGGCATTGGTGCAAGAATACAACAGAACTTTCCTTTTTTGTCACCTCCTTATTTTAAGGGCTGAATTTACTCGCAAAGAAACTGCATTGATCGCCAGGAAATATATATGTATACGTCGGTGCCAAGTTTGCTTCCATATATCACTTCCCTTTCCTTGCTGAAAGATGTACAAACGGAAATATAATTTGTGTATATACGTCGGTGGCATGTTTGGAGCACATATATATGTGAATACCTTTGATCGTACCACCGGCGTGCCGGGGGACGCTAGGGATGGATGGATCTGTGTATCGTCACGGGGGGAGCTAGCAATTCACGCCCTAGCAGGTCCATGCGTCTAGCAGGTTCAGGATAACTCTAGAAATACCATGTCACTTGGTTCTGAGATATGTCCGTCGAAAGTGAAATGCAGGAAGTCTCAGCCATTGGATAACTTAAGCTTGCCATTGATAAGCAGCAATGATTGACATAAAAAACGTTAATTTAAAATCTCTCTAGATAGATTCTACAATTATATTATGCTGGTACGGTCTCCGTAGATTGAGATTTTCTAGGATTGTAACCAAAAGAAAGACATGCAGTATCATTAGCCAGAACTACTACAGTAAGTTACAAAACATTGTTCACAGCTGGTCTTGCGTGCAAGCTCTCTAGAACTAACTAGTTGAAGGTACTATGATGCACGTGGTGTCTTATTGTCGTATAATCAAACATCAAGCAATATTTGGTCCTTCCTATCCCTGCATGACTCGTCCGTGCCCAAATCTTCTACTGACGAGTACTTCACAAAAGAGCCACTTAAGGTATTGAGTAGAAAATAATCTTATGGATGTGCAATTTGAAGACGTGCTAAGTCCAGGCGTCTAGCGGTTCATAATAACTCTGGATATATATATCATGTCGGCCTTGTTTTGAGCGTATGCGTAGGGAAGTCTCAGCCATTGGATAACTTGAGGATGCTATTGGTAAACGGAAGCGCGACTCATTCTATGGGAGCAAATAAATGACTAATAGGTGCTTGTATATATAGCACGGTGGGTGGCTAATCCAAGTTCAAAAATTGATGTACTATAATAGTAGAGATAATAATCCATCATATTTAGAGGCCGTCCAAAAACCAGTTAGGAAAATGTCCATGGAGTCATTCTTTCGGTTGAAACTGACTCCAGATGGATCTATGAAAAAAGTAACAGTAACTGGCATACTTATTTCCACCAAAAAAGGCAAGATTAATTAACTATCAAATCCCCAAAAACATGCAATGATATATGTCTACCAAAACAACATCAATTGCTAGCAGACGATAAAATTAACTTCAGCACCGTAGAAAATCAAGTAAAATCGTGTTTGACATACTAAAGGAAAATCATGCATACATGCATGAGTAGATTATTATTAACTTCGACACGGTAGAAAATTAACGTACTAAGGGAAATCATGCATATACATGCATGAGTAGATTATTATTAGTACGAGTAGTGCACGTCGCATGGCTTGTCCTCGTCGTCTCCGACCAGCCTCGCCATGCACGACGCCAGCTTCACGACACGGTCTCCGTCCTCCGTGGTTGATGGGATCCGGACCGTCACGTCGAAGACCTGAACCCCACGCCGCATGTCCGCGACGAGGCCTTCCAGCACGGACTCCGGCAGGGCATCCATGAAACCGCTCCTCCGCGCCACGACCGTCGTCTTCCACACCTTGTAGAGATCCCACAGACCCGGACCGACGCAAACGTCCTTGCTGCTGGCCCCGTCGGCGAGCGGGACGCCATGGTAGGCCACCTCCACGGCCGTGCGGCGCGGCAGGCACCCCCAGCCCCACACCAGGCCGCGAGCCTCCACCCCGAGTGTGAGGGCGAACTGCATCCGCTGCCCATCGTCGTCGTCGGCGACGCCGGAGACCGAGGCGATGGAGGCGTAGTAGCGCGGCGACGTGTGGAGAAAGCAGTGCTGGATCACGAGCAGGACGGCCATGGCAGTGGTGGCTCCGGCGGCCGCGGCCAGGAAGAGCCTGCAATAAGCGCGTACGCAGCCTTGCGCCGCCATTGGTGGTTCCTGCAGATCTGATCTCCGTCTACGGTCGAGGGTTGGGTTCTTATTACGTGATGACGATCGATTGTTGGTATGGATTTGCTGCAGCAATGTATGGGCCGATTGGAGAGGGATTCCGTGGTGTATATATATGGTCGTGGTACGTCATTGCTGCAAGATTTCCCTTTTTATCACCTCCTTATTTTAACCAAGGCTGAGTTTACTCGCGCGCAAAGAAACTGCATTGTTCGGCAGGAAATATGTTTAGACCATATATGTATACGTCGGTGGCAAATTTGCTTCCATATATCATTTAATTCCCTTTCCTTGCTGAAAGATGTATAAACGGAAATGTAATATGTGTATACGTCGGTGGTAAGTTTGAAGCAGATCTGCATATGTTTGCTCCATTAAGATGGCACAATATTAGGCCAATCATTTACGCCTTATCAGGGGATGAGTTCTAGAGTCAAGGATAGGTTGACGAGAGGGAGCAGGGAGGCCCACAGCATTGTCTTGCAGCCTTTCAGGCGACGGACGCCAAGTGATAATCAAAACCGGCTCTGGGTCGCCG
The DNA here is from genome assembly GCA_007115705.1 of Dactylis glomerata. Taxonomy (NCBI): domain Eukaryota; kingdom Viridiplantae; phylum Streptophyta; class Magnoliopsida; order Poales; family Poaceae; genus Dactylis; species Dactylis glomerata. The sequence continues at coordinate 1,046,760 of QXEO01001056.1, read as the reverse complement.
CGCTATAATCTTCCCTGTCCCTCTCCCTCAGGTCCGCTCTGTTGGTCAAGCACACTCCAGCTCGTCGGCCGTCGCTCTCCACTCCGCGACACAGCACGCAGCACAGCTCGTCCGTGGGGAGCAGCCGGAGATGCCGGGCACGACGGCGGGCGGCGGCGGACGCATCGCCGTCAAGGTCAAGGGACAGGTCTGCCGCAAGCCACCTCCGATCTATCTCTGCCTTCCATGGCTCTGCAACTCTCGTCTCTTTAGTTCTCCATCGATGGAAACTTCGATCTGCCTCCGTGTGCGTGTGGCATCACAGTAAACATCCACTAGTTAGAATCCTGATGAACTAACTAGCTTGAAAATGTGTGGCAAGCAAATGTGTGATTTTTTGCTTGATTGACAATGTCGTGACTGCGGGATTCACCCTTGTGTTGCAGGATGAGGAAGAGGTGTTCTTCCGCGTCAAGAGAACCTCGCGGCTCAAGAAGCTGATGGACGCCTACTGCCACCACAAGTCAATGAGCGCCAACTCCTTCGTGTTCCTCTTTGATGGTAGCCGGCTCAGCGGCGAGCAGACCCCCCAAGAGGTACCTACCTCGAAGCTTAACACCGCTACTTCAGACCTCCATGAATTGATCCGCCTTCTAACCATTCTTCGCTTCTGTTTCAGCTCGAGATGGAGGAAGGCGACACCATCGACGCCATCCTTCCCCAGACCGGAGGCTGATGATCGAGGAGCTTGCCGCAGCCTAAATGCCGTGCGTGCGCGTGTCTTCTGCTACCTTAGGCTAGAAGTGATTTGGGATGACTGCTTAGACTAGAGTAATTTCTGAAGCGTGCGCGTGTCTTGTGCCTCGTGCTTGAGAGGGATTCATGATATTTGATTGCTGTCATGACTTGACTATCCATCCATCACCTAATATTATATCTCTAACCGTCTTGTTCCCTGTTAGTAACTGTTTTGGTTGCTGATGGCGACACATTCGCTAATTTGTCATTGTACTGCTGGATTCTTTGGAACCACATTCTCTGCAAAGAACCAGCAAGTTAGACGACCAGGGAATTGCAGACCTTGTTCTTGACGGATGGATAAGGTCTAAATCCCGTAATGACACCGCCTTGCTTGTCCATAGAAGAGAATTTGACAGATATATAAAGGTTGGACCAATAGGCCATTTCTCTGAGATGTTACAAAATGCCAGCCACAAAATTCAGATGTGCAGGGCTGGCCATATCAACTCAGATCAGATCGAGATGAATACTACACATTCCTGTTCCTCGTCCCGGCTGGTTCAAACTTTCTATTTCACATCGAGCCGCAGGAGCGTGGCTTCGTGGTGATGTGCTGCCGACAAGAAACTCAGACGTTGAGACTTAACATTGTTCCGACAGGAGACTAAGCTCTCGGAGACACCGTCTTTGTTGTCTCAGTCAAAAAATCTCCTTGTCTGATCGTGAGCGAGTACGCATGTGCTCTTGCTTGAACTGTCATGATTCGTCAGACATGTTCACACCGAGCTCTGAAACTGCACCTGCTAAATTTAGCTCAATCCACATCCACCCGTACACAACACACACTGCTTGCCAATAGTAATCAGAACCACAAACTGCACAATTTTCTTATTCAACTCAACTAACAGGACACATTAGATTGCATACACAACCAAGTCCAAAAATTGTTTATATAGATCGCCGAATCAAGTTGACACAAAGAGTTCACACCCACTCCTCAAACGAGTTCACACCCACTGTTGAACCCTGAACTGGCTAAACCCAGCTAAAGCCAACTGAACTGACTAAATCATGCCACATCAACACACAAAACTGACCACTAATTGTCCCAATCAAACCCCCTTACCTGTATGGTTTCTTATTCAAGTCAATTGGAGAAGGAAATTTCAAGTCAGATACATCCATGAATATACAGCATTGGAGCAGACAATTGTTTGTTTTCCTGGAACTAGTCCAAGAATGTTTATATAGACAGATGAACTGAGCTAGCACAAAGATGAAACTGAACAATGGGTGTTCTTTCTTGCTATGTTTTATCTGAATGGTGTAAATCTTCTTTTCTTGGGAATCTAAGTAACTGTCTATCAAAACTCAAAATTTGTATGGAATACATAATTTGAAATTCTTCCTTCGCTGATACTCAATTAGATTCCCAATGGGTGTTCTTTCTTGCTATGTTTTATCTGAATGGTGCAAATCTTCTTTTCTGAGTAACAGTAAATGGATATCAATAAAAGTATGGAATACATAGATAGATACATCAGGATCTTGTAATCACCATACTTAACAAGCAGAATTGGACTTCATCAGAGTACAACTCAAATGACTAGATAAGAACAGATGTGTGCTCTTGCTTGCACTGTCATGGTTCGTTAGACGAGTTCACATCGAGTTCTGAACGTGAACCTGCTAAATCAGTTTGAGTGACCAAATCACGCCACATCCACACACACGACACAGAGTGCTTACCACTAGTATTCAGAGCCACAAACTGCATTGTTTCTTATTGAACTCAGCTAAAACGGTCATTACCTAGGATATCTGTTTAAACTGGCCTTGCATTGCAGCATGAAAGGGAAATTTCACATCAAAACAGCATCCACGAATTTGTATATATATATGCATGATTCTAGTTGAGACAAAGAATGAAACCAAGCTAATTAGTCTGCTTTCTTGCTATGTTTCTTTGACATGGTGTAAAATCCTCTTTTATGTGGTTCTTACTTTCATGGGATCTAATCTAAGCAACTATCTGAAACCCCTTCATTCAAATACTGATATAACCACCTTCATTTTAATCATGAAATTTCATGGTCTTAGTTTCATTGTCATCTAAAAAAATTCTGATGCAAGGTACCAATAAAAGCCGCTAATCTGCATTGTTTCTTATTCAAATCAACTAGCAGAAGGGAATTCACGTCAGACATATTCAGAAATGTACAGCATTGGAGTAGAGACATTTGTGTTGTTTGCCCAAACTAGAACAAGAATGTTTGTACAGACAGATGAACTGAGCTAGCACAAAGATGAAACTGAGCAATGAGTGTTCTTTCTTGCTATGTTTATCTGAATGGTATAAATCTTCTTTTCTTGGGAATCTAAGTAACTATCCTGTCAAAACTCAAAACTCATCTATGTTCAGTGACAATATATGAGCAGCGAGCAAAGTGAAAGAAATACCGATTCTTTGATTTAGTTTTGGATCGAACCTTACGGAATTGGACCAAATTAAGCTAAGCAGAGCGACGACGACGAAATGGGGATCAGAAGAATGCAGTGCCGGCGAGGCCACGGTGAAGGAGGTTGTGGGCGATCTTGTCCCTGGCCTTGGCGGCGGCCTCGGAGCGCACGGGCGTCTCCAGCACGACCTCCTCGTCGTCATCGAGGTCCACCCGCAGGCCCTCCAGCAGGCCCGGCGCGATGGGCTCCCCTCTGGCCTCGCAGATGTTGTGCAGCACGCAGCAGGCGCCGAGCACCACGGGGAGGTCCTGCAGCTTCACCTCCGTGCGCTTCTGCAGGCACGCCCACCGCCCCTTGAGCTTCCGGAACGCGTCCACGGCCACCCGCCGCAGGTCGGCGACCTTCTCGTTGAAGGCGTGCTGCGTCCAGGTGACGTTCTGGTGGGTGTAAGGGACGAGCAGCCAGTCGGTGAGCGGGTAGCTGGCGCCGCCGACGACCCACGAACCCGCCATCATGCCGGCCGCGGCGCGCTGCTGCAGGGCCGACTTGTCGAGCACCTGGTCGTCGGACATGGAGCCCGGCCAGCCGATGCAGACGTCGGTGAAGCCGCCGTCGGGTCCGACGACGCCCTGCAGTGTGATGGAGTAGGACGTCTTCTGGTTGCGCTCCGTGTGTCGGCGGTTGAAGTAGGCGGAGACGGACACCTTGGGGGCGATGATGGGCACGTGGGTGGTGTACATGGCGCCGACCACGCCGGGAACGCCGGAGCCAGCCTCGAAGCTGGCCTTGACGGCGTCGGCGGCGGCGCCGTCGGCGGGCCACTGCAGGAAGCGCGGCATGAGGATGGTGCGGATGGCGCCGCAGACCTCGAGGACGAGCTTGTGGCAGGTGGAGATGCCGATGCCGAAGCGCTTGGAGACGAGGCGGAGCGGCTCCCCCGTGGCCAGGCGCCACACGCAGACCGCCACGCGCTGCGGCACCGGGATGGCGGTCCGGAGCGCCGTGTCCTCCTTGGCGACGGCGGCGCCGAGCGCGTCGCAGACCATGCCGAACGTGGCGCGGCTCATCCGGAAGTCGCGCCGGAACGCCGCGTCCGGGTACCCCGGGCTGCTCCGCAGCTCCCACCACTCGCTCGACCGGTCCTTCACCCACAGGCGCCGCTGGTGCTGCAGCTGCGGCGCGGAGGCCGCGCTTGCGGCGGCGTCCCCGTCGACGGCGCGCTGCCGCTTGGGAGGCGGCGGCGTTGCCCCGTCCGCCGGCGCCGTGAGCGGGGACGCGACCTCGGCCTCCCCGTCCTCGTTCTCCTCCGCAAGAACTCCCTTGTTGAGCTCGAGGAAGGGGAGAGAGCGACGGTGGGGGGCGGCGGCGAGGGACGCCAGGATGGTGGTCATGGGGAAATTCAGCTTTTTGATGTCCTCGTCTCCAGCGACACCGCCAACGCAAGAAGCATCAGGGGCAGCAGGAGGGTCGTCGCCGGCGCCGCGATTCCGGCGGCGATTGGGCATCGGGGAGAGGGGGAAGGTAAGCAATTGGGTGGACGGAGGGAGGGCGAGGTCGTGGTGGTCGCCGTCTTGTAGAATGGAGGAGCAGGGGAGCTGCTTGTTTGTCTTGGGGTTAGGTGGGTGTGACCGTGTCACACGAGGGGATCTCAACACGTTTCTTTCCCTGTCTATTAGTAGTGTGAAAGGCCAGCCATGTCAACGTATGGTCAGTATAAAATTCCCTCTACTGTACTAGTACTGTATTTCTTTTCTTTTTACCTTGGAAATATCTTGCGATGAGAAGAAAATACATACTCCTAACTAAGATGACAAGTATTGATAGGCCACATTAACTTGCGATGAGTTGTTATCGGAAAATGGGTATGTTTCTTTCTCGTTATGAAGGGAATGTTATAGGCGAGGTAATGTATATATCTGTGTAAACACTGGTTCTGAGAAAAACTTGGTTGTCAACAATTAATTGATGCATTAGCTTACGTCAATTCTAATTTTGGAATGACATGAGGGGCGAGATATAAATATACCTATGTAATAAAGGTCTATGTCCTGTGATGTAATCGGGGAGAAATGCCAATTTATTGAAAATGTCATGCCAACGCAAAGACAAGTATATGCCCGTCAGCTATTGATTTTTTAGAGTACGCTAAGACGTACCTTATTTTCATAGAAAATAGAGAAAATTTACAAGAATATGCCTATGGTGCGAACAAGACTGGCTGAGTAGTCCAAATATGAAAAGACGGGTAATGTAGTATTGGTGCAAACACTCTAGATGTACTTGGTTGTCAACTGTTGATTACTGCATCAGCTTACGCCAATTCTAGTTTTGGAATGGCACGAGGAAGGAGATAAATTAGCTGTTGAAGGGTCTATGTCATGTGATCGGGGAGAAATATCAATTCATTGAGAATGTCATGCTAGCGCAAAGGCATATGGTTGTCAGCTATTGATACCCGCATGAAGTTGAGTGATGAGTTTCTATTGGCAAACCTCGTTTGAGACGGATGCCCCTATTAATTTTTTTTAGAGTACGCTAAGACGTACCTTATTTTCATAGAAAGTAGAATTTTTTTACAAGAATCTGCCAATGATGCGAATAAGACTGGCACAGTAGTTCAAAGATGAAAAGGCGGGGTAATGTAGTATTGGTGCAAAGAAGAACTTGGTTGTCAACAGTTGATTACTTCATCAGCTTACACCAATTTTAATTTTGGAATGGCACGAGGAGGGAGATAAATTACCCGTGTAAGGGTCTATGTCATGTGATCGGGGAGAAATGTCGATTCATTGAGAATGTCATGCTAGCGCAAAGGCGTATGGTTGTCAGCTATTGATAACCGTATTAACTTGAGTAATGAGTTTCTATTGGAAAACCTGGTTTGAGACGGATGCCCCTATGAAGATATGGTTGATTAGGGCTCTTCAAAGTACCACACAACCAAATTTTCTTCGGGCATGGCTCTCTAGAAGGTTTTCGTCCTCCTCCTCCACATCCTCATGTTCCTCCTCCATGTCGTTCTCGGACAATCCATATCCATCGTGTCGATTCAGATGAACAAACAAACACAACCTCGGAGATAGGATTGGGAGGGGCTATAGGCCCGTGCGTATGCCCATCAATTTCTTTGTAGTAAACATAGTAAAGATAGGATTGGGAGCTGCTTGTCTTTGGGAGTGACCGTTTCACTCGAGGGGAAGTCAGCACGTTTCTTTCTATGTCTACTTGTAGTGTGAAAGGCCAGCCATGTCAAAGTATGGTCACTATAAAATTCCTTCTACTAATAGTATTTCTTTTATCTTCAAAATATTTATTTTTTATGAAACAAAGTTATAATATATATTTTTGGCACGAACCACACGATAAATATGTATTGTACTAGTGTAAACAATCGTGGTGTGTGATAGCGTGAGAAAATATCTAGGGACGAAGAATATCGATCCTAGGAACTAGGCGGGGAGGAGAGAAGGAAATAGTACGTACTAAGGGCATGTACAGCGCGAGCGCTTAAGAAAGGCGCTAGGATCTTAATCCTGTCCGTTACGCTTAATTCCCCATCAATCCTAGGAATTTGGCTAGCGTCGCTGCCAAAACTTGCGTCGGACGCTTCACTTCTTTCCCGTTCAAAACGATCCCAATCTCCCCTGTTTTAGCGTCGGAGATTAGCGTTTTCCATTGGAGAACCTGGCGCTTAGCTGCTTTGGTTAGAATAATTAATTTATTTAGGTCACTCAAGCGCCCAAGTAAGAGCCCAGCATTGTACATGCCCTAAGATGACAAGTATTGATATGCCATATTACCTTGCGACGAGTTGTTATCGATAAATGAGTATGTTTCCTTCTCGCTATGAAGGGAATGCCATAATAGGCGAGGTAAATGTATATCGATGTAAACACTCTGGTTTTGAGAAGAAGATGGTTGTCAACTATTGATTACTGCTAATTTTGATTGGAAAATTAGTGCAAAACTTCAAACATCAACATTTTTAATTTATAGAAGTCGTCGCTGAAAAAAGATAAATGCCATGAACAACAATTGGAGTATTAAGAATCCGGTTTTGCTTTGTTCCCAACATAATTCATTTTATTTATCATTTTTGTTCTTTGCCTATATATATAGGTAAAGCTATATGTTACTAGCGGAAAACTGTGTGATGTGTGCATGAAGGAGGTACGCTTAGTTACTTGTGTGTGCTCTTCTAGGCACTCGACATTGCGGTCCGGAGACTTTGGAGGCCTGAGGTTAGACTAAAATTTAGGTGCCTGGTGCCTGATCAGTAGAATAGAAATTTACGTACCTGGTGCCTGCCAGCCTCCAGGGTCGCCCTGATCAGTAGAGTAGAAATTTACCTGGTGCCTGCCAGCCTCCAGGGTCGCCCTCCGCGCCACCTCTCGCTCTACTTCGTTCCAGACGACGTTTCGCCAGTCGCCACGACGCCATCGATCGTTCCTCCTATATAAACGCCGGCGTCGCACACTTCCATCAGCTCAAACCGAAACAGAACGAGCGCACACATAATCTACCAGAACAACCAAAGCAAATCACACTCCTTGCACGCTACTGATCAGCTGAGAGCTGACCCATAGCCAGCCATGGCTTCACGAGCTGCTGCGGTTCTCCGAACGGCCGCCCTGCAGGGCCACCGCAGGCCGGCCTCGACCGCGCGCGGCCGCGCAGCACGGCGGCGCGGCGAGGGCGCCGAAGGCCAAGCCCGTGGGCGACTACGTGGCGCTGGGGATGGTCGGGCTGGCGGTGACGCTGGGGCTGCACGCCCCCAACGTCCGCCTCCACAAGCGCAGGCGCGAGGCGGTGCCCGAGGTGGCCGACCCGGACCTCGCCCTCCACGACGGCGAGCGCTTCGTCGGCGGCTCCGTACGTCTTCAGGAAGGTCGCCCACGTCCAGGACGATCCCGCTACTTACTTCGACTTTGTTTTTCTGCGTTGTTAATCGTTAACTAACGTACTCTAGTTTAATTTGCACTTCAATCGGTTCGGTGAATGTAAGTCAGACCGGCTACCTTTTTTGAAAGCCGATCGATGTAATCAGACCGGCTACCTTTTTTGAAAGCCGATCGATCGATGTATCAGGAAACTTCAGACACGTGATGGTGGTTGTATATAGATATAGATATCCCGTACGTCAAGAACTCTGGTAGCTTCAAGCGGTGTGATATATCTTCGTTTGATGATGATGGGTAGCTAATGTTGTGAGGTACCCTGATATAAATATGGACCATCTAAACACTTGGATCTAATGGTTAATATGAATTCGTACTCACGTAAAAACATGGAGTAGCTTGCTATAAAGGGGAAAGTGTTTTTGCTCCTAAGTTCTAGCGATCCAATTATATATGTTTTATATAAAATTATAATTCATATTTCTAAGTTCTAAAATGTTATGTGCTTTTGCTCGGAATCCACAAATGGAGCTCGAGCTCTATGGTGGCTGTTTAGAAAAATTCATAAATAGCATTTAAATGTTCTAAAAATACAAAATAAAAATCTAGATGTAGATAATGTTAGGATCTACAAGCCTGTAAAATTTCAATTTAAAATTTGCTATATTCTAGGCTAGAGAAAAAAACAAATATGAAAACAATTCAAGTTCCGAAAACGTGTACCAACCTAGATCTATATATTTCTCTACTTTGCTACGTCTCGAATACAACGAATTTGGATCTGAATTTTTGCATACCATTAGATCGTCTGACTATAATTCGCATTTGGTGCCCCCATACGGCATTTTGGGGACCTTTGGGGGGAGGGGGAGTGGAGATGCTCCTACATGTACAAGCCTACGATTAGGGTTTCATTGAATCTGCCAAAGATATCTGGACCGTGATCACCAAGGTGAGGTGAACCATCTCCGCGGCGCTCTAAATACTTTGCCAGTCATTGGGTACATCATCAATGGCTTAGATGGCACGTACAACAACCGGCTGAAGTTACTTGTTTGGGCTAAACCTAACATGGGTCGCGGCCCGTAGACAGAATTAGACCATTTACCAACCGAAGCCCATCAGCCCCTCCTATCGGATCAGATCCGAGCGAGGCGAGCAAGCGGCGGTGCCGGTGCCGGTAATCCACGATCGTTGTCGTCTCGAGGTGCGGCGCCCGCGGACCCAAGGTAATCTCCGATTTCATTCTTTTTCTGTTGATAGGTTTCAGGATTAGTTCTAGAGCTAGGCTTTCTTCTTAATTTGGGGAAAGGGACGTTTTCGTGAAATTTCCCTCCTCAATTCTTTTCGAGCTGTGACTAGTTTCATTAGCAGCTAGCTTAGATGGCCACCAAGCATGATCATTAGCATATAATAAGGACACAACCGACAACCGATAGCAATAAGAAGTTCTTAGTCACCTAAAAACTTGATCATTAGCTTAATTTGAAATCGTTAGCGTATAATCGAGGTGCTTATAGTGCAACTTTAGGCATTAAAAGCGTGGAATTAGCACTAGTTCGGAAGCATCATGACTTGACGGGCAACAGCTGGGGTTAGAACATGATTCATGAAAAATTGCCATTAACAATGCCAGTTAAGTGCCCGCTCGTTGCTGCTGCTATCTTTCTCACCCTCTATCATTTAACTATATCTGCACAGCAAGTACATACCTAAGCGTTTAAAACAAGGGTGTGTTTCTTTTCTGCTTCTCTATCATATTACTCCCAGGCTTCGTCCCAGGCACCTAGGAGGCTATTGCATATTATAATGCAATGTATTTGTAAATAGGTACTATATGTGAGTATAGGTCACTTCAAAACGGTCAATTTTCTCCCCGCAAGGAACTCTCAGTTAGTAGTAAAGGAGGAAAAAGAACCAAACATCACACTCCTAGACAGGGTATCTTCACCTCTTAACCAGGCACCTAGGAAGCTATTGCGAGTTCATGCCCACACCCTCTTCCGTAGCTTATCTTCTTCCTCCAAGCTGAAATTCGCACCTAGGTGTGATTCACTAGCATCCAGGCGATGTTTAGATGCATGTCTAGGCCAACACTGCTTATCGGTAAAACAGAGCTGATCTTGTCAAGTCACAAATTAAGCGAATTTCAAGCTACCCTTCCGTTTGTGAGTAACCAAGAGTAATCATTACAAAGTGCTATGTAAGTCAACTGATCATGTCCAATGCCCCTTGTGTACTAAATGCACCACTCGTTTTCACTCTCCGTCTTGACAGTTTTCAGACAGCTGCCTTAGAGGAAATTTCTCCAGTTTTCACAATTGTTAATATACACCAACAGTTCATTATAGTCTCAATTCTCTCAGTTCCTACTCAAAATATGCAAATCAATGCTTTACTATTTTGTCATCTCCAAAAGATTTTCAACACCTGGTAGCTCTTTTGTTTTTCTATTTTTTTTCTATGTTCCCTACTAACATGGAAATAACGACACATATTTCGGGAGTTTTTTAATGTTCAGTAGTTTTCTCCATTGTCAAAATCTTTATTCTACGGTACCCTATTCCTTAGCAAGTTAAAGGAGCCATACCTTTTGAAAGTGTCTCAAGATGATTTTCATCTGTGACGAAAGAACCGCTCCCTGGTACATGTGTGCTGCACTGGCTTTGATTATTGTTATATAAGATAGATTACCTCAGTTGGTAGCATCATTGGAGGATAGGGACAGAAGCATCATTGACTTTTCAGGATGCATACTGGAAAATATCCAACTAAGCAATATCAGCGTGCATGCATGCATCTAAACTTGCAAAAGAATTGATAGTGTGGTCCAGTGTACTAGCTACGGGGGCCATATATGTATAGTACGGAAAGGTGACTTTTCTTCTCTTACTACCCCGCATGCAGAGCTTTCTTCTAGTCCCGTCTCTCTCCCCACACCAACTGAGCACAATCATCTTTCTTCTCCGAATTGCGGCTGAAACTAAAGACGGCACCACATCCATCTGCCCCTATTTTTTCCCCCAGGTTTCTATCTTCCCTCTCTCCTTCATATTTTTTGCATTTTTTCCTAATTTCTTTGTCATTGACTTTGTTCTTCTTTGGAAACGAATGTCTTGTGATTTGCAGGTATCAAAATGGGTGCTGAACTAACTGTTACGGGATGGTTCTTGTCGCCAATCATACGGGAGATGCAAGACACTGCTTTGGCCTACATAAGGGGGCAGTTTAGCTGGAAGAAAGACCAGGAGAAGGACCTTGAACGCCTTGATACCACTCTTACGGAGATCCTGACCATTGTGGATGTCATCGAGAAGCGGGAGATTAAGGATGGGAACCAGAGGAGGCTGCTAAGCAAACTCAAAGACGCCATTTACAGTGCTGTTGATGTGCTAGACAGCTTCCAATACATGGTCCTCGAGTCCAAGGTTGATAGCCAATCTGCGGTGAGTCGCCGTGTCGCCTCATCATGTATTTACTTGGGTAAGCGTTTGATTGGTACCGACAGTTTCCGGCGTAAGCTGGCAGATATTTTGGAGAAATTAGGTGAGGTCAAGACGACAGCAGATACCTTACTGAAGGTTGTTAGTTTTGACAATGCTACTGCAAAGTTATTGCCGGTAACACGGCTCCGTGTAACTTCCCCTTTGAAGGAAAATCATCAGATATATGGTCGAAGAGATGAGCTTGATAAGCTGAGAGATATGTTGTTTGAGATAAGTGACAGTAATGCACCCGGACCCAGTAATGTACCCAGTGACTCAAGCATCCCTAATGTTATATCTATCGTAGGTGTTGGTGGCGTTGGGAAAACTAGCCTTGCACAGTTGGCATTCAGAGACGAACAGATACGCATGAACTTCGGTCTCAGGATGTGGGTTTCTGTATCTGGTACTTATGATGAGATTAGATTAATATGGGACATTTTGGAGTTTTTAACTGACGCAAATTATCACACTGTTACTGAATTTGATAAGTTGCAGAATGCTCTTCATGAAAAGATAGATGGAAAGAAATTTCTCCTCGTACTGGATGATGTTTGGTATGATGAGGACAGAACAACATGGGAGAATAAATTACTGTGGAGCAAAGTCTTGTCTTGTTTAAATACTGGACTGGAAGGGTCCAAGATTTTGGTGACAACTCGAGCTGACAAAGTATGCAGTATCCTAGATGCTAGGACACCCCCTTTACGTTTAGGAGGATTGGACAGAGATGACTATTGGTTGCTATTCAGAAATTGTGCCTTTGGTGAGAAATATCCGGGACAATTTCCACAACTCAAGGAAATAGGAGTACAAATTTGTCGCAGGTTGAATGGGTTGCCTCTATCAGCAAAGATAATCGGCCGCCTATTGAATGCTGATTTAGATGTCAGCCACTGGAAGAAAGTTCTGGAGAGTGATTTATCTGATGATGTTATGAAGGTTCTCAGGTTGAGTTATCAACACTTACCTGTCCAATTGAAGCTATGCTTTAGCTTCTGCAGCCTTTTCCCAAAGGACTGGCTTTTTGATCTTAACAAGCTCACTGAAATGTGGATGTCACAGGGTTTTGTACAGAGGGAGGATCCATATGACACTGATTCGAGTATTGAAGATGTAGCAAAGGGGTACTTCAATGAACTTGTGCAAAGATCATTCTTCGAACGCTCATTGTTTGGCCTTCCAACAGACTATGTCATGCATGATTTGATCAATGACTTGGCTCGGAATGTCTCGAAGGATGAGTATGTCAGGGTTGAAAATGACAAACAACAAAAGGAGATCTCATCAAGCATTCGCCATCTATCAATATCAGCAAATTTGTTAGGTGGCATGAAGAAAACAGAGTTGAGAAATTTGCGTACCTTGATTGTTTGGAAGAAAACGTTTCCTTGCTTGAAATTGTCCCTTCCAGATGATGTATTCAACAAGTCCAAGAGCATCCGTGTGCTGGATCTGAGCAGCTGTTGTCTGGATAGTCTGCCTACATCAGTGCAAGGTCTTAAACATCTGCGTTATTTCGCTTTTCGGGTTCCTGAGAGGCCATGGCAAACATCATTGGTTCGGCTTTACCACCTGGAGGTCTTGGCCACACGCGGACACTCCTGCCGGGAAAGTGAATGCATTAACCTTCCTGCAAACATGAAGAGGAACCTTCTGAAATTAAGAAAAGCTTTCCTTCATAATATTTACGGCGCCACGATATCTGGTTTTGGAGGACAAACTCATCTCTATGGAGTAGGGGAGTTCCACGTCAGGAAGGAGAGTGGGTACAGACTAGGTGAGCTGAAGGAGATGAAAAATATTGTCAGACAGTTAAAAATTAGATCTCTCGAGAATGTTGAACGTCAGCAAGAGGCAGTTAATGCCTGCCTAGATTGCAAAGAGTGTATCGAATATTTGGAACTTGAGTGGAGCATCAGTGCAAGGGCTTTAACTTGTGATCTTGATTATGATGTGCTTAGTGCCCTTAGACCTCACCCTGATCTTGATCAGCTCAAGATCATTGGATATAGGGGAACGAAGTCACCCAATTGGTTTGAGACAGATTGGCTGATTGCATTAAGTTCTCTAATTCTTGAGAACTGCATGGGTTGGGTACAGTTGCCCCCTTTTGGTCAGCTTCCTCTGCTCAAATATCTTGAACTGAGAGGCATGCATGCTGTCAGGCAGATAGGTCAGGAATTCTATGGGAATGGTTGCTTTCCAATTTTGGAAGACATAGTGTTTGATAACATGCTCAACTTGGAAGGCTGGTCTGGAACCGAAGATGGTTTGTCTTTGCTTCCATGTCTTGAAAGACTACGCATATCACAGTGTCCTGAGCTTCGAGAAATACCAACCAGCTTCAGTGCAAAACCAAGAGTTGAAGTCGAAATATCATCTGCTTCCCCGTCGGCACGAGCTTCTTGTTTAATCGATTCACTGATTGCAACAACTTCACGCTTGATCTTTCTAGCTAGCTCCTACAGCTTTTTGAGTGACCTCAACACTGAGCAACTCAATCATGTTGCTGAGTTGAACCTGAAGAACTGTTCAGATCCAATACCAGTCAGTGGATTTCACAGACTGGCCTCCCTCGAGATGTTTAGGATCAGCAACTGTTTGATGTTACAATCATCAGTTAGTACAGAAGCAGTTGAGGACCAGCTGGCCACATATTTACTTCCTCCGTCTCTTTGCCACATTGAAATATCTCAAAGCAATGTTCATTGCAGCTTATTGCCAAGGTGTTTGCGAGGCCTAACTTGCCTCTCAACGTTGGTGCTCGATAGCTGCCATTTGATGACCTCATTGTCATTTGCTCACGAACCCCACTACCTCACTGCTCTGAAAACTATAACCATTAGAGATTGCAATGACCTTGCTTCACTGGATGGATTTGGAGATCTTATAGCTCTCCGAAAGTTAGTTGTTGCAGATTGTTACAACTTTTGCTCCTTGCCAGCCGACTTGAATATAGTGGGATCTCTCGAGAAGTTAGTCATATGTGGGTGCCCAATGATGAGGTTTCTCCCCGAAGATGGCCTGCCAACTTCTGTGCAGACCATTTTGTTATCAAGGTGCCATCCAGAGCTTGAGAGCCAGCTTCAAAGAAAGGAAGGTGCTGAATGGAACAAGATTGTTCATGTCCCGGAGAAGAAATTAGAGGTATATATATATATACTGCTCTCATTCTTCACTTACACTGGATTCTAATGCAGTGTTTTGCTCATCTTATTATTACAATTCCCTTATGCGTTCTCTTTGATTTGCATACTTGTAGTTGTACCAGTAACTGAGAAAGCTAAATGACTCATTGCAACAAAGCTCAATTAGTACAATGTTACGTGCGTTCACTTACATATATTTTGTCACCTTGTCAGATAGAGCTGATTGATCTGTTAACTATATTTCCGGCCAATTCGTCCTGAAAGGTGTTATCACATGAGTTCTCTGACTAAAAGGTATATTTTCCTCCTGTGATGCATTTGGGTTTAGTCGAAACAACCGGATAATAGCTTGTATCATCACTCCTATTATTGCATGAGGACGTTTTTGTAAAGCTTTTGCTCTGTTCCAGGATTGCCAACTCTTGAATGGTAACTAACGGTGATTCAGAAAGATGGCCTCAACATGGTATGCCTCAAATGGATTTCCTTCTAGGATCAATTGTTGGTTTTGTGGCGGGCGCTTGGATGGTATTTTGTGGACTTCTCTTCATTAAGAGATGGAGGTACACATTTCAGGTTCAGGGTAAACTTATGTCGTAGCCCGGCAGAAATGGTTCGGCAACATCGGCCTACCTAAACTAAGCAAGAACTACTGAGGGTGGTTGCTCTATACACGGATGTTGCTACATTGTAATGTCAAACACTTTCTTATTCTGAATATCAGAGTATAAGGTAAATAAAAATATGTGTGTACCGTCGATGGTAGTTGTGCCATAAAATAACTGTACCATGTTTATTGCATACCAGTTGTGGAATGTTATTTCAAATTATTTGGGTTTGTTATGTGGAAGTGAAACCGGCTGATGTAGAAGGCCGTGGTGCTAAATGGCTGCTCTGGATCATGAGATGTATAATTTATTTTGATACTGTGTGTCTCAGTTACTTTTGGTGGAATGAATCCTTCATGTTGTTATTTTAGTTAGGTCATCCATCATTTTTTTAAGCCGCTTGAATTTGAAACTTGTACTTCATGCTACACAAGCAATAATCTCAATGTCCGTATTAAAATTTTGTAATTTGTACTAGTGATCGACATTATGTATCATCTCCATTGTAACCAGCAATATAGCTTACAGGAGAAAATATTGTTGTTGAGAAGACAACCAGCAATAAAATATTGTGCTGGCAGTAAGAGAGGCAAACAATTGCCAGATTATTGACTTTTGTATTAATTCACAACCCATGATGAGCTTTTAGACTAATGTGTTACCATATCATTCTGACAAAGGATAGCATCGTGACAAAAGAAAGAGAACCTCTACACCTCATGTTGCTGCTCGACACGAGCAACATGTGTCGAGCCATCTGATGCTGCTTAGGTTTGAATGTCTTTTTTTTTGTACACCATCGTACATGTTAAGTGACCAAGTGGCGATACATATATTTACAAACATCAGAGGTACACAATAAGTCACATAAATGCCCAGTGATGAACTGGGTTATTCAACATGATTTTATTATGAACCCAGAATATCAAATTTACAAGAATGTAGCATCCCAGAACTGTAGGAAAAAAGGGGTCCATCTTGTTTCAAGAAATGTTTCAGGTTCTTCAGAAAGCTACATTATTATCGGCACTTCTCCTACAGACCAGTACAAACTGATAGACCAACAAAAGAATACGCGTATTACAAATAATATACACTGGCTTTGGTTTTATGATTATACTCAAAATGCAATTGAGTTATTTTAAACTGATTGCAAAGAAGATACCGCACTTAAACAAAGTTTATGGTGAAAGAGACATAAGGGTGGGACTCTGTTTCGCCTCCCAGACCAGCAGCAACGCCCACGTCATCTTCAGATCTCCAGTAGCTACTGTAATCAAAAGGTACAGTTAGCGAAAAACATCTGCAAGCTGAAAGCACAACAGACTTCGGCCCAAACACGGAATTACCTGTTTGCATTGCCGCATAGCCCTTCCAAGATGCTCCTTACTTTCTTCTCACTCTTTGTAGACGGTGCCAGAACAACAGACTGATACAAAGCACAACAGGCATGTTTATACATGGGCCATGGAAGTATAAAACTGACTATTCGAAAATTACCATAAACTGTGCAACTGTAAATGCTACATTTATAGGTCAGATGTGGAACTATAAAATAACAGCAAGGAAATTACCAGGAACCGTGCAGGTAGACCGTATCTCAGAATACTCTCTACGAAGACACGAACCGCAGAGAAGTGCATCCAGGAGCTGAATACCTACAAACCAGGAACAGTGTGAACACAATTTACGATAAAGAAGCAAATAATCTATCAAACCATGATGACCAAACAAACCAAGCAACCAAACTCATATACCCTAGTCATTTTTTCAGAAATAACTATCAACAATCATGTGATATAGCAGTGTATCTACTATAGCTATAGGCTCACATCAGTTAACTTCCGCCATGATAACAATTAGGAGTATCAGTGCCATATACAAACAAATAACAGCACAGTAGTGAGAACGGGCAGTTGTTAATGTTCTGCAGATCTTGACTGTAGGAATGACCGCCATCAATTGCAGCTTTAAATTAACAATAATGATCAGAAAATAAAGAGGAATGCATCTCAATCTGAATGAGTTACCACCATATGGATTCCGTCCTACACAGGGATGCACTAGTGGGAAAATATAACAACATTCAACAGAAATAACCCCTAGACCTTAGTATGCCATCAAGTTTGATTAAGTTGGTTTTCACCCTGAACAAGGATTCTATAAAGTTACAACTCACAACTAATGCTTGTTTATTAAGGAAGAGAAAACTACCAAAGCGAGTAACGTTGGCAGATGTTAGCAAGCACTATCAAAAAAAGAAATTCAGCTTCAACATGATTTGACCACACCACGATCTGACCGTCAGACTACCACTTAAGGAACCAAAATAACCAGTGAATAAATTCAAAACCTTACTGTTCAATCTTGCAATTTAATTAGATAAGTATTCAGGGAACTGTAGAGGATAAGATAATAAATAGACGAGAAAACTAGAATAGGATCCAACCAAGAGAAAGAAAATAGCCATAATGGATGAGCTTTAATGTAAAATGAAGAACGTTCGTGCAATCAAATGCAAATATTTGAACGGGCTGTTTCTACAGTATCTTAATATGGATGAGCTCGGCGCATGTGGGTTGTTCACCCTATGGCTTCATTAACGATATTGAGACAAATACACCGCAGAAGACATGTACCTCACTGTAGCTGGCATAGCACCACTGCAAAAGGGAGGTCCTCATAAGTTCCTGGTCTTGGAGCAGCTTTTCCAGCTCTTGCTTCCGACTCTCTTGTGCTTCAGGACTATACTCAAAATCACGGATCTGGAATCCAGTATGAAACAGAGGTTAGTGGATGACAAAATTACAAGAGCATGATAGGCAGCAACTAACAAGATTAATTTTTCCCAA
Source organism: Dactylis glomerata (assembly GCA_007115705.1). Taxonomy (NCBI): domain Eukaryota; kingdom Viridiplantae; phylum Streptophyta; class Magnoliopsida; order Poales; family Poaceae; genus Dactylis; species Dactylis glomerata. Next base: position 1,028,585 of record QXEO01001056.1, on the reverse strand, counting down.
GCTATTTGGAGCTATAGCAAGGTCTGCACTGCATGGACTACTGCCACCTTGCCAAATTAAGTTTAGGTGTAAGCAAAGGTTCAACAAAATGGTCAGAGCAACAAACTTACTTGGAAACCTTTCTCACGAGCATGGACCTTAAAGTTGTCAACAACCTTAGCAAATAATGTTACAGTGTACAGAGCATACTCGTTGTCTTCATAAAGCTTTTTTGATGATCTTGGAACCTATAAATAAATCAATCATTAGCTCCGAGGAAAAAGACGACTGAATACGATCACAGATTAGGATAACTTTAAGTATAAGAAAATGAAGCTCCTCATAAGGGCACAGTAAAATAGCATCCGAGTAAAAGAGTTGCAAGTCAAATGCATCTACAATTTAGCAACATTCTTGGTTTCAATTAAAAGCCACAAGTAGAAAAGGCTTGCCGGAATGAAGCACAACATGATAGTTCAAATGATGAGTTATCACTGACATTCTCACTATTCAAAGGAATGCCCAGAATTTCTGAACTTACCACAAATGTATCGAGTGACTCATAGCTTGCTAACCAGTCCTTTTGGGAATATTTAGGAACAATAGAGAGGAGCGTCACAAGATGTTCCGAAGTGACCATGTCCTCTGGCGTTATCAGGTTGGAAAGGTCCCGAACCGCTAAACTGCCATACAAGAACAGACCACTTAGCATAGGACTTGAAAGCAAACGACAGTGCAGCAAGCATAATATTACTAGTTTCAAGCATGTCGACCTAGAGCTAGTCACAAAGTACTCTGTGATAATAATTTACCTTCCAGTTTGCTTTCTGTTGATTGCGCCGAGCTGGCTCTTAACATTACTGTATTCTGCAACTCTAACCTGGAAAAGGGCATATTCAGTCTATTTGTACATATAACATCCAACCAAAACGCTTATTTTCATCTATAAAATCAAGATTGAGCCCGATAAGGTAACAGTTCTGATGAGGGGTGGAGACAAATCACAGGCAGATCAACATGGTATTTTAGTTATAATTACTTCATGTTATCTCTTTTCCCTTCAGGTTATAAGGTAACACTTGTCATAGTTGGGGATAAATCACAGGCATATCTCAATGTCGTGTTTTAGTTATAAAACACACACTACCGGGTATGCATGGCAGCCCAGTATTTTTAAAGTTTTCTCATAATACTGTGTTTCTAAAATACTACTAATTGGATGTACAGTAGTCTTCCTACTTCTTACCACTGGACACATCCTAGGAGTACGATATAGAGAGTAAACAGTCTATTAACCTACACAGCAGTCTTTTCCTCCTGACATTGTCAGGCAGCCTTCCTTCCCCAATCTACAGTACCAGTACAATGACTATTGATTGAATTGGCAGGCTAGAGCGCACAAGCAAAATAACTATTGGTTGAATTGGCAGACTAGAGTCGCACAAGCAAAATAGCTATTGGTATTGGTTGAATTTGACAGTGAGACAAGTTGCCATTCTTTCATTCACAAAAGGTGTCAAATAGCTGTCGGTCAGAAACCTGCCAGGATATGAAAAGGCTCACTGGATACCTTGAATTCATCATTCATGGTTTTAGATAGTTCTAGAAACTTCAGATGTCTGTGTTTGGGAAAATAATTATGTGCGCTCATTAATTAGGTTCACTATGTTCTGTTTGCAGACGGGTAGTCAGATTTCTCCTGATACGTCAAATGGAGGAAAAAAAATTGGAAGTGATTTTGTCCAAAGAAAAATTAATGCCATATATTGATCTTCAGTCACTTGTGACTTGCCACTGTCAGCATAAAGAGGCTGCTAGTAAGGCAGCAGGACCTGATGCAATCGGTGGCCATGGGCTGCACGAGAGAACTGCACTCTAGGAGATGCATGGGTACTTTTGAGGTGATGTATCCATAAGATGTGCTTTGGTGTCTTTTCAAATTGTTTTAGCTTGGCAGGCTCTACAAAGTATGCATTTTGCAGCATAGACCTTGTTCTTCAAGTTCTGTTTCTTCAAATGAAACCAGATCTCTCTTTTTATTAATTGAAACATATTTTTGGTGATTAAAAAAATGGTGATCCTCCCATGTGATTTTAATTAAACGTTATTGTTGTAAGCTCACAAAGTTCGGCATTATGATTTGATATTCTTGGATATACAGGAGCAAACAAAGAAAAATTTAAAGAATATTTTTTCTTTTAATTTTGAGAGGTTTTTGTATATTGGTGTATGTAAAGGACAAAATCTGGGGTGTAACTAAACATATTTTCTAATATTATGAAGTCGAAATCAGGGTGAAGGCTAAGAAGATTGAGTAGTATGAACTACTGATTTTTCAGGTTTGTCAGCACATGTTTATTTGTTTTGGATCGGATGCAACGCATGGGAAATTTGCTAGTAGTTTAAAATACTTTGAGATGTTTGGCTCTAGAAAATATTACAGTGTGAAAACCAAAGCATCTCTAAAACTTTTTTTTTGGGGACTATTGGAGAAAAAGGTCTAACCGTCTTCTTTCTAAAACCCAGAAAGGAGAAACAATGTGATATTTCTTGGCCAGGCATTGGAATGCTGTGGTTATTGAAAATAACAAGCTACCAAACAGAGCCTACATATATTGTCTTATATCTGGCAAAATTAGGTACTAACGATTCCTAGCAATTTGCATCCTTAACACAACACAATGCTAGAAAAGGAACCACAGATTAAATAATCATGAAACTAGCTGTCCAAGTAGCTAGCTAGAGGGAATTAATAAACAGGCCAAGACAAAATAACAAAGTAAGATACACCCAGAATGTAGTAACCAATTCAGCACTGAATGACGAGCAAACTTACAAGATCAATTTCACTCGTTAACCAACACTGTCCAAAATACAGTACCAACCGAGCCTAGCTGATTAATTAGTGACCACAGGTACATAGTGCTAGGTGCTATTGTTAATGCTACAAAACCTTACTAGCAACAATGTATGATTCGGCCACTACGGAAAACAAACCAGCGAAGAGACAGCTGCAGAGTGATCATCTTGATATCGTCCTTGATATTGGCAAATACAAGTAGCTAGGGAACCAACCAGACCAAGACAAAATAACAGGGTAAGCTACATCCAAAATGTACTAGTTCCATGCTTGAATTTAATTGTCACCAACACTGTCCAAAATACAGTACCCACCGAGCCAGAGCCTAGCTAATTAGAGAACAGATGTATCATGTATGTAGTGCTAGGCTGCTGCTAATGTTCCAGAACCTGATTAGCGGCAGCAGGAATGTGTAATTCGGGAAGCAGAGTTATGTATATGTATCATTGCTTACCTTCATGTCGTCCTCGATCTTGGCGACCTGCGACTGGATGCTGGCGACGGTCTCCTTGAGCGGGGCGTTGACGGGGTACTTGCCCTCATCCCAGACGAACCTGGTGAGGTAGGAGTCGACGGGGACGCCGTCGACGGTGAGGGTGCCGCTCTCGACCCCTCCGGCGCGCTCCAGGTCCTCGATCTGCCTCCGGATCTTGTGCGACACCCCCTCGATGAAAATGTTGGACTGCAGCAATGCGCCGATCGCGTCAGATCAGGGAGACGGCGGGGAGGGCGTCTGGAGAAGGGGGATCGGGATCGCACCTTGACGAGGTCGTCGCTGAGGGCGAGCAGGGAGTCGAGCGTGCCGGGGCGGAGATCCGGGACGGTGAACTGCGGGGTGGACGGACGGCGAGGGTCAGCACGAGAAGGAAGGAGGCGGAAGGCGATCAAGGGAGGGGAGACGAGAGGAGGCTTACGCGGTAGAGCGGGGTGTCGAAGGAGTGGCGGGAGATGGCGTCCTGGAGGCGGCCCCAGAGCGCGGTCTTGGCGGTCGCGATGGAGCCCCCGTCGGCGGACTGCACGGGCAGGGCGACGATCCAGTACCGCGTCGCCATGGTCTTCGCCGGCGAGGTCGGGGCGGCGTCGGCGGCAGAGGATTTCGGATCAAGAAGCTCGATTTCGATCTCCTCTTCTTCTTCTTGGAGACGAGATGGATGGAGGGAAGAAGACGAGGACGACGTGGCCACGTGGACACACGCACACTCAGGACGTGCTTGGGGCCCACCTGTCTGTAATGAGCGAGCTAGACAGATTTATTTATTTTGCAATTAAAAAGATTACTTTTTTGCGGGCATAAAATTTAAAATTTCATGACACAAGAAGAAAGTGTTCCGACCTTGCTTTCTTATTACTTTTTTTCTTGACCGATATTTCTGAAATCTCGGCAAAAACCGGTTGTTACGATTACCACCAAAAAGAGTTTTTACCAGGTGAAATTTACCAATATTTGTCTAATATAAGTTCAGATTAGAAGATTTTTGATAAATTTTGAACAAATATATTAATCTATTTAAGAAATCTGACCACTTTTTCTAAAAACCGATTTTTACGGGTACCGGTCCGCCGGTACTTTTACTCCAAACGGAGAAAAAAACCTTGCTTCAGAGTAGTTAGGGTATTTATCTCTAAATAAGGTATTCCAGCCGTAACAAGCGGCATTTTGACCTTGTTACATTACATACCATGCCTAAGATGTATAGGTTGAGTAGTTGCACGCTCTGTTATTTCGCATAAAAATCTGGTGGAGTAAAGACTTCGATTCAACAACTGTAGCGGGGTTCAATTCCTGTAAAAAAAGAAATCTATATTTGTACCAAAATAAATAATAGCTTGCCATAACTTGTTTAAAATGTCTATGTCAGAAAACTCTTGTGATTTTTTTGGTTAAGAACAAACATGCTGTAAACTACTGCTCCCTCCAATCCATAGCCAGCCGACACTTTTTATAGATTGAAGGGAGTACCTTAGTTCCTTACTATAGCAAGTTTTGGCAGTTTAAATTATACTAGTACGTTTAAATTAAACTGGCCAAACATCCTATATATTTGGGAGCGGACGGAGTAGTGGAGTATTGCATTTCTATGTTTACATACATGAATTGCGTTTCGCGCACGCTAAATGTGTGCTGCACTTTTGGTCTGTTCACCGTTTTTTTTTTGCGATGAAAAGGAAATTATATTAAGAGCTATTATCATTGGGAGTACACAAACTTGTTTTTTATGTGCAATTTTATACACAAACTTGCAAAATGTGATACCATGGTACACAAACTTGCTACTTAGGTGAAGTTTTTGTCCATTACGGTTGTGCTGCTGACACGTGTATGCCATGTAAGGCAACTAGCACACTCCATGTACATTGTTACTTTGTTAATAGCCCCTTCAGTTGGCAGTAAATTAGTGAGTAGTGTGGCAAGTGAATTAGATCGTAAATCCTGACGGCGACTGTAAGTTGCGGGCCTGCGATTGGAGGGGCGGTCGTTGACGCCAGCACGAGCGCTGCTAGTCGAGGCTAGTCGGTGCGGCGTGCGGCCGCCCTTGCTTTGTCTGTTGCTGTGGGGTCTGGTAGATGGGCCTGCATGGGCTGTGGGAGGCACCCCTGCTTCGTCCGCAGCCGCTGCAAGCAGTAGACGGTGTCGCGTGTTGTCGTCACTTGCGGGGATGGGACTGACTGTGTTCTATGGACGCCTGGCCTTCTTTAATGGCGCCTGACCGATCATCAAGCGCCGCACCCTCACCGTTTGTCGCCGCCTCTACGACGCGGTGTAGGCCAGGGTCTGCAAGACCTCCAAGAAACTCCTAATCTCCATTTAAGTACCACCCTCATTCGCTATGCATCAGTGCCTGCGAATTTGTGCGTCATCAACCACTGTTAGATGGCGCTGGTGATTATTCAGAGCTTACACTGTGGAATTGCTCATGTGCCTATCTGTTGAAGAAAATTCCACGGCTTCGGGATACATTACAGACTAATTGACATCCTGCATTACTCAATACAGATGGAGTACCCTTATGATACAATAGCTTATATATTATCTTTTGTGTATTTCTGTTTGCATTGATCCACATGACAAACTAGCTTACACATTCAGTTTGTACCGTTATGAACATTAGCTATATTTTTTACCAACGTCTTCGCATCACTCGGGTGATAGATATGCAGGACAAGTATGACGATGTCGAATGAATAACAACGAGTTGAATGTGATCACACCTTTTATAAGAAGAAAACCAGAAGACGGGGATAAGAAATTTTGGGATGGAAGTTGTGACTAAGAATTTGAAATAAAAGCAAAAATATTGCAGTGCAGAGTGCTCATAGAGAAGAAGTTGGCCTTTGTTCATCTCAAAACTGAGCACGGACTGACATGGACATTTGCTTTTTCTGTTTCTCGCGATTAGTGATATTACTAATTCCTAAATAATGGGGTTGTTTTTGCAAGAGAACATGTCCACCGTGGCATCCAAACCGATGGATTTAGACTAGATGGACCAAAACTTCACCCGAGTACCAAGTTTGTGTATCATGATATCACCTTTTGCAAGTTTGTGTATGAAATTGCACATAGAGAACAAGTTTGTGTATCATAGAGGAGTTACAATTTTTACATATAGTGTTATGCAGATCTGACGGGTAATCTTGGAGCCAAAGCAGGGTACACCTAGACAGTCTACCCCTATTTGCTAGACAATGGCTTGCTTCATTCTGTACCCTATCAATCTTGCTGATGGTCACTTCCCTTTCTCCTAGACTTTGTTTGATTCTCCGGATCAGGTGAACCCAAACCGACGAGTCACCTTGCCTCTCTTTTAGCATCTTGACAGCGTTTGCACAGTCTGTCTCTAACTCGATTGGTTCTGCTGACCAATTCAGGACTAGCTGAAGCCCTTCATCGCATGCTGCCAGCTCCGCTTCGAGTGCCGAAGAGCAATGGTTCAGGGTACGACAGGCCGAGAAGATTACCTGTCCATCGCATCCACGAAGAATCATCCCAATCGCAGCATCTCCGGTCTGCTCCCCATAGCTTCCATCTACATTCAGTTTGAGGCGCCCCCTGGCCGGTCTCTCCCACATCTTCGGCTTCGCCTTTTCTGTGGTAGCCTTCCTCCTGTGCTTCGGCTCTTCATAGGAGATGACTTCCTTGCCTTTGCTTACATTCGCATGAGGATGCCGTTTTATCATTAGCAAGGAGTCTGTTGAATACATAATTTGGCTATTAGGTATTTTATAGGCCAAATTAATTTAATATGGGTGTGGTTAAATATTCGACTGACATGTGTATTTGAACTTCATATTTAGTTCAAAATACATGAAGCGGCGTATCAGGCGTGACAAATTAATTATTCAGGTCATGGATGTAAAGCATGGTTAAAGAGCCAAATTCAGATGTAATTTGGCTAGTAAGTTTGTATGATTGGCCAAAGTAATTAAGTAGTCAATCTAGCTAATCAGTTTGTATTTGTTTAAGAAATGACACAGGAATTTGCATAGATAAGAAGCTACATAAAGCAATGTTCTAGCTAGACTTGGGAATATTTTGAGCTGCAACGGTGCTACCAAGGTCAAGTTCTAGCAAGTTTCGGATGCCAAACTGAAGGAATTTTGCAAATCCTATGAAGGCCACCACTACCACGTGAAGAAAGTTGCAACAGCAAAACTTACATGCACATCTACGATCAATCATTACGAGTTGGATTAGCATCATGGCCAGAGTATTTTATTCATATACTCAAGTGGTGCCGGTATGTACGTGAATTTGGCCGAAGGTGTCATGGTCAGCTGGCCGATTCAGGACCCGAAGTTTATTTAGTACCTGGCCAAGTTCTAGTCGGTTCGGTTTTAGGGTTTTAGAGTACCGCTCGTGTACGAGTCAAGTCTGGCATCTAACGCAAAGTCCTGCGGCCTATTTAAAGGCATTGGCCGATTGAACGAGAGCCTCAGCAATCGATCTATCAAACAATAATACGTATACTTTTATCGTTATCTTTTTCATCTATTTTTTGTTCTTCTTTGCTTTCTTCTATCGAGCCCTAGCAGCCCTAGGGTTTGGATCATCTTTGCCATTTTACGCTGAAAAACGGTCGTCTCTCCTCCACAAAAGTGAGGGGATCCTTTGTTGCTTTGCTCGGAAAGCATCCGTTCGTTGTCACGAAAGTACAACGATTATCTTGGTGTTGCGCGGCAGTTTTGCATGCCAACAAAGTCTACATAGCTGCACAAGAAGCGTCTCGAAGCTTCTATCGGAGGTGCCGGCTTATCATGGGTAATTTTGTTATGGACATGCCATGCACGCCATAGTATCATTAAAACCATCATTCGTTGAGTTTCAGTTAACTTCTGTAGCAGATTTAGGCCCCAATCACTTCTTCTGTTATCTAATTCAACATTCTTCGGTATATTCCAACTGTTCACCGTTGTGCACTGAATCTTCTGTGGCTGGTGTGTGGCACACCGCACACGTACGTTTACACTTACGTACGTGTACTTGATTTTTTGTTGCATAGATGGTATAAATGCAACATGCTATAAGCCTGGCTGGAGCTGCAGAGGAACATATCGATTTTTTTTCGAGAATTAGGAACATAACGAGTTTTATTTTATTTTTTAAAACAAGGAACATAACGAGTTGGAGATGAATACTAATCTTCAGTCCAGTGTGGCCATTGGTCCGCAATGTTTACCTGGACCAAAACGAAATGAGCCTGTTTGGCGCACATTAAGGCCCATCTACCACTCACGCAGAGCTTAAAAAAAAAGAAGGGCGGCCGAGCTGCAGCAGATGCAGAGCAGCAATGAACGGACGCGCACGGCGACCTGGCTGGCTCGATCCTGCCGCCGTTGATCCCGGTGGTGCCCCGCGGCGGCGCTCCCTTCTGGATGGCCCCAGCGCCGGCGCGGCTGACCTCAGGTGACGTCCTCCGCATCGCACTCTCCCTCCCGGCGCTTCCCCGCGTGCGCTCTGAGGGCTCTTAGAAGTACGGTGTCCGTGTGTTCTGAACTTCTGATCATGTTTTAACATTCACTACGCGGTTTCAGGACTCTAATACAGTACCATGGATGATTGTTCAAGTGTTAGCTCTGATTGATTATTGCACCTTTCAGGATATATTCTTGAAAAAAGAAGTGTTAGCTCAGATGACTGCACATGAGTTCCAACCCGAAAATTGGGTTGAGAAAGGTGCTTTTGGTGAAAACTCTGAAATTAAGGGCATGATTCAGTGGCTTGCTACACCACAGGTATGGCAGGAATGTTACCGCACAATGGAAGAATCATTCAGAGTTTATTCACAAAGCCATTTCCTGCATAATTTTCAGTCTTAAGCTTTAACCTGTCCTTAACTGGATATTTTAGCCTCTACCCTGCAAATAGATTGTATTTACAAATCTGGTTAATACACCTCATGATCCAAAACTGTAATTTAGCAACGAGGGCCACTTTCACTCTCACATGTAATACAAATAAGTTAAATATTATTCCCCAATGGGTAGGCAATAACTACCACCGGTGGTACAAAAATATCTTCGCTTATTATATACTCTGATAATCTGAATGATAATGTGTTTGACAACACAATATAGCTTCAAGTTTGCAATCCTCCTTATTCGAGCAGGCACATCTTTGTATAGAGCAACCTCCTCTATAGTACCTGCTTAATTTGCGGCCGTGTTTCTGAACCATTTTCGCTAGGTAACCATGGAAGTGACATGCAACCTGTCATATAGCTCGTCGAGTAGACCAAAATAAGCATACCTCCATCTCTTCATGAAGACAAGTACACAAAATACCAGCCAAGCGCCCATCACGAAACCAATAATTGTTCCTAGTAGGAAATCCATTTGAGACAAACCATCTTCATGCCATCTTGCTAGATCAAAAACAAAACTATATGCACCGTGGTAGCTACTCACCCCCTTAAATGTCGACATCTGTTTAATGTCGTTAAATGCCGTCCAGGTCTCAAACCCCCCACCCACCACCTCACTCACTCACACACTCTCTCTTATCCAAAGCCTTATCCTAAAGCACCATCCCCACCTTCCGAGGAGCCGGCGGCGCCCGGTCACGCAGCGGCGGAGGAGAGCACGCGGTGGCCGGGGCGAGCTTCTCGAGCACGTAGCAGCAGAGGAGAGCACGCGACGGCTGGGGCGAGCTTCTCGAGCACACAGCGGCGGAGGAGAGCACGCGGCGGCCGGCGGCGAGGACGAGCCGAAGCCTCGCTGCCGGTGAGTTTGTCCTCACCGCTCGGATCTGGTGGCTCCCGCCTCGGTGGAGCATGGCCGACAGTCGGCGCGCGGGGAAGCTTGGCCGGCGGCGCCCCTGCATCGAGCGGATCCTGGCGCCCCATGCATCGAGCGTCGAGGGAGGCGGTGACGGCGGCGCTCCCTGCCTCTGCCCCGCCGGCCGCTGGCCTTTCCACGGCGGCTCCTGGACACAGAGGAGGGAGAAGGCGGTGCGGGGTCCCCCCGACGGCTGTGGCGTCCGGCGGGAACTATTGTGGCCGTGGCGTCAACCTCGATTGGAAGTGTACTCTAGTTCTTTGTCATATTTTTCACCGATACAAGCTGTAGTTGATTCTGTGTAATCTAGTTCTTATCCCCATCTCTGTTCTTTCTCTTATTTTTTCACCGATACAAGTCAATTCGTGAGTTCATGCACTCTTGATTCATTCAATCTACCATCACTCGTTCTTCTCGGCGCCGTCTGTTTTGTTTAGCCTTGCTTCTTGAGAAGGACAAGAGACAGTGACCCGTAGCTGCTGCTTTTTCTAGTATTAATTTGGTCGGGGGAGCTTCACGTTGAACTGCAGCTGCTCCTGCTGTGCAGGGAAGGCCCGTAGCCGTACGTCGGCCAAGCTTCCCCGGCGGCGGGTTCGAGGAGAGCTACAGCGTCGATGTCCGCAGCCATACTTGCAGGCACCGTTGACCTCGTCGTCTCCTGGGAAGGCGGCCTGCGGCAGGAGAGGTGGAGGACGGACCCGAAGCTCCTGGGAGGCGAGCTTGCGTGGAGACTTGCTTGTAACGAGCTGATTTTAGTGGTAATGATTTGCTTGGATCTATGTAGCATTTAACTCGTTACCAGATGCTAATTAGCTATTTAGCAACCGTGTAGTGACCGCTAAGTAGGTGAGACTCTTTTTTATTCTCAGAAAAGGACTTTGAACCGTTTAGCAACCGTGTAGTGACCGTGAGTCATAGAAGGAATCCAACGGTGGGGAATATGATCCAACAATGATGCATGGGTGAGTAGCTAACCAGGTGAACACCAAATCCACTCTCCTTGCTAGATAGCCGTTAGTTGGTGCATCTCCAGGAGGACCTGCACATTGCTTTAGAACTGGATGTCCACAAAGACCAGGATTACCTGTGTACATAGAAGCTGGATCATCTGCCTTAAGGATGTCTAGTTGATGTCCCCAGGGTATTCTTCCTGACAGATTATTGCATGATAAGTTTAGGTAGCTCAAGTATGTCAAATCTGATAATCCCTGAGAAATTCCACCACCAAGTTTGTTCTTTGACAGGTCAAGAGATTCTAGTGATCGAAGGTTGCCAATCTTATATGGGATATTTCCAGTCAACAAGTTCGATGATAAATTCAAATTTATGATACCGGCAAGGGAGCTTAGCTCCTCTGGGATTTCTCCGGTTAAACTATTGCAAGATAAATCAATGCTCATCAGATATATAGCATTCTCCCTGTACTGAAGCACTTGCCCTTTTATAACCACCGAGAAGCTATCATTAGACAGCCCCGTTCTAGACTCGCCATACTGGTCATGGTATATTTCTTCAAAAGGATTAGAAACCAATGTATTATTAGTAGTGGTAATTCCAGTCAGAGCTTTTAAATTTTCTATAGATTGCGGTATAACCCCAGAAAAGTTATTATTGGATAGATCCAGAATACGAACATCGTGAAGTTCCATTATTTTAGTTGGAATATGACCATAAAATTTGTTGGTCCCTAACCTAAGCATAACCAAACCAGGCATAGCTTCACTAATCCATGTAGGTAACTCTCCAGTGAATTTGTTTTGAGTTAGATCAAGGAAAATAAGACCTGGACATTGTCGCAGCAACAAAGGAAATCCACTTGAAAGACTGTTGTTGCTTAGAAGGAGAGTAGTGATTTTCATACTCAAAGAACTAGTTGAACCAAGTCTTGGAGAGTCATTGCTAGACGAGTTCCATTGTTTTAGCTCTGTTCTCACACAATCAGGAAGTTCCTCTGAAAGCATATTGTTGGAAAGATCTAAGACCTCCAATTTTCGCAACCGGCAAATTGACCTCGGAATAGTCCCAGTTGGAAAACATAACTGCATATTTTAATTTTGGAGCACGGAAATTGGGTACAAAGCCATCCACAGAGTTTCTGGATATGTCCAACGCCTCGATTGTTCTTGGTAACTTGGGTATCATACCAGTCAGTAGATTTGAATGCATTGAAAGTGTAATCACTGACATGAACCCCAGACTAAGTGGTAACTCACCACTAAGTTGGTTCAAGGAGATGTCCAAAGATGTAGCATTAGAAAAGGTACTCCAAAACCAATGTGGGATCCTACCAACAAGACCTGTGTTTGAAATAAGAAGGTATTTTATGCTCTTTTGATATCGAAGCCATCTAGGAAACCGGGAACCTAAATGGCAAGATGAAAACGATGCCAAGTCCAAGTTGAATGGAGGTACCCAATGCGACTCAATAGTGAATTCCAAATTATTATAAGATAAGTCAATGGACTTTAAATTCATCAAACCATCAAAATGATCTTGCGATATCACACCACTCAAGTTATTGTTTCCAAGGAATAAGTAGGCCAAATTTGTAAGAGTGCCAATCTCAACAGGCACATGACCACAAGTTATTGCTTCCAAGGTATAACTCAGTTAAATTTGTAAACGTGCCAACCTCCCCAAGCATTGAACCGCTCAACTAGTTCTCATTCATATCAAGCACGCTTAAGCTAGTTAGGTTTGACACGAAGTGTAATGCCGTGCCAAAAATGTTGGCATCCGCCAGACCCAGCTCTTGCAAATTCTTCCAAGAACAGTTAGGTATCTGGGCTGTCACCTCTGTTATGTCCCCATCGATGTTGTTGCCGCCGAGATTTAGAGACCTTAGATTACACATGTTTTGCAGTGTTCCTGGTATCATCCCCTTGATGTTGTTAAATGCAATGTCAAAGGTCTCTAACATGGTCAAGTTTCCGAACTCGTCAGGAAACGTGCCTGATAAGTAGCAATCCTGTAAGAGTAGGCTCCTGAGCAGGTTTGATCTCATAAAATTTTGCCTCAGGAGCAGGTGGCGCAATAGGAGTGCAGATAAAATTATTGTTTTTGGTGCTAGTAAAATCACACAACTTGGTATTCTCAGGTGTACCCATTCTAGCAAAACTAAAGCTAGCGAGTAAAAGTAACAACTATAAAGGAACTATTTTTTTGTATTTTTGATAAAAAGATGCAAGCAAAAATGAAATGAAGCAAAACAATAACAAAGTAAAAGATTGAGCGTGAGAGACTCCCCTTGCAGAAATCTTCTTTCTCCCCGGCAACGGCGCTAGAAAAAATGCTTGATGGCGTATAGATAACAACCCGTTGGGAACTCCAAGAGGAAGGTATGATGAGCACAGCAACAAGTCTTCCCTTAGTTGTGAAACCAAGGTTATCAAACCAGTAGGAGAAAGAACCACACTTCCGAAGGTTGATACACGCTAGATTTGTGACACTCCAGCAACGGCGCCAGATGAATGCTGGTGCATGGCTTTTCACTAGTAGCAACATGGAACCTGCACACAACACAACCAAGAACTTTGCCCCAACTTATAATGAGGTTGTCAATCTCACCGGTTTGCTGTAAACAAAGGATTGAGCGTATCGAGTGGTAAAAGGTAATAGTATGCAAGAAAGTAAACAGTGCGAGTAAAAGTAAACGGTATAGCAATGTAAAGGAAATTGGACCGGGGTCCACAGTTCACTAGTGGTGTCTCTCCATAAGATAAATAACAACATGCTGGGTAAACAAATTATAGTTGGGCAGTTGATAGAATAAAGATAACGTACATATGTCATGAGGATCACTATGAGATTCACTCTGGGCATTACGACAAAATACATAGACCGTAATCCAACTGCATCTATGACTAATAATCCACCCTCCGGATGTCGTCCGAGCAACCATCGGGTATTAAGTTGCAAGCAACAGATTATCGCCTTAAGCAAAGTGCGTAATGTAAACAATACAAATATCCTTGAACACAAGAATGTTGTTTTCTCCCTAGTGGCAACAACATATCTACAACCTTAGAGGTTTCTGTCACTCCCCCCGATTACTAGAGGCATGAACCCAACTACGAGCATAAATACTCTCTCTTGGAGTCACTAGCATCTACTCGGCCAAGATATCTACTAGCAACGGAGAGCATGCAAGATCATAAACAACATAGAGATAACATAAAGATAATAATTCAGCACATCAACTTGACATAGTACCAATACTCATCGGATCCCAACAAACACAACATGTAGAATTACACAAAGATGATCTTGATCATGTAGGGCAGCTCACAAGACCTAAACATGAAGCACATGGTGGAGGAGACGACCATCTAGCTACTGCTATGGACCCGTAGTCCAAGGTAGACTACTCACACATCACTCCGGAGGCGACCATGGTGGTGGAGAAGGCCTCCGGCAGGAATTCCCCTCTCCAGCAGGGTGCCGGGAAGAGCTCCTGGATCCTCCCGATCTCGCGTCGACGACGGCGGCGGCTTGCAGTATGTTTCGAGGAAAATTGATCAGGGCTTTAGGTTTTTCCCGTTGAGGGAAATATATAGGCGGAAGGGCGGCGTCAGGAGGTGGATCAGGCGGCCTCACCCCTGGTGGAGCAGCCAGGGCTAGGCCGCGCCACCCTAGGGTGTGGCCGGCCTGTGGCCCCCCTCCGTCTCATCTTCGGTCTTCGCGAAGCTTTGGTAAAAATAGGAGGTTCGACTTTTGTTTCGTCCAATTCTGAGAATATTTCCTGTGTAGCTTTTCTAAAATACAAAAACAGCAGAAAACAGGAAACTGACACTATGGCGTCTCGTTAGTAGGTTAGTTCCAGAAAATGCATAAAAATGCCACAAAGTGTAACAAAACACAAAGAAAATGGTGTATAAACAAGCATGGAGCATCAAAAATTATAGATATGTTTGAGACGTATCAGTGCCCAGGGGGGCATGGAAGAATGCTGGCAAGTGGCGACCACCGGAGGGTCTTGTGATAAAGATTAACTCAGATGGGGCTATCTGTGCCGAGCATGGGAGGGCAGGCAGTGGAGGTGTCGCGAGGGACGCATTGGGCTTCCGTGGTGCCTGGGCAAAGGTTTATACCGGAGTACATGACTCGTTTATTGCCGAGACGCTGGCTATGCGCGACGCATTTCTGTTTGCGCGGGCACGAGGTTATCAGGAGGTGATGTTTGAGACTGACTGTCAGGAGCTTGTCTAGTGTTGGGAGGCTCGAGATCGTGAAAGGACAGTGATCGCACCACTGCTGGAGGAAATACACTCTTTAAGTTTACTGTTTCAGAGTTTCTCTTTGGTTTCCTAGGTAGAGAAGGTAATCAAGTAGCTCATGTTTGTGCCAAGTTGGCTAGCGCTAATAATGTCACGCGTGATTGGGTTGGAATTTGCCCAGAGTTTTTAGTTGATAGTGTGAGTGCTGATTGTAAGCAAGATATTATGAGTTAATAAAGGTTGTGGTTCTCCAAAAAAAACCCAAGATTTGCATGCAAGTAATCCTGGCCGTTCGACGGCCTGGTCGATCCTGGGCCATAGGATTTGGCAGTTCCAGAGGTTGATGCGAAACCCTATGAAATAGGTCAAATCTAATTTCACAATGTGAAGATTTTA
Source organism: Dactylis glomerata (assembly GCA_007115705.1). NCBI lineage: Eukaryota > Viridiplantae > Streptophyta > Magnoliopsida > Poales > Poaceae > Dactylis > Dactylis glomerata. The sequence continues at coordinate 1,012,859 of QXEO01001056.1, read as the reverse complement.
CATTTATTTATGATGATTTCTTAATGCGATAAAAATAGCGGGCATGACCATTCGTAGATAGGGGTGGAGCTTTGCAAAACTCTTAGTAGTTCTGTATTAAAATAGCGACTTTTGTACCTAACAATGATTTTTGCAAAAAAAAACACGAGCAAACTACGACACACTCAAATTGGGATCGCTTCCTTCTAAATCGGTATAAAATTTTAAAAATATATGAAAAAACCTATAAAAGGTTTCAAGTTCAACCATTTGGCAAATTATACATATAAAGTGGTCTACTATTATCTAAGATCGTGTTGTTCCAATTATCATAGTGACTTTTGTTGGTTGCTTCATAAAACAAACCATTTTTGGCACTCGGAAAATGAAAAATGTTTGTTTTATGTGCATAGGAAAGCATTTAGGTCCTCTCTTAAGCTAACCCTCTAATAAATGTGCATAGGGACACATTTTTAGGTCCTCCCTTAAGCTAACCCTCTAATAAATCACATAATATGATACACGATGTAAGTCAACTTTAGCAAGTATAGAGGAAGCAAGTCTACTGGCATCTCCCACGCGACTAAGATCTCTAGCTGCCATAGTTTCTCGCGTAGTAGTTGCAAACAGATTTGGCTGCACCTGCAATCACATGGACTCGAGTTTATATTAAAAGTCAAAGCCGCACTAGTCGCATGGTACAGTTTCACGTGAGGAGACAATAGGATATTATTCTCTTTTATCTTGATCCAATGCTGATGCGACGATGCTTAGCTGGATCCAAAGGTTGAGCAACTAGTCAAACCCACTCAGCAAGTAAATTTGGATTGTGAACAAAAAATAATAAAAATCATCACACGATATTTAAAATGCTAATACATTTTGAACGGCAATTACTTTTGAAATTTTATTGGGATTGATAAACCTGCCGTTCCTAAAAAATAGGGAAAAAAATCAGAATTCTAGATCTGCTAAGACACCAAATTTGGTGTAGCCCCTCAAGCTTGAACTTGGTTTTTCCCCACTAAATATGAAAATTTAAACCTAGCTTCTGTTTTCAAAGAAAATAAAAATGTAAATTGATCTCTTTGAAAAAAAGCAAGCAATCAGCAGTGTAGGCCTTAGGGCAACCTGTAACTTACTACTTAGTGCTTTCTCAAGTTCAAACGACTTATCTTATGAGTGCGAGCTTCACATGGCGCACTTCTTTATGATTTAACCCGCAAGTCAAGGGAACATTAGTGTGTGAGAAGGATACAAGTCCACTCCGGCAATGGTGGAAGGAAGCACTTGTAGTCACGTGCACTCCGGCAGAATCGGTTTTTTGTTTGTTGATTCCGACTCTATCGGTGGTGAGGTAGTTGTATTTGGTAGTCCTTCAAGTTTCATGTTCGATAAACTTTGGATTTGAGGCAAAGAGGCAAATCAATCAGTCAAACGTCTCACCGAGTTCTAGAGCGCACCTGCAGAAAATAACAAGTTGCCTCACTCCCTGAAACCTTACAATTAGTTAATTTCTCATTGCTGCAGATAGTATAGGGCCTGATGATGGCACATGTCATATATATTCGTACTACTTGTATGTACAAGTTGATTGTCAAATTAAGGATGGACTGTCAGGCGATTAATATGAGATCCCGGAGGATCTGGCAGCGCATGTGATCACCTGGTAGAATATAGAGAGTCAAACTGTACGTAGTTTTAGGGCGGCCTCGCCATATATGGGCCATGGCCAGACACCATCGATCTCTCCCTCTATATAAGTGCATGTTAGCTCAACGCTGATGGAAAGCCAGAGCAAAGATAGATCAACAGTTCACCAAATCCATTCCTTGATTCATATCTCCATCGGTGGTAGCTAGCTAGCTAGCGGCGATCGAGGAGCATATATGGGCAGCATGCACTTGAAGCTGGGGGTCCTCGTCGTCGTTGCCGCCGCCGTCGCAGGCATAGCCAGCGGTAACTGCGACAACGCCGACTACAATTATGACTGCTACAATTTCCATATCGAGGTCAATACCCGCATAGTAGCGGCCGCCTCAGGGAATGTCTTGTTGGGCTTCCTGGACCAGGGCAACAATGGCTGGCTGAACCTAGAGGTGGGTGGCGGTCTCGCTTTAGCCACCCCTTCACCCACTTCACCCCTTTCACCCGACGGCCCCCCGCGCCAATTCCACACCGTACAAAGGCTCGTGGACCCTTGCCGCCTCCTCCTCCAGCTTAAGTCTGACGGCGACCTAGCCTGGACTCCTTTTCGCGTAAAAGTCGTTGTCTACACGATCGCAGCAAATCCAGAGGACCAGGTGGTGAAATACCGCAGGGAATTTACCAATATTCCGGGTGTTACGCCTCTTGGGATTGTCGAGGTCAACCAGTGCTCGACGCCGGCTGGAACTACCTAATAGCACGATGGTCCTGTTGCCGCGGCCGCGCCTGTGTGTTTCCCGTTCTTGTCATTTCGTTTTCTTTGAGCTCCACTACGTCTGTGTGTCGCTGTTTTTTTTATTCTCGCTCTATATATGTGTGTCTTTCCGCCACTGGTGGAAAAAGGGCCATTAATCCCGGTCTGTAACGGCCTTTATTCCCGGTTTCCAAACCGGGACTAGCAAAGCGCGATTAAAGGCCCTCACCCTTTAGTCCCGGTTGCAAACGAACCGGGACTAATGGCCGTCCACGTGAGCACGGCTGGGAGCGCCGTCTCGGGGACCTTTAGTCCCGGTTCGTAATGAGAACCGGGACTAAAGTGTTCTCTTTTTGTTTTTATTTTTATTGCTGTTTCAGATTATAGGTTTAGGGTTTATGCTTAATTAGGGTTCATTTTAATTTCAAACGAGTTTCCGTACCTATATTCTACGACTAGTATATACACATTACACGTTGGTGCATGCATATATAATATTATACGATGTCTCGCGACTGTATATACTACAATTTGAAACAAGTGTATGTACAACTATTTTTCAAACAAGTTTCAAAACAAACTAAGTTACATGGAGAGATCACTAAATTACAGATAGCGTTCTTCGTCCTCCACATAGTGTTCTCCTTTCTCATCGAGAACCTCCCTCATGATGAATCCTGCCAGCTCCTCTTGAATTGCTTTTAGGCGCTGGGTTGGTACGAGCTTCTCCCGCATCACATACAACTTTAAGAAGATCGATATGGATATATATAAGTTGAATGAAACTCAACACAATTGATTATAATAAAAGAAAACTGTGAATATTATTTACGTACATCAAAGTCCGTGGTACGTGCTCTCCTCTCACTGGTGTACCACCGGATGAACTCGCACACGTAGAATCCACAGAGATTGGTCCCCGGTGGTTGCTGCAAACCCTTTATCTTTTTAAAAGTTAGCCGTTCTTTGAATTCACCTATTACTGACCTTCTGAAACGTGTCCAAACGCTATAGGGCAAAGAAAATGAGCAAATGAGTTATTAAATACTTGATATTAGGAAATTAATGAAAGGAGCTGATATATATAGTCGGGTAATGATTGAAATTACTTTTGCAGCATTTCTTTCATGTCGCTAAACAGGACGTCAGGCTTATCCAATGAGTCCAAGATATGAACAGTTGATGTGTCCAATTGAATCTTTAGCAGAATCCAGTGGAAACTGCAGACACACATGCATAACTCATCAATTACACTTAACATCTAGTAAGCAAAAAAGAATGTCTAGAAGATAGAAACACTCACTTGAAGTTGTAAGGAAATAGAATTTCTCTTTTAAGACTTTGCTTGACAAAAAATCTGAAGAGGTCCTTCTCTACGTCTCTGGGGTGATCTTTTAACATCCTTTCATTAATGATATATGGGTCAATGAACCCAACGTCATGGATTCCAATTTTTTTGCATTCAAACATCTTAAATCTGCATAATAGCATACAAAAATCATATAGTTAATTAAGATATATAGGCAATGAACGAGCTTAGTTAGATACTTGAATATAAATCACTTACAGACAATAGCAACTGATGGTAGACTTGTCAAGATCGCGCTGATTGAATATGTGAAACAATTCGTCCATTGCAATATGTACCATGTATCTTTTGAAGTAATGCTCCTCTCTAACGTCCACGAGGATAAAACGTTTGAAGTCCTTTTTTTGTATATGCATCTTGTACCAGCCGAGCAGATTTCGCATATGTGTTGATAGACCGCGTTCCTCCTCAGGCTTGATCAGAGGCCCCCCCAGTACATATTGCTCTACTACCTCTCCCAGTGGCGCTTCTTCAAGGCCTAACATAACTAGAAGAGGCACATTCAAGAGGTCTGCGTTCTCTTTTGCCTTCGTTACAGTTAAACCCAATAGTTGTGCAGCTGCTACTACTCTGGGGTCCAATAACAATCGGTCCTCTTCCAAATCGGCTCTGAAGGACGTATCGATATCGGGGGGGGGGGGGGGGGCGACTATGAGCGGGGCGACCGATTGATTCTTCTGTTCTCCAAGCTGGGGAATTTGTTTCCTGCTTCTTTTTGCCTTGGCCAAGTTACTTTGCCTTTCAATTTCGCGTTTATAGTCTGATGGCAGATTCATCTTATATTGGGGCTCTGCAGTAAGCATACCATAAGCCCAGTCCTTTTGTTTCTCCGTGTATGTCGGCTTGGGCTCAGGCACTTTCGGTGCAAAAAATGCCTTCACTTCGGCGCGTACTATCGCCTCATTTTCCTCGGGAGTCCGGTCATAAGCTCTCTTGGGAAGAGGCTTTAGCGATGGCTCTGGTATCTTCGTGGTCTTATGTACTACCTTATCAGTAGTACTAACCGTAGCGGACCTGCTCCGCTTTTTCCCCGTCTGAGGTGCACTGGGGGACGGCGTTGGCTGACGCGCAGGAGGTGCACTGGGGGACGGCGTTGGCTGACGCGCGGGAGGTGCACTAGGGGGCGGCGTCGGCTGACGCGTCGCCCGAGGTGGACTCAGGGGTAGCGTCGGCTGACGCAGCGCTGGAGGTGGACTCGGGGGTGGTGTCTGCTGACGCGGCGCCCGAGGTGGACTCGGGGGTGGCGTCTACTGCCGAGGTGGACTCGAGGGCGGCGTAGGTGGACGACGTTCACCGGGGGAGGGTGGACTTGGATTCCTCGGAGTCGGTGGCCTTGGCGCTGAGCCTGGAAACTTGATGTATTTCTTTTGCCATAAAACGATTTGGCGCTTGACATCTCCAAGTCTCCGATCCCCTTCAGGTGTAGAAAAATCAAGCTCTAGGTCCTCGAACGAGCTGACTATGTCAAGCACTGAGACACGAGCATAGCCAGCCGGTATCGGGTTCCCATGGTGGAGTGCTTCAGGTAGACAAGGTAAAGCGTCGCCGCTCGCCACCTTGATGGTCATGTTCTTCATTGGCTGATGTAGCTCACAATTTGTCATCTCCCTAACATCATCCACGGGGTAGCGAGACCCCGGTGCTTCATGCTCATCAGCTGGGACCTCCGTGGAAGCCACGCTGCTTCTCCGTTGACTATTAAGATCCAATGCTGGATCTTCCTGCAGCCGAGATCCGCCTCCCTGGCTAAGTTGATGTATCATACTCTTCATGTCGGCTAATTCACGTTCTACCTTGCCGATCCGATCTGCTTCCCGATCCTTCTTTCTCTTACGGCTTTTGTAACCGTACGGATTTTCGTGCTGAGAAAACCCTTCCTTCCATGGAACACCGGCGCCTTTGCCTCTTGTTCGTCCGGTGTGTTCTGAATTCCCGAGGGCGTGTGTCAGCTCGTCGTTCTCTCGGTCGACACGGATCAATCCCGCTTGAGCATCCTCCATTGCCTTAATAAGTTTTACTGTGGGAGTAAAGATCTGTTTCCGATGAACACACTCCCCTATTGCCGGGTCTAACGATCCTCCATGTCCGTACCACCAGTGCTTGGCCCTTTCGGGCCATCCCTTTGTACCTGGAGTGATTCCTTTATTCCTCAATTCATTCTCCATAGATTCCCACTTGGGCACTGCTCTCACGTAGCCGCCTGGCCCCAAAACATGGTGATGTTCCTTCTTTTCAGCATTTTTCTTATTTTTTTCCGACATTTCCTTGGCTCTCTCAGATGCCTTGAATGCCACAAATTCAGGCCACTGTTGTCTCAACTTCTCGTATGCTCCTTCGAACACTGGAGTTTTATTTTTTGCGATATACTTCGCGTATAACATTTTCTTGAAGCCCCGGAATGCTTCAGCCATCTTCTTGAGAGCGAACTGTTTAACTTTCCTTCTCCTTTCACGTCCACCCGGAATTTCATTTCCATCCTCATCCTTCTTTGAGTACTCCAGAGGTAGAATGAAATTTTCCATGAGCTTCCTCCAAAGGTCTTTCTTGGATCTTTTGTTCACAAAAGTAGCTCCAAGACGTGCCTTCTTTGGCTCGTGCCATTCTTGAACCGTGATCGGGATCATGTCCCTAACAATCACTCCACATTGATTTATAAATTTTGTTGCGTGTTGTGTTGGCTCCAACAGTTTGCCATCTGGAGATACTACATCGATGGTCAGCTTCTGATTCGCACTCAACTTTTGGCTTGGACCTCGTTTAGAATACGATTTGCTCGATCCGGAGGGCTGAAAAAAGAAAAAGTCGTTAATACAAATATGCATATTCCCTTCGTATCATCAAAAGCTAAATCTATATACCTCGCCATCGGCGTTTGTTTGCAATTGTCGTTTGGCATCGGTGTTTGTTTGCCCTTCGTCGTCAAACATTTCTATCTCCATTCCGTCACCGGAAGGGTTAAGAAATGATGAAACATCATCTTCAATTTCAGCTTCTCCGGCACCTTCTCGGCCGACTCCTTCTCGGCCGGCTACTCTGGGGTCTTCTCGATCGGCACCTTCTTGATGCACATATACATTCTCACGTATCATGCCAAATAAGAATTCTTCGGGGTGGCGTGGGTCATTTTCACCGTCCATGTCTCTTCTAAAGACAGGTAAAACAAGTTAGTAACACATATTTGAGCAATAACCAAAAAAAAGGGGGCGTTGGCCGAGCGCCGACGCGGTGGGGGGAAGACCCCCTCACCGCGTCGGCGCCCGACCAACGCCCCCTTTTAGTACACATATTTGAGCAATAACCAAAAAAAGGGGGCGTTGGCCGAGCGCCGACGCGGTGGGGGGAAGACCCCCTCACCGCGTCGGCGCCCGACCAACGCCCCCTTTTAGTACACATATTTGAGCAATAACCAAAAAAAAGGGGGCGTTGGCCGAGCGCCGACGCGGTGGGGGGAAGACCCCCTCACCGCGTCGGCGCCCGACCAACGCCCCCTTTTAGTACACATATTTGAGCAATAACCAAAAAAAAGGGGGCGTTGGCCGAGCGCCGACGCGGTGGGGGGAAGGCCCCCTCACCGCGTCGGCACCCGACCAACGCCCCCTTTTAGTACACATATTTGAGCAATAACAAAAAAAAGGGGGCGTTGGCCGAGCGCCGACGCGGTGGGGGGAACCCCCCACCGCGTCGGCGCTCGGCCAACGCCCCCTTTTAGTACATATATTTCATTTCCATTATTAACTCTATTTTGTAAGTCTATTACTAACAATATTCCTATTTCTAACATTTCTAACTATTAACTATTTCTAATTATTTCTATTTCTAAAATTTCTAACTATTAACTATTTCTAACATTTCTAACTATTAACTATTTCTAACATTTCTAACTATTAACTATTTCTAATTATTTCCTAACTATTAACTATTTCTAACCCTAACAAATAAATTTCCAACTATTTCTAACTATTTCTAACTATTTCCTAACTATTTCTAACCCTAACAAAAATTTAACAAAAAAAACTTAGAAATTACCTGCAGGGGTGGCCGGGCGTCGGCGTTGCAGGCCGGGCGTGGCCGGGCGGCATTACAGGCCGGGGGTGGTCGGGCGGCGGCGCTACTGGCCGGGGGTGGTCGGGCGGCGGCGTTACAGGCCAGGGGTGGTCGGGCGGCGGCGTTGCAGGCCGGGGGTGGTCGGGCGGCGGCGCTGCAGGGGGTCCAGTGCGACGGCGCTGCAGGGGTGGCGGCAGCGGCTCCGGCGGCGGCGCTGCAGGGGTGGCGGCAGTGGCTCCGGCGGCGGCGCTGCAGGGGTGGCGGCAGTGGCTCCGGCGGCGGCGGCGGCGCTCGAGAATTTGGGCGACCGCAACGATCCAGATGAGGGCTCCTCCGCGCGATGAACTCGAAACTGCTAAGTGTCGTGGGGAAGAAGGGGGGCGGCGCGGGGCTTATATACCCCCAACCCTTTAGTCCCGGTTGGTGGATTAAACCGGGACTAAAGGGGGGTCTTTAGTCCCGGTTGAAATCACCAACCGGGACTAAAGGGTCTTTAATCCCGGTTGGTGGATTCAACCGGGACTAAAAGACTTTTCAGCGGTTCGCGCCCGATTCCCAGACCTTTAGTCCCGGTTGGTGGAAACAACCGGGACTAAAGGTATAATAAATGCGCGCCAAGGCCTTATATTTTTTCAGATTTCATTTGAATATGAAATTTGAATTTCAATTTGAATAACTTCTATATATTTTAGAATCTGACAAAACTTTGAATATGAAAACTGTTTGAAATTTAATAACTAATTCAAAACTATTTTGTATTTTCAAAATCAATTAATCTAACTATTTAAACAATCAACTATTTTGCCATTTTCAATTAAAACTATATTGATTAATATTCTTTTTGAATATTTTAGAATCTGACAAAACTTTGAATATGAAAAGTGTTTGAAATTGAATAACTAATTCAAAACTATTTTGTATTTTCAAAATCAATTAATCTAACTATTTAAACAATTAACTATTTTGCCATTTTCAATTAAAACTATATTGATTAATATTCTTTTTGAATATTTTAGAATCTGACAAAACTTTGAATATGAAAAGTGTTTGAAATTGAATAACTAATTCAAAACTATTTTCTATTTTCAAAATCAATTAATCTAACTATTTAAACAATTAACTATTTTGCCATTTCCAATTAAAACTATATTGATTAATATTCTTTTTGAATATTTTAGAATCTGACAAAACTTTGAATATGAAAAGTGTTTGAAATTGAATAACTAATTCAAAACTTTTTTATATTTTCAAAATCAATTATTCTAACTATTCAAACAATTAACTATTTTACCATTTTCAATTAAAACACAACCGAGGCGGAGCTTCCGAAGATGGAGTCTTTCACGGGCTTGCAGGGAAATTTTTCCGAGGCGGAGCTTCCGAAGATGCCGTAGGGCATGAGCACCAACGACATCTTCGAGAAACTCCGCCACGGGAGATTTCCCAACCCTTTCCTCCATCCATGGGATGAAACTCTCCCTGCCTTCGAGTTGTGCTTGCCATGGCGTATCGATGCTCCTTTTATAGGCACGGCGCCGCTTCTACTTTTGTCTTGTTCCTCCGACAGGGGCGTCGTGCGCTACATGCTTTATCTCATCGAGCAGTGCATCCACCCACGCATCCTTATCCTGCCAACAGCTTTAGTCTCGGTTGCACCCAACAGCCGGGACTAAAGGTTACCCACACGTCCTTAATTATCCCACCGACAGTTTTAGTCTCGGTTGCACCCACCAGCCGGGACTAAAGGTTACCCACACGTCCTTATCCCACCGACAGTTTTAGTCTCGGTTGCACCCACCAGCCGGGACTAAAGGTTACCCACACGTCCTTATCCCACCGACAGTTTTAGTCTCGGTTGCACCCACCAGCCGGGACTAAAGGTTTCCCGCGCTTTCCACCGCTTCCCGCCTCCGTCTTCCCGCCATTTTTCACTATATATATGTAGGCTTGGCCTCCATTTACATATCATATCTAGACTCATATCTGCAAACCTCACAACTCTCTTCCATGGCTTCCATCGTATCTCTAACCCCCCAGGAGGCAGAGGCGCTTTGCGCCTCAAACTACCCCTGCCCGCCGGGCTACCGTGTCCCCACCGGCTGGATGCTGAGCGTCAGAGGCGTACCGGTCCCTCCTGTCCCTCTAGGTGTGGCGCGCCAGATGGCCATCACGAACCACTACTACTTCGAGCTCACACCAGAGCAGCGGAGGAATCCCCAGTGGCATCCCGACTACAGCCCTACTTGGGACGCCTTCTTCATCAATCGGCGTGAGAGTGCGCTTGCCAGGCACGAGGAGGACGGCCCGCCTCGTTCGAACTTCAACGAGGCCGGCCGTCGGCTGTGGTGGCGCGGCCGGACTCTCCAGAGCGTCATGGCCTACCGTGGCCCCCGCCTGCGCTACCCTCAGTCTCAGCCCACACGTGCTCACCGGCCGAGGTTCGACTACCGCGACCCCGATGCCAGCGACGACGACGTCGGCGACTATGACGACTATAGTGGTGACGTTTATAGGGCTAGGCACGACTATGACTGAATCACTCCAACATTCGAAAACAAGTTCGGTCGATTGTGACTTAATCTGACCATGTACTTTAATTCCAGTTCAATCGTTTCCCCGCCTCTCGTGAGTGTTATTGTGATACATGATTAGAACAATATATTACATAAAATGTTTAATACATGTTTAGAACAATACATGATTAGAACAATACATAATTACAACAATACATGATTAGAACAATACATGATTATACATGATTACACATCATTTCTTCGCTAGTGTCCCTTGCTTACGATTGTGGCGTAACCATGGAGAATCTTCATTATTTAACTTGAGGCTTGTGTCAGTGTTCACTCTGAAGGGCGGAATTTCACCAAACTGATTATAATCTTGTGACATGTCTGTCTTGTCCTCCACTCCCACGATGGTTCTTTTTCCTGAAAGAACTATGTGGCGCTTTGGTTCATCACATGATGTATTCGCTTTGGTTCTTTTTCTTGGTTTGCTACTCATGTCCTTCACATAGAAAACCTGAGCCACATCTTTGGCTAGGACGAATGGTTCATCAAGGTACCCTAGATTGTTGAGATCCACCGTTGTCATTCCGTACTGCTCGTCCAACTTTACCCCGCCTCCTGTCATCTTCACCCATTTGCACCGAAACAAAGGAACCTTAAAGTTAGGTCCATAATCAAGCTCCCATATCTCTTCTATGTAACCATAATATGTGTCCGTTCGCCCTTTGCCAGTTACTGCATCAAAGCGGACACCACTGTTTTGGTTGGTGCTTTTTTTTATCTTGGGCGACCGTGTAAAATGTATTCGCATTTATCTCGTACCCTTGGAAAGTCAATATAGTCGAAGATGGTAATTTGGCCAGCAAGTACAGCTGCTCTTCAACAACAGTGTCATTCATGAGACGTCTTTGCAACCAAACGCCGAAAGTCGCCATGTGGAGCTGTAAAACAAAGGACTCAGGCTCCCCTGGGTTTGCTTGGCGTACACTATTCTTGTATTCCTCACTGTACGGAGCCACCAAGAGGGAATTTTGTAGAACTGTGTAGTGTGCTTGAGTCAACGAATGACCATCCCTACATATCATTGGTTTCTTTCCGATCGTGCCTTTTCCACTAAGTCTCCCCTCATGACGCGATTGAGGAAGACCAATCGGCTTAAGGTCGGGAACAAAGTCAGCACAAAACTCAATGACCTCCTCTGTTCCATATCCCTTGACGATGCTTCCTTCTGGCCTAGCACGGTTACGAACATATTTCTTTAAGACTCCCATGAACCTCTCAAAGGGGAACATATTGTGTAGAAATACAGGGCCGAGAATGGAAATCTCTTTGACTAGGTGAACCAGGAGGTGCGTCATAATATTGAAGAATGATGGTGGGAACACCAGCTCGAAGCTGACAAGACATTGGGCCACATCATTTTGTAACCGTGGTAGATCTTCTGGATTGATTACATTCTGAGATATTGCATTGAGGAATGCACATAGCTTCACAATTGCTAGTTGAACATTTTCCGGTAGAAGCCCCCTCAATGCAACTGGAAGCAATTGCGTCATAATCACGTGGCAGTCATGAGACTTTAGGTTCTGGAACTTTTTCTCTGCCATATTTATTATTCCCTTTATATTCGATGAGAATCCAGCCGGGACCTTGATACTGTTCAGGCATTCAAAAAAGGTGATCTTCTCTTCTTTAGTAAGAGCGTAGCTAGCGCGACCTTGAAACAGTTCCGGATGTCGGTCTTCTGGGTCTTTCACACGTTGCAGGTCCTGTCGAGCTTCCTTTGTATCTTTTGTCTTCCCATACACACCCAAGAAGCCTAGCAGGTTCACGCAAAGATTCTTTGTCACATGCATCACGTCGATTGCAGAGCGAACTTCTAGGAATTTCCAATACTCAAGCTCCCAAAATATAGATTTCTTCTTCCACATGGGTGCGTGTCCGTCTGCGTCATGCGGAACAGATTGTCCGCCAGGACCCTTTCCAAAGATTAATTCTATATCTTTGACCATATCGAATACATCATCACCAGTATTTTCCTTAGGTGGCTCCCGGTGATCTGCCTTACCGTTGAAATGCTTGCCTTTTTTTCTTACGGCATGAATTTTGCTAAGAAATCGACGGTGCGATATGTACACATTCTTCTTACAATTAGCTAAATATATACTTTCAGTCTCTTGTAAACAGTGTGTGCATGCCTTGTATCCCTTGTTTGTCTGTCTTGAAATGTTACTAAGAGCAGGCCAATCATTGATTGTAACGAACAGCAACGCTCGTAAGTCAAATTCATCTTGTTTGTGCTCATCCCACACACGTATGCCTGGTTTGGCCCACAGCTGTAAAAGTTCATCAACTAATGGCCTTAGGTACACATCAATATCGTTGCCGGGTTGCTTCGGACCTTGGATAAGCACTGGCATCATAATGAACTTCCGCTTCATGCACAACCAAGGAGGAAGGTTATAGATGCATAGAGTCACGGGCCAGGTGCTATGACTAGAGCTCTGCTCCCCAAAAGGATTGAAGCCATCTGTACTTAGACCAAACCGTATGTTCCTTGCGTCACCTGCAAAATCTTTAAACTTATTGTCGATCTTTCTCCATTGAGACCCATCAGCGGGGTGTCTCAACATCCCGTCTGACAAACGGTCCTCTTTGTGCCATCGCAATAACTTGGCATGCTCTTTGCACCGAAACAAACGTTTCAACCGTGGTACTATAGGAGCATACCACATCACCTTGGCAGGAACCCTCTTTCTGGGGGGCTCGCCCTCAACATCACCAGAGTCATCTCCTCTGATCTTATACCGCAATGCAGTGCATATCGGGCATTCACTCAAATTCTCATAATCACCACGATAGAGGATGCAGTCATTAGGACATGCATGTATCTTCTGAACCTCTAAACCTAGAGGGCAGACAATCTTCTTGGCTTCGTACGTACTGGTGGGCAATTCGTTATCCTTTGGAAGCATATTTCTCATCATTTTCAGCAACTTTTCAAATCCAGAGTCAGATAGACCTTCCTCTGCCTTCCATTTCAGCAATTCAAGTGTGCTGCCCAGCTTTTTCAGACCATTTTGGCAGTTTGGGTATAAGGACTTTTTGTGATCCTCTAACATGCGATCCAACTTCTCCCTCTCCTTATTAGTTTCGCATTCTCTCCGTGCATCAGCAATGGTCCGACCGAGATCATCAGGGGCCTCATCATGTGTCTCTCCTTCAGCTTCCCCTTCAGCTCCCCGTTCAGCTCCCCCTTCAGCTTCTCCCATGAAAGTATCACCATATTCAGGGAAACCAGGATAGTTGTCATCATCCTCTTCTTCATTGTCTTCCATTGTAATACCTCTTTCTCCGTGCTTGGTCCAACAATTGTAGCTGGGCATAAAACCGTGCTGAAGCAGATGCACGTGAAGGGTTCTTGATGAAGAGTAATTCTTCAGATTCTTACACACACTACATGGACAGACAACAAAACCATTCCGCTTGTTCGCATCAGCCACATGGAGAAAATCCTGCAAGCCCTTAATGAACTCGCTTGAGACTCGGCTACCGTACATCCATTGCCGGTTCATCTGCATTATTATATAAGTATATAATAAACCAAATTAATACAAGAAATAAACTCACATTGCATATAAATCATATATACTCCCACATTACTCTCTAACGTTACAAAAATTATTGCAAATAATTCCTACTCAAAAATTATTATTGCAAATCACATAAGCTCACAATTACTCCCACATTACTTTCTAACATTAATTACTCCACAAATCCCTCTATTTTCTGAGCATAAAAAAAGCTATATATGTGCATGACAAATTTCTACTTCATACTCATTTTGGTCAACATACAAGTACACCACCTCTACACATGTGCAAACTAAGGAATTAATTTAAGCTCAAATGCTATATAAATCAAATAAACTCCTATAATTACTCCCAATTTATAGCCACAAATCTCACCACATCTAGAGCATTATATGAGCTAAATTAGCAATTAAAGATGAGAGAGTAAAGTTGCTAACCTTTTGAACCAATTAGATAGATGAAATAACTCAAAATCTTGGATAATTTTGATAAAAAATTCGGGATGACCTCTCCACTCAATCCAAGCTTCCGACCACCATTAGTGTACTGGCAGGCTCGGGGGAAGAGAAACTCGATTTTGTAGGCGACGGCCTTTAGTCCCGGTCCGTGTTAAAGGCCGGGATTAAAGATCGCCTTTTAGTCCCGGTCGTTAACACGGGCCGGGACTAAAGGCCGCCGCCCGTTGGGTTCCCGCCAGCCAACCCTTTAGTCCCGGTCCGTGGTAACGACCGGGACTAAAGGTCCATTACGAACCGGGACTAGACGCTGGCCGTGCTCCAGGGGCACGAACCGGGACTAATGCCCCCTTTAGTCCCGGCCCAATTAGTTTGGGGACTAAAGGTAGCGGATAGAAGCCTCTTTTTCCACTAGTGCGCTTATCATTTTGTGTTCTTCCAAATCAAGTGAAAGATGAATAATAAGGCGCGGACGGGGCAGTTGTTTGTGTGTCTTTCTTATTGTTCTCACTACCATTTTACGGTACTCCCTCCAATCAGAAATAAATTATCGATAGTTATTTTTGATTGGAGGAAGTACCTTTTACTACTCCTAAAACATTATTAGTATAATTTGATCTAACGGCTGAGAATAACTTGCTTCAGCAAAGGAATAGTTTTAGTAAAAACAGGATGCGGTATTTATGATGAATGCACTACACCTCCAGGGAGTAGGGTGGCACAAACAGTACCAGTTTTACAACTAGGAATTCAGCAGCACACCAGCATGAAACCTGTTGTGCAATTCTCATTCTATCCTGTGAATAAGATCTCATATGGTTCTTGCTCACAAGATTATATTGATGTGGTTGAAATCACAGTCGTCCTATACAGTAATGGTATAACAGAGCCTTATGTGTGTACTGTACATCATATTTTGGCAGTGCTACTTAACTAATCTAGTATTCACCTTGGCCAGCCTAACTAGTGCCAAATGAACGATGCACCAATTATTTAATTTGATTATTAAATTAATATGATTTATATAGTATTTGTCTCTTGATATTGTTTCTATTAACTGATGCAAGTTTGCCTTGTGGAAACCTTGTTTGAACACAAGGAGACCATTAAGGAACTGAACTCCCTCATTAATGAGGAGAAACGAAGATTCAATTTCCTCAAGCAAGAGATATCCGAAGAGAAGCCTACTAATTCTTCTTTATATCAATCTATTAAATCTTTAACGATGGTCCTGTTGCCACAACCGTGCCTGTGTGTTTCCCTTTCTTGTTGTTTCGTTTTCTTTGAGCTCCACTACGTCTGTGTGTCGCTGTTTTTTATCCTCGCTCTATATATGTGTCTTTCCGCTTATCATTTTCCGTTCTTCCAAATCAAGTGAAAGATGAATGATAAGGTGCGGACGGAACAGTTGTTTGTGTGTCTTTCTTCTTGTTCCTGATACCATTTTACTGTACCCCCTCCGATCGGAAATAAATTATCAACAATTATTACCGATTGGAGGGAGTTATTTCCGATTGGAGGTAGTACCTTAGTATGATTCGATTTAACGTCTGAGAGAGATTAGGCCCCTTTTTAGGCCCAAGCTTGTAATTCTATAAAAAAAAAGGACTGTGCGCCGCCTCCTTTGATTGTGGACGATGAGCGAGCGCGCTGCCTCCTCCTCTACAAGGGAAGTCGCATCTGTCGACCGCCTCTAGCCCTCCAACCCGCAATCTCGCCGCCACCACCACCACCTCTCTGCTCTCCAAGTCTGCCTGCACCCGTCGCTGCCTCCGCCTCCACACGGGAGGTCGCATTTGTTAAAGTTCCTCACACCACCGTGCACCCAGCAAATCCTTGACAGCTCCCCCTTAAGAACACCCCCTGGCGGACTGTCATCCTGGCAGAAGATTTCACGTCAGTTGTCAGTTGTCATGGCGCTGCTTCAACGATGCCATGACCCATCAATCCCTGGCTTGATTTGCCAATACACGGTTACAAGAGCAGAATGCATTACACATTAACAACGGCGAAACGAGATGTAACACACAACGCATGGTCTCCATTTGTGGAAATTTGAAGCAGCGAAGATCAAATAACATGCTTCACCCAAGGAATAGTTTTAGTAGAAACAGGATGCAGTATTTATGATGAATGCATTACACGTCTAGGGACTAGGGTGGCACAAAACAGTACCGGTTTTACAACTAGGAAGTCAGCAGCGCACCAGCATGCAACCTGTTGTGCAATTCCCAATCTATCATGTGAATAAGATCTCATATGGCTGTTCATCACAAGGTTATATTGATGTGGTTGAAATCACAGTCGCCCTATACAGTAATGGCATAACTGGCAGTGCTACTTAACTAATCTAGTATTCACCTTGGCCAGCCTAACTAGTGCCAAATGAACGATGCACTAATTATTTAATTTGATTATTAAAGTGATATGATTTATGTAGTATTTGTCTCTTTATATTTATTTATAATAATTGGTGCAGTTTGCCTTGTGGGGTCTTAATTTTCTTACACATATTAATTTGGTATCAGTTGACCTATCCATGTATATATCACATTAGTAAACTCAACAACGAAGCATACCGTATTCTTTATATAATTAATTAAACTAAAGCTTTAAGCCTGGCTAACTGCAGCTATGTCAAGGGAATCTGCCGCACCTCCTAAGCGCTTCGTGACGTTCGCTTGTGGGCATGTCAGTCGTGTGGGCCAGTATGCTTTGTGTCGTGGGGTGCACCTGGACTTTAGAGGTGTCGTGGCTTGCGTTGCGTAGGCATAACGCCCAAGGCGGCCGATTTAGACAGAATTAACCCAAACTTCAAACCATTTCAAATAATAAACCACTTTTGAAAATATTTCACGGGAATAACCCCTTTTGGCCGCGCCAGTCACGGTGGCGTGGCACAAGGCGTTGCGACGCCACTGCCGGTGGCGAGGCAGAGAGTGCGGCGCCACTCGGAGTGGCGCGGCTGATGTGCGTGCGGCGCCACTCGGAGTGGCGCGGCTGATGTGCGTGCAGCGCCACAATTGCCGTCACGGGCAGTGCACGGACACCCTTGAGCACCTTGTTGAAGCACTATGCCATATTGCTTGTCATTTGACCATACCTCCGACCATTTTCATCGTAGGCTCTTGCCCACTTTGTTCTATCTTGGATGTGCCTAGTGAGAAATGCTTGACCCTTAGCATCGAGCTTTCTGTTTGAGGTCAATTTGATGTACAAGTTTGCGAAACGCCGGTCAGTGAAAGCGAGACAACAATCTTGAAGATCATCGGTCAACTCCTTGCTACCACATGCCCTATAAAAGTTTGAACAGAAATGCCTCATGCACCATCTATGGTGCAAAGGAGCATGCCCTGGAATTTCAATATTTACCGCTGCGAGAATTCCTTGATGTCGATCTGAGATGACACAAATTTCCCTTTGTGGCGGTAATACCTTGGTCCTCAAAAGGTGAAAAAACCACTGCCAGTTATTGTTGTTCTCCGCCTCAACGAAAGCAAATGCCAAAGGAACCAAACGGTTGTTGGCATCATTTGCTATTGCAACCAAGAGAGTCCCCCTATATTGCCCAGTCAGAAATGTGCCATCAACGGAGATTACCGGTCTACAATGCTCAAAAGCTTTCATGCATTGCTGGAAAGCCCAAAATGCACGGCCAAATACTCGGACAGTTCTTCCATTGTAAATCCTTGTTTTCTCACTACTGCAGAAAGGCTTACCAGTGACAGGCCTTTTTGGCTTACCAGTGACGGGCAAACCGCCCGTCACTAGTATACTGTCACTGGTAACAGGTTACTAGTGACAGGCAGATTTGACCGTCACTGGTAACTATTACCAGCGACAGACATAACCCTCTCACCCGTCACTAGTATATTTATTACCAATGACAGCCTTATTTTACTGCCCGTCACTGCTATGTTTTTACAAATTAAAAAATATATAATTACACATCCAGAATCTAGTCATACATACAATGCATCAATAAATGCATACATTCCACATAATCTCAAATATTATTAACTCTTCAACTTCAATATCTAGTGTACATTTATTTTTCATATAACCTTCATAACAACTTTACTAATACGAGCCAAGTTGACAATACCAAACCGATGACCAATGAAAGGCAAATCAAATTAACTAGCTGCAGCGCTGGAAAAAAATTGCATAAGCACGAGCATGCATGTGAATCAAAAGCTTAACATAGGCCTCTAGAATGTTGTTCTTCATGAAATTAATATCTTCTCGATTTCCGATTCCAGCAACCACATCCTCACCCTGCGTAAGAAAAATTATTTAGTTATGCATAATCCATAGATGCTACTATCATGCTTGCTGTAATTTTTTATAAAGTGGGCAACATGTAATTCTTTAATGTTATTTGACCTTTAATGTTATTTGACCAAAGTGGGCAGTGTTCTACTCATAAGTGCGCATACAACATTGCACGCCAACTATAGCTCAGAAGTAAGCAGAACCAACTCATACCTGAGCATTTACAAGGAACTCCACATGAAGAATTTTTTCTCCAATGCTGTAGTTTTTAGTGAAGACAACACTAGTGCTAGAGGTCCTTAGCTCAACTTTCAGAAACAAGTGAGGTCCTTAGTTTTCATTATCTGCAGAACTGCAGAGCAGTGAACTACAGGGATAGCAAGAGTTGAGAAGCCTACCTATTTTAAAATATAAATGTGTTGACGCCATTACAGAACTGATTCTTTATTTGAAGGACACAGTTCCCAGTGTGGCTGCTAAGGCCAATAATGTCACAAGTCTGCCATGACCTATACAATATCCATAACAGCTAAGTCAAGTGAGACTGAAAGTATCATCAGAACAGGTCATATAATAGTTAACTCCAAGTTGTTCTAAAGCATAAGCATTAACAGATTTATCTTACCATCTCTGTGTACGTCACTCCCTGATCTATCATCATCCTCAGCAGCATCTCACCGTAGAAAATAAACAAGAATCCTATTGGACAAAGGTTACAAAAGCAAAGCCACATGACCGGGCAGAAAACTTGTCAAGAACAACCTATAAGAAAGTGAACTTAGGAAATCAAAACAATATCTCTAAATAACCAGCCACCTTTAGTAATTCTAGACCAAAGATCAGCAAACATGCCTGATGTATCTCATTCTCTACTTATTTTGAAAATGCACGCCATGTGACTTCTGTTTCATTAGGTTGTAAAATGAGCAGGTTAAATGTAAACAAGATATGCAGCCTATGCATCAAATCGTATGTGTTGGGCATTTCAGGACATGTGCACAAGAGCAGTAATAAATCAGGCCATCGGAGCATATAAAGCCTACAGGCAGATCACACCATATTCACCTTGTATAAAAATCTCAGGAAGAATGGTGCAGCAAAACAATCACTGGATGACCAGGGTTCCTACATTGTAAACCATACTTATAACTCGTTGACAGAGTGGAGACAGCAGCTAGTAATTGTGGTAGTCAATGGTCAAAATGTAGGACTGCAGCTCAAAATCTTACAGATCATGGACATTGTCTAGTGATAACCCTTGTCATTCAGCGATCTGTTCAGCTGTAGTTTTTGCTAGAACTGAAGGTCATGGTCTTAATAGGGTAATAGTAGTAGAGCAGCAAGAAGAGGGTGAAGTGAACCTGCACAAAAAATTTCATCTTAAGTAATTTTTTTTAGTTTGTTATAAATTATTCCTCACATCTATTCCCAGTAGTTTTTGCTAGAAAATACTCTCCCCGTAATTTTAAAGTTGCTATCATATTATTTAAGTTCCATAGACAACAATGCATAGGGAAGGAGCAAGCAATTTCGCTCAGGTATGAAGCAAGCAATAGTCTATCCACATATATGAGAACATGCTATAGCTGTCTACCATCAGAAAACTTCGCTAATAAACGTTCAGTATTGGAGGTAGATTAAGAATAACTTTCACTACAAGACTTTATAAAATAAACATCAAATAGTAGTGCATCCCACAAGCTAAATGGAATAGAAAATCCCACATATACGTAACTTGAATAGGCAATCAAATAACAATATGAAACGTTTTCATTTTAGAAATCTGCACACCATTGACCATTCAGATTATAGGTCTAACCAATCTATGAAGGAAGGCGGAAGCTGCGATCCACCTGCTGCAATGCACATGTGGCACCTGAACCTGCAGTATGAGTGTGAGTGTTCACAAAATCAAATGCTTCGTACCATTGGGACAAATTGCAGAAATCTCTCCGAAAAATGCATTTTGGTAGATCCAACAAATTATTCATACTGAGGGCGCACTGACAATCACACAAATTGCTGAGTCACTTTGGATCATATCTAATTTAGTTTAATCGCCACTCCAGATCAGATCATCACATCGAACCCATTAAAAAGAGGGGTGGTTCATGGCAGGGAGGGGGAGAGAGGCGCATACCTGAGGACGACCTGCCATGCTGGTGGGGTTCTCCGCTTGGATGATGGGGAAATTGTTGGAGAAAGCACCGCTGGCCGCCACCATAATTTTTTTCTTCGGCCGAGATTTGGAACTGGGGTCTTGAAGACTTCGTCGCCATCAAAGCCGAGTTTTGGATCTCCATTGATGGCCGCCGGTGAGAGGAAGATCTTAGAGAGCACAGTCGTCTGTGGCGGCAGCGATGCGCCGGGGACGAGGCATGCGGAGTTCCCAAGAACAGGAAACAATAGGGAGGGGTTGTCGGCGAGGAAGATGAGCCTGCGTGTGTGGGCGGCGATGCTCCTATCGTGAGGGCAGCGACGCTCTTGCGGTGGAGGCCGGCGGGGGCATGGGCGCTCGTGTCGCTGAGGGGAAAGAGATCCACGATGGAGAGGGGGCACCGACACGTTCGGGATTGGGCGGTTGGCTTCATCATTTCCTGGGGTAAATCCTAAAACTTGGCGACGCGAAGGAAACGAGCAAAATGCTCCATGCCGGGTCAAGCGACGTATTGGTTAAATTTTTCAACACAAGTACGTGCTCGTAGCCTCGTACCTCTAAAACACATACTGTACAAAACCCATTTTAATATCCATGCTAGGGACGAGCGACGTATTGGTTGACGATTGACACACTAAGACCGGACAAAACCCGTTTCAATATCCATGCTAGGGACGAGCGACGTATTGGTTCACGATTGACACACTAAGACCGGTTTTAGAGGTGCGTTAGTGAAACAATATCTATGACAGGCATCGATAAGAGTCTGTCACTAGTAAATTTGATCACCGGATATGGCGTCCATAAAAAATATTAGTGACAGGCATTTGTGCTGCCTGTCACTTGTGTTTTATATCAGCGACGGTCACTTACCCGCCCGTCACTGGTATCATTACCAGTGACGGGCTTGTTTTTGCCTGTCACTAATGATCTTGCGGCTATAAGCCTTTCTGCAGTAGTGTTTGTCCATAAGGCTCTACCACATGAACCATGCCCGGGTTTGCATCGGCCATTGCTAACAACAACCGAGGAATTCGGTTGTATGCTTCTTCCCAATCACCATACAACATCCTGAATGCAGCTTGCTTCGCTTTCCATGCCTTGCCGTATTTCACATCGTAGTGAAAGAGAGCTTTCACAAGCTCCATGACTGTTTTGATGCTCATTGTTGGAAGTGACGAGATTTGGTTGGAAAGTCTATATGCGATGAACTCGGAGGTGAGTTGTCGGTGATCGTGCTTTACTGCTTTGCCATCCACCCTCTTTCCGCGACACATGTGAGTTGGCACACAACTTGTTATGCGCCAATCGGGTCCTCCCTTCCATGGTCTTGCACGCACAATCCAAGGACATCGATCCTCCTCGCACTTAACAGTGTAACGCTTCTTCACATCTGAGTGAAGCACCGTATAGGGACGATGATACTTAACCGAGAAGTCCTTGATCCATTGTTTAAATTCCAGCAAGGTTTTGAACATCAAGCCTTTTGATATACCATAACTCTCATGACTGCCATCCCGGTAAGAAGTAGGCCTTGGTCCAAGCACTATACCCTCGCCGCCGTCAACCGTGGCTTCATCCGCGAGACTAAGATCACGGAACAATGGTATCCGATGATCTCGTCCCAATACCTTCTCGTGGACTTCGGCCTCCTTGGCCGTGAACCCTTCCTCATCAACTTCTTCTTCGGGACCATCGTCATCCGAGTCCGATGCATAGCATCGCGAGTACGGGATGTCATGGTCCATGTTTTCTTGCGTATAGTACATATCCAAATCTCCAACATTGTGGTCATGAAGCTCAATATCATTGTCATCATCCCCCCACTCATCATCCTCCTCTTCCAATGATAGTGCCTCCTTTGAAATTGGTCTTCCATCCGTCATTTCTTCTTGGTGGTTCGGTGGAGAATTCCTAGCATCAACCCAGGAGGCACTCCGGTTCAAGTCCACATGCAAAGTACCACCAACCTTTTTGGTGGCAAATAACTCAAGAGCCTTGTCAAGAGATTCGGCCACCACCTCCTTGTATGCACCCCAACGTTGCTCGGAGTTGATACGCATTATCTTCCAACGGAAGTGCATGCCAAATCCGGCGTTATGCCTACCTTCCAACTCAACAACATCACTAGGGTCCATCCATTTCAACTCTATCCTAACTTGTTCCAAGACCTCGGCGTACGTAGGTGTACGCTCGAACACCAAGTCAAGCTCATCCGGGTCGGGCTCTATATTGCCTTTCAAATATGCTTCCTTGTCAACATGATGAACATGAACAATTCTCGCCATACCTATTTTTGGTATAACAACAATAAGGTAAAAAAATTAATAAGTTCCTATGCAAATATTTACTAACACATCATACTTCATAACAAGATAACCCTAACCCTAACCCTAACATAACAAGAAAACCCTAACCCTACCATAACAACAAACCCTTACCTCACAAAACCTTATCCTAACCTACCAATCTACACTAAAATACTTCATACACTACACATCATACAATTTAACCAAATTAACAAGAATCAACATTGCAAGCCAACACATCATACAAGCCAACATTGACTAAATTAACAAGAATCAACATTGCAATTTGGGTGAATCAATATTTCTAGGGTTTCCAAGATTTGGGGATTCAAAACCAAATATGCAAATTCCAATTGGTCAAATGAATGGGAAATGATGGAGAGTACCTTAGGAGACTTGGGGAAGGAGAAATCCACGAAGAAAAGCTTCAATTTGGGTGGTTTAGGGTGGGAGGATTGAGAGGGGGAGAGAGAGCAGCCGCCTTTGCTGTGAAGAGATGAGGGAGGAAGTGAGGGAGGAGCCCAGCTCGGGGCTAGGGCGGGAATCCTAACCCTAAAGTGCACCGCCACTATCAGTGGCGTGGCAAGCACTTGTGCCACGCCACTAACAGTGGCGCCGCAAGCTCTTCTGCCACGCCACTACCAGTGGCGCCGCACTCGCAGGGCGGGACCCGCTGCGCTGACGTGGCTGCACCTGTCTCGCCACTACCAGTGGCGTGACACCACCTTCTGCCACGCCACCCTCACTGGCGCGGCCAAAAGGGGTTATTTGTGTGAAATATTTTCAAAGATGGTTTATTCTTTGAAATAGTTTGCAGTTTGGGTTAATTCTGTCTAAATCGCCCCCAAGGCGGTGCCCTTCTCCCTTATAAAACAAAAATGCTGGTGCCCTCCGCGTCGTATTCAACCAGTGCAGCAGTGCCTAGCACCGCGCGTATGTGTTTTCTATCCGTGCTACCTACTATTACCTCTGTCTTAAAATATAAGCCTTTTAAAAGCAAAAACTCGCTTTGGAGGCCGAGCTACAGGTAGCTCGGTATCTCCGTTGTCCATGTGCGCGGTGATCGGTGAATCAGTGTACTTTAAGTGCGGTATTCAATATGTATGTAACTTTTTTGCCTTTTGGGAAAGTCCGGCAGTGGCACATGTCAGATCACTGAACATTCACGTGGGCACACAGTGGGGCAGCCTTTATAAACACATGAATGCATGGCAGAACTATCCACTTAAAATTCTAAAATTTAAATGACATCTGAAATATGTAATGCACATTATAATAAAACGGTGCTAATATTAGTGTTAGTTTTTATGATTTACCTCGAAAGATTCCACTCTTAGCAAAAACTCTTCATTACAACATAAACATAGTGCTAAGTTTACACATCTAAATAAAAGCAAGCTAAATTTATAGGAATTCAAATCTACCATTTATACTTTACATGCTTAAGAAAAGTAAAACTGGCTATACAATATTTTTTGACACCATGATTAAGTAAAATGTAGTACATCAATCAAACTTAGCACTCGAGATCTACAACCTTTGGTCTGAATGCACATTATTGTTACACATAAATTGTACTGAGGATTTTTAGATTACTACAAATTAATCTTGACTATATTTAATTTCAAGGTCTGAGAAGCAAATCATGTCAGGTTGACAAAAAAGAATAAAAAACACATTAGCAGAAAATGCACTGCTTTACATAATGATTTCATGATTAAGCACAAGATGCCGAGATGTGCCTGAAATTTAGAAAAGAAATCTATATCCAGCAAAGATAAATGTTAAATGCTTATTGATCATATTCAGCAGAACGCATTTGCCCACCTGATATAGAAGAAAAAATATATATACCAACTATTTCCAATAAAATCCGTACAAAACAAAAATTCAAAGATTCGATAGGGTGTGAAAATCCTTTCGCATAGGTGCACACGGAAAGTGCTTCATAGCAAGAAAAGAACCACATGTTACATGTACAATGGAATGAAAAAATTAGAACCAAGAAAATCAAACAAATTAACAAGATTGGACAGATCTACGCCGGCAATCGGGACGGAGATGGTCATATTGCTGAAAGGCGGAATCAGTACAGCGCCGGTGATATAAAGAACCTGGAGCCTCGATTTGCCCGTCCATGAGCGGTGGTGTGGCGACGAGGACCTTGGAGTGGAGAGGAACTCGCAGAATCGTGCTTGGGACGTCGGTAATGGTCCTCCTATCACCGGATCTGACACATGCCACCAAAAGCCAATGTCCCCAGCCGGCGTGAGCTCCCGGCACCGTTGTTCGCAGCAGAGCTCTGCGGCCGAGATAGGTGCAGCGAGGCGACATGATTTTGGGTCGGGCACTCTCGGAGGGCGGCAGCCGGCAGCACGCCGCTGTTTGTGTGCTTCTCGCGGAGGACAGGGAGAAAAGAGACGATGTACTCAATATGGCGTCAAGTCAACAGGCACATGTTCCATCTCCTCTGGCCTGTGAAGGTCTCAACGCGTAATGGGCTGGCACTGTATAGATACTGTTATTAAATTTACTTGTATACGGACGGGTATAGACACAGAATTAGTTTTAGCCCACATCCCAATGACCATATCGATGCCCAGGATACCGAGCTACCTATAGCTCGGTCTCCATACGTCCGCTTCCTTTTAAGAGATCTAGCATAGCTCTCTAAGAAGGCTTTTTTTAAAGTTTGAATTTTCTTCTTATTCCTTTGAGTATCCTCATTTTATTTGCGTTCAAATCGGGTGCGTCGGTTTGTATTCCAGCGCTGAAAGATGGATTAATATAGGGAGCCTTGTGTGTTCCTCGTATAAAATATTTAAAATAGAGGGCTATTGCATTTAGCCGTGGAGATAGGCTATGGCACGGCTGTGACCATATAACGGTTTCGCTAAAAAAATCAAAATTTAGAAAACTAATATCATATATTTTTTGATAATTCATAGATGCATAACATATAAACAGTCATATAAGAGATATGCATGAGTTGTAGGTATAGTTCTTTTCACATGTTATAAGGAGAGAGGAGGGAAGTTAGAATTTTGAGCTAGAAAGACGGGCGATTTTCTCTGTCAAACTGGACCTTGTGGGAAAAAATTTGGTCCAAAATTTTTAAACCCATGAGCTGGAAGATAGCCGCTAAGAGGCTAAATTGGGGTTAAATCAGCTTAGCTAAGCTATTAGCAGCTAATCTTATTTTAGCCTATAAAGTCTTTACTCTTAGCCGTATATCTCTCAAAAGGCTATAGCTGGTTTATTGCCAGCTTTTTAAAACTTTGCTCGTATCATAGGAGTGTCAAAACTGTTTTCTTATCGATATTCAGGCAAATAGCGAAAATGATTTCCAAGCCGGCCCTGTACACGTCCGCGGTGAGCGAGTGAGCTTCCTTTACTCCGGGACATCGGAATGAATGAGAAAACAGAAATCAGTTAATTAGTGCACTCGGCGGCAGTTGGGTGCTCCTTCTCCTTGACGCCGATCCGATCACCTTGATAATATCTACTCCCTTCGTTTTAAAATATAAGATGTTTTAGCTTTATGAAATAAATATATCTAGACATCTTTTAGTGCGTAGGTTCACTTAAACTTACGTACTAAAAGATGTCTAGATACACTTGCTTCACAAAGCTAAAACATCTTATATTTAAAAATGGAGGGAGTATATATTATAATGAATGAGAAAACAGAAATCACTTAATTAGTGCACTCGGCGGCAGTTGGGTGCTCACTGATGGAGAGCCAGTGGGCAGCATGCTCCTCGTCATCGTGTGCTTTTCTCGGTTCAGCTCCACGCCTCGGAATCTGGCCGAGCTCGAGCACGTCAACTGTTGCCCACGCGTCATCAGAGAGCAAGCGCACCTGCTGTGCTCCCAGCATGGACGGACGCCACACGAACACGGACACGGCCGAGATCTACACGACGACCTTCTTGCACGCAACCACAGAGGCAGAGGGGTAACGCCTGGAGTGGATTTTCTAAGCGACGCCTCAGCTGTATCTTTTATCTGAACTGTTAATATATGTATTAAAATCCGTGCTAGTCTTTTTTTTTGCCCTCTAAAATAACTTCTCTTTTTTATATCTCTCACTCTATATAACATTTGAATCTGAAACTTTGCAGTTCACTCAAATATTTGAGATAGAATGTGAGAAAAATAGTTTGGGATTTTTATTATACTATATATATACTTTTTAATTTTTTTTGTTGAATTTTAAATATTTGAAAAAGTTAAATTTCACAAAAAAATCCGAAATATTTTTCCCACATTCTAGTTGTAATATTACAGCGATTTGCAAAGTTTGAAATCTATATATTACATAGTTTAAGAGATATAAAAAAATTTAAAAAAATATAGAGGAGTAAATGAGACCCTGCTTAGACAAAACTAAACTTTTCCGTAGCGCTTTGGGGTAGCCGGGCAGGAGCTTGGAGCTGCAGACGAACGGATGAGATGAAGGCACCCTATTTGACGCCTTTAGTGTCGGTTACCAGCCAACACGTAGGTGCTGTATCGCTAATCCCGTGAATTGGGCCGGCCCATGTTCATTTTTTCTGCATCGCTAGTTACCAGTTTAGGCATACCAGCAAACGTGAGTTACGTGCTGCAACTTTTTTAGGTTTAGTCCGTACGTGCTGCGTTTTAATTTCAACAAATTTAAGTTCTAAACAAATTTGAATTTGACAAAATTTCAAATTTGCACAAATTCGAATTTAAACAAATTTTAAATTGAACAGATTCTAAATTGAAGAAATTTGAATTTGAATATATTTTCGAATTTTCATAGGTTTCAAATTGAACAGATTTAAATTTGAACAATTATAAATTAGAACATTTTTATTTCTGAACAATTTTAAGTCAGAACATTTTCAAATCTGAACAATTTAAATTTGAACAATTTTACATCGGAACAATTTTAAATCGGAACAATTTTAAATCAAAACAATTTTAAATACGAACAATTTTAAATTTGAACCACTTTCGAATTTTAAAAAAAAGTCAAACAGGGAAAGCTTAGTACTGCATGCGAAAAAAAGGCAGAGCGATTCGGAAAGATCTGACTACATCGATCAAACTGTTTAATGGGCTAGCCCACCCGAAATCCGCCTTCAGGCGTTGCTCGGTAACAGGCGCTAAGGGCATGTACAATGGAAGACGCTTACTTGGGCGTTTAAGTGAAAAAAATTAATTCCTTAAATTTATTTATCGGTTGAAGCGCTCCCGTCTACAACGCTAAACACTTAATCAGCCGCTAAACTAGTCGCTAGCGTCTCCTGGAAGCGCTCACCTGTCCAACGGGAATTTACTAGCGCCTGGCATTGACAGACACCCACCCGTTCAGACTTCACTCCTTTCGCTCAGCTCCGCCCCATCCATCCCCGCAATCTATCTTCTGCCGCCCGGATCTCCTCGAGCTCTTTACCCACGGCGACGGATCATGGTCGCTGCATCACAGCGGGATCTGTGACGGCGAGGCACCGCGCCATCGCGTCCGCCTCCCGCGGATACCCAGCCGCCCGTCCTCCAGGTGCCAGCACAGGCACGTAGCTAGGCTCCCAATGAAACCAATCGCACAAAGCTAGCTAGAATCACACGCACCCTGAGGTTGGTAATCGATTTGCTAGCAGCAGGCTTGAATTTTTCCTTTCTTTTTTCTTGACTCGACTTGGAACTGTTGGAAGATAAGGAAATTGCTCTAGATGGTTAGAACTATCTTTATTATGGAAAGCTTCCAACGATTCAGCTCAATCTCAGCCGGATTCCAATAGAAAGGCTGGTGAATATCTTCAATTTTGTCCTAGCGCCCGCCGCTCGGTGATCCGGGTCGTGTGGAAAAAAAGAGTCCAAGCGCCCGACGCAAGAAGTGGCGTCGATGCTGGCCGAAATCCCAGGTTCGGATGGGATTCTGGCATAACGGCATGGATTTTGATCCTGGCGCCTGGCTTAAGCGCCTGCATTGTACATGCCCTAAGAGCGCTGAATAGGAGCGCCCCAAGATGAAGTTTTAGTACTATTCCATGTGCAAATTGGGCCGGGACCAAAACGAAACAAAGCATGTTCGGAGGCCCATTCTCCAGGCATGCAAAGTTAAAAAGAACTGTCCCGGCCTCCAATCGAGCCCATCGGGACTCAAGTTTCATATTATCTGTCAAATCTGCGGGTCGCGTGGTGTTATTCTTTTGCTTCTCTCTTCAATGCAGATGCTGTGGAGAAGCTAGCATTTAGCTAGATCCAAAGGCCGAAGCAATTGATCAAACTCCACTTGTCAAGAAATTGTGGAGCACCACATTAGTGAAAAAAAAGGCTTTAGTCCCGGTTGATAAGGGGCTTTAGTCCCGGTTGTCCAACCAAAACTAGCAAAGCGAGACTAAAGCCCTCCCCCCTCTTTAGTTCCCGTTGCTCATGAACCAACAAAAAACTAATCAACCTCACCAGTATGGCCGAAAGTTCATGGATACGTGAAATGTTAACACATTTGGAATGGTAATTTTTTTTATTTCATTGACATCAATAATTTCTGAAAGAAAGTAAATTTTACAAGCTCTGTAAAAACAATAATTTTGATATAGACACTCCAGTGTGAAGTTGGATTTTTGAAGTAATGTCAACTTAACTATTCCTTATCAAGAAAACATATTGTTAAGTATAATTAAATGGTGGTTGGTGTTCGCGGTAAGTCGCCACTCAGCACTCATCATGCGAAGCTTCCTGAGTGTCCAATTTACCTCAATGCATACCCATCGTCTCGTTGCACCCTTTCTTCCGGTAATTACCATGTACCAAGATCAGTTGGGAATGGAAACTAGGAGTAGTTAGGATCAACGACGCCATTGGAGAACATGTCTGCGGACACTCTCAATGCCTCCTCCGGACTCTCACGTGTGAGGTGCATCTACTCATGGTGCGCACATTCTTGATATCAGGGACGAAGCTAGGAAAAAAATTCAATGGGGTCATGCCTATATTTCCTCTAATTGATTGGGGTCATCTTCTCTAATAATCACTAGCTAGTGCAAATTAGTAAAGGCTTTTAGTTTTTTCACTGGGGTCAGCTGACCCCAGCCCTTACAAGGCAGCTCCGTCCCTGCTTGTTATTACTCCAGAGTCTAGACTTGTATTTCAAGCAGTTAGGCTTTTTTTCCGGAAAACAGGCTCCTGCTCGTCTCCCAGCGGGTGACGCAGGGGTGAACCCTAATCCCCGGCACCTAGACCCCTCCTCCTCCCCTTTTCACACAGCCACCGGCAGGAGCCGTCGAGCAAAGCCTGTGTGTTGCCGCCATCGGTGCGAATTGTTGGTGGTCATCATCAAGCTGCGCTGCGACGGCTCATGGCGGGATGCAACGGCGCTTCAGGCGGTGCTGTGGCGGAACTTGGCGGTGGGGATCTTAGGCGACGCGGGATTTGGCAGCGGCTTGCCGATTGGCCTGATCTGGGCCTGCCTCGGGCTACAGGGCATGTGGCCTGGATCGGGCACCGTCAAAGTGGCTAGTCTGTATGTCTGCATCGGTGCTTTCCAGGCGTCAAGCTTCGGACGCCCACGGTGGCTGTTGTTTTGGGGCGATAGCTGTTAAGGGCGAGCTCGGGCCGGGCGACAATGGCGACACACACGACCATGTTACTAGAAGAGGTGGCAGTACGTGGGTGGCAGCGGCAATAGGTGGGCGGGCGTGGCGGCCCTATTGCAGCAGCGTGGCGACGGGTACTTTACAGGCCTGATCTAGGGCCATTCGGGCCCAAACAGGGCTGGTGTGCTCATGCTGCTATGTCCGGTCGGCAACTGCCTCCGGTGGTGGAGGACGAACCCCTCCAATTGGCCTGCTACACTGATGCGTGGTAAATGACCAGCCCGTTGGGAACCCCAAGAGGAAGGTGTGATGAGTATAGCAGCTAGTTTTTCCTCAGTTAAGAAACCAAGGTTATGTCGATCAGGAGAAGAGCGG
This sequence comes from Dactylis glomerata, assembly GCA_007115705.1. NCBI lineage: Eukaryota > Viridiplantae > Streptophyta > Magnoliopsida > Poales > Poaceae > Dactylis > Dactylis glomerata. The sequence goes on along the minus strand of QXEO01001056.1, from coordinate 981,814 downwards.
ACAATACGACTGAAGGTGATGCAGACTCGCTTAATAACACTCCAACAAGGGCGCCGTTTACGACACTTGTTGACTCGTCTTCGGCCAATAACAATGTGGAACCTGCACACAACACAACCAAATACTTTGTTCCCAACTTGCGATGAGGTTGTCAATCTCACCGGTTTGGTTGAAACAAAGGTTATGAGCGTATCGAGTGGAAAACAGTAGAAGTATGCGAGTAAATTAAACAGTGCGAGTAAAGTAAACAGGTGATAGCAATATGATGGAAATAGGACCGGGGTCTACAGTTCACTAGTGGTGTCTCTCCATAAGATAAATAACACATACTGGGTAAATAAATTACAGTTGGGCAATTGATAGAATAAAGATAAACGTGATATGTCAAGAAGATCACTATGCGATTTACTCTGGGCATTACAACAAAATACATAGACCGCCATCCAACTGCATCTATGACTAATAATCCACTTGTGGCGAATCAATCCGAGAACTCCACAAGTATTAAGTTACGAACAACAGATAATTGCATTAAGCAAAGTGTGTAATGTAAACAAAGCATATGCCCTTGAGCATATGAATGTTGTTTTCTCCCTAGTAGTAACAGCACATCTACAACCTTAGAGGTTTCTGTCACTCCCCCAGTTTAAATAGAGACATGAACCCACTATCGAGCATAAATACCCCCTCTTGGAGTCACTAGCAACTACTCGGCAAAGATAGCTACTAACAACGGAGAGCAAACAAGATCATAAACAACATAGAGATAACATAAGATAAATTTCAGTATAGCAACTCAATCATAACACCAATATTCATCGAATCCCAACAAACCAAACATGTAGAATTACATAACGGTGATCTCAATCATGTAGGGCAGCTCATGAGATCTAAATATGAAGCACATGGTGGAGAAGACAACCATCTAGCTACTGCTATGGACCCATAGTCCAAGGTAGACTACTCACTCATCGCTCCGGAGGCAAGCATGGCGATGAAGAAGACCTCCGGTGGCGATTCCCTTCTCCGGCAGGGTGCCGGGAAGAGCATCTGGACCCTCCCGATCTTCGGGTCGACGGCGGCGGTGGATCACGATGTGTTCTGGAAAATTGATCGGGTACTTAGGTTTTTTTCCGTCGGGGGGTCTTTATAGGCGAAGGGGTATCGTCAGGAGTGGACCGAGGTGGTCTCACACATAGGGGGCGCGGCCCAGGGCCTGGCCGCGCCGCCCTGGTGTGAGGGCCCCTCGTGGCCCCCCTCCAACTTCTCTTCGGATCTCTGGAAGTTTCTGGGGAAACTAAGACTTCAGGAACTTGTTTCGTCCAATTCCGAGAATATTTCCTGTGTATCACTTCTGAAACACAAAAACAGTAGAAAACAGGGAACTGGCACTGTGGCGACTTGTTAATAGGTTAGTTCCGGAAAATGCATAAAAGTGCCATAAAGTGTAACGAAACAGTAGGCAAATGGTGTAAAAACAAGCATGGAGCATCAAAAATTATAGATACGTTGGAGACGTATCAAGCATCCCCAAGCTTAACTCCTGCTCGTCCTCGAGTAGGTAAGTGATAACAAAAGAATAATTTTTGAGGTGACATGCACCTACACAATCTTGATCATATATGTAAGCATTTGTGTGCTGGGATCATAAGAACTTAAAATATGAGCATGAAGGTATAATCATGACAATAAGAACTTAGCAACCATGTTGTAAACATGAAAATGAACACAAACAAAAGATCATGAAAATGAAACAATGAAAGTCAAACGTGTGTTCAAATCATAAGGAAAAACATACAAATGGTTTTCAGCTTGTCCTTCATGGAGAGCAAAACATAAATGCATAGAACACCTTCAAGTTTAAGAGGGCGACTAGATACAAATAATTTGAGAACAAGTGAAACCAACAATATGAATCAATCAATGAAAACTTTGGGACAATGCACATTATACTAAGAATGACAACTTTGCTCTTTTATGGTGCATAAAGAAAGAAGGTGGTGACTCAACAAAAAAGTAAAAGAAAGGCCCTTCGCAGAGGGAAGCAGTGATTGCAAGTTTTATAGACCTTCAAAAATTATGTTACTTACAGGCTTTGAGCTCTCATTGCCCCCATTATAAGCATCTTGAATGGTTAAAGTTAATGCGAGAACAATTATGATGCATATGCTTGACAAATCATAAGTCGAAAACCTCGTGCCCCGTGAATACGAGTACCCAAACCTCATGCTACTTTACTTAGAGTCCCAAGCAAGGCTCTTGTCATTGTAAGTATATATGTATCATCGAAAACCGCCAACGGGGTACCTCCGTGCCCGATGACATGGAACAAGGCCACATCAAAATGACAGGACAAGCAGACAATGAACACCTCGACATCTCTTTTATTTGCTATTTGTTTAGCTTTTTATTGTGGGATGCATCGTCGAATGTTCACCATGGGTATGCTGCAAATTTCCACCATGAATTATGCATGGCTTAGATTGGCGGCCCAGGCGTTTCCCTAACACATATACAAACTCCATGATCCCCACAAGATTCCCAATTCATTTTACACCGCGGGCATCCATAAACAAAAGATCACGATATCAACTCAAATAAGAAGTGCAATGTTGAAAGCTTGCCCCATGACAGCATGTATGGGCTAGAATCCAACTTACAACTTGCAAGCATAACAACTCAACATAGGAGACCACATTGTCAAATTTTTAAGAACAAGGAAAAGTAAAGTGTGCCTTTCGGTTTGTGAGAGCTTTACTGACTAATTTTCGCATAACACTGGTAAGAGTTTAATTTGAAGAGAAGATAAAAGCAAGTCAAATTTACTTGGAATAGCAAATTGCTAGTAGGTATGTATGGTGGACACAATGGAAACTTGGTTTTTAGGAGTTGGATGCACGAGTAGAGCTCATACTCAGTACAAGGCGAGGGCTAGCAAAAGACTGGGAGCGACCAACTAAGAGAGCAATAATGGCTATAATCATGCAAAGCGACAAAGAGACATTAAAAGAAGCATAGGATGGCATCAAAAGTCAAAAACTAAATGATCATAGAGGCTATTGGCGATTTTGTAAGAGTCTAACATGTGTGAGCATGCGCCAAGTCAACCCAAATAAAGCATCAAGGAGAAAACCAAAATAATGCTTCCAAACAATAAAAACAACGCATGATTTTTTCAAAGGCTCATTAAGCAATCTCAATTATTTGAGACAAGTTATGCTACAGAAAAACCACTAAGCATACTATCAAAAAGACATCAAGCATGACATGAAAAAGCCTAAGCCGTAGTCTACACAAGCTCCTTCTTGTACCACTTTTTTGCATAAAGTTTTTTCTCTTTTCCAACACCATTTGAAATTTTTTAAGACACCTCGTTTGATGAAAACCAATAAAGATCAGAGGCAAAAATACACCTTGATGAAAAGATATGACAAGGCCTGAACACAAATCAAGGCGAAAACGAAAACCAAAAGCAGTAGCGGAAAAAGAAGAACACGAGTTGAACGATAAGAGTGAAAAACTGAGCGTTCTTGGCAAATAAAAACGAGTACATCTCCTCCAAAGAAAATTTGTTGGGGTCCAACCATTTATTACAGCAAACAAAACTAAACTAACTGAGAAAACTAAAACAACTGATGCTCCAAGAAAAACACATAGTGCATGAAGCAATAATATATAGTGTCTTGAAAGGTGACCTGATTTTTGCCGATGAAGAAGGGGTGCCTCGGGGGCACCCCCAAGCTTTGACGCTTGTACTTCTTGGATATTTCTTGGGGTGATGCATGGGCATCCCCAAGCTTGAGCTTTTGTCCATTCTTCAACTCATCTCATTATTCTCCAATCCCTACACTTGAAAACTTCCTTCATACAAAACTAAACACAAATCTATTAGCAACATTAGTGTAAGCATAACATATATAATCAACCTCTTTTTGCTTCAGGTTTCAACCCAAAACCACCACATATAAAGTATATACTACTGTAGCAACTTCTCCAAAAGTTCCGTGATCAAAAGAACTCAAAAAGAAAACGATAAAGCGGCAAAAACAAATAGTGGCAGAAATCTGTCAAAACAGAACAGCTGACAAAGGTCGAATTTTTGAGGGGTTTTCTGTTGCTCAAATCAAAAAGTGTTCAACTAACGAAAGTTTGGATATAACCTGGGGCATATGCACAAGAAATTTCAGATCCAAAAGATATACAGAGAATTTATACGAATTTTTACGGTGCAGCACCAAAAACAGTTTCAGGACAGCAACATCCCCAAATCTTTACCTCACTCGAATTAGAGGCTTCTCTTGGCACAACAATAAAATAAAAGGATAAGGAGCGGTCATTACAGTAGTAATGACTTCCAAGACTCCAATAAAAGAAAAAGTACTGGAAATAAAACATTGGGTTATCTCCCAAGAGTGCTTTTCTTTAACGCCTTTGAGCTAGGCACAGAAAATTGCGAATCAAGTAACATCAAGAGATGAAGCATCAATTACCTCAGTAGGCTCTTTGGAAGTTCCCGAAAATGATTCAACCTGCAAGTCACTCTTAGTGGAACTAAAAGTCTTACCAATTTTAAGAACATGTTGAGGTTTAAGCGCAGAAACCTTGGGAACATACATAAATTTTTGCTCTTTTCCAACAAACACTTTCTCTTTCTTAAATTTAAGAGAAGAGAAGATTAAACTAAGAGTTTCCATAGACTCCTCTAGTTTACCAATCCTTAAATTTTGATTATCAAGAGTAGTGCTAGCCTCTAAAATGGTGATTCTCTTACCAATATTTTCCATTAATTCACTAACTCGGCTAGCATTTTCTAGGATACTTGGCAAACTTTTCTCTAAAGAGCTGAGCCTTTCTACCACCTCCTCCAAGGTGGTCTCAGTTTTAGCAACATGAATAGGTGGTATTCCCACTAAACTTTCAATTATAGTGCATGCTTCTCTAGCGGGAGTACCCAAAAAATTACCTCCTGTAAGAGTATCAAGAACATACCTATTCCAACTAGATATACCAACATTAAAATTTCTAAGGAGGATCGTGGTAGAGTGCTTTTTGGTACACCTATGATGAGCATTGTTAATACGATACCAAGCATCTTTTAAACTTTGTCCCGCTTGTTGCTTAAAACTACGAACTTCTACTTTAGGATTACTCATTTAGCAAAGACTAAGAGCAAGAAAATAAAAGCAACTATCAAGGATTCTAAATTTTTTTTTGGGTTTCTGATATAAAACGATGCAAGTAAAAATAAAGTAAAGCAAAACTTAAAACAAAATAAAGGATGTGCGTGTGAAAAACTTCCCTTGCAGAGGTCTTCCACTTCTTCCCGGGCAACGGCGCCAGAAAAATAGCTAGATGCGTGGTAAATGACCAGCCTGTTGGGAACCCCAAGAGGAAGGTGTGATGAGTATAGCAACTAGTTTTCCCTCAGTTAAGAAACCAAGGTTATGTCGATCAGGAGAAGAGCGGACAATACGACTGAAGGTGATGCATACTGGCTTAATAACACTCCAACAAGGGCGCCATTTACGACACTTGTTGACTCGTTTTCGGCCAATAGCAACGTGGAACCTGCACACAACACAACCAAATACTTTGTTCTCAACTTGCGATGAGGTTGTCAATCTCACCGGTTTGCTTGAAACAAAGGTTATGAGCGTATCGAGTGGAAAATAGTAGAAGTATGCGAGTAAAGTAAACAGTGCGAGTAAGTAAACAGGTGATAGCAATATGATGGAAATAGGACCGGGGTCCACAGTTCACTAGTGGTGTCTCTCCATAAGATAAATAACACATGCTGAGTAAACAAATTACAGTTGGGCAATTGATAGAATAAAGATAAACGTGATATGTCAAGAAGATCACTATGCGATTTACTCTGGGCATTACAACAAAATACATAGACCGCCATCCAACTGCATCTATGACTAATAATCCACTTGTGGCGAATCAATCCGAGAACTCCACAAGTATTAAGTTGCGAATAACAGATAATTGCATTAAGCAAAGTGTGTAATGTAAACAAAGCATATGCCCTTGAGCATATGAATGTTGTTTTCTCCCTAGTAGCAACAGCACATCTACAACCTTAGAGGTTTCTGTCACTCCCCCAGATTAAATAGAGGCATGAACCCACTATCGAGCATAAATACCCCCTCTTGGAGTCACTACCAACTACTCGGCCAAGATAGCTACTAACAATGGAGAGCATGCAAGATCATAAACAACATAGAGATAACATAAGATAAATTTCAGTATAACAACTCAATCATAACACCAATATTCATCGGATCCCAACAAACCAAACATGTAGAATTACATAACGGTGATCTCAATCATGTAGGGCGGCTCATGAGATCTAAACATGAAGCACATGGTGGAGAAGACAACCATCTAGCTACTGCTATGGACCCATAGTCCAAGGTAGACTACTCACTCATCGCTCCGAAGGCAAGCATGGCGATGAAGAAGACCTCCGGTGGCGATTCCCCTCTCCGGCAGGGTGCCGGGAAGAGCTTCTGGACCCTCCTGATCTTCGGGTCGATGGCGGCGGCGGATCACGATGTGTTCTGGAAAATTGATCGGGTACTTAGGTTTTTTCTGTCGGGGGGTCTTTATAGGCGAAGGGGCATCGTCAGGAGTGGACCGAGGTGGTCTCACACATAGGGGGCGCGGACCAGGGCCTGGCCGCGCCGCCCTGGTGTGAGGGCCCCTCGTGGCCCCCCTCCAACTTCTCTTCGGATCTCTAGAAGCTTCCGGGAAAAATAAGACTTCAGGAACTTGTTTCGTCCAATTCCAAGAATATTTCCTGTGTATCACTTCTGAAACACAAAAACAGCAGAAAACAGGGAACTGGCACTGTGGCGACTTATTAATAGGTTAGTTCCAGAAAATGCATAAAAGTGCCACGAAGTGTAACAAAACAGTAGGCAAATGGTGTAAAAACAAGCATGGAGCATCAAAAATTATAGATCCATTGGAGACGTATCATACACCGCCATGACTGATGGATGATCCATTGTTCACCTATCTCGGTCAAGTCGACGGCCCTTTCGGGTGCTGCCTGTCGCTTCTAGATCTTGAGCTCACAGACGCCGAGGTGCCAGCCTTGGAAGGTGGATCACACGAGCATCCTACGGCGGTCGATGTGGCTATGGTAATGGTCATGTCCTTGGTCACTTGGGTGGCAAGGAACAGATGGCAGGGTCCCTGGTGGTGGCGGAGCTTCAGCATTGAAATCTCCCAAATCGCGATTTGAAGGCTAGGCTCAGGGTTAGAGGGCGGTCTGATGGCAGGCATGGGTGAAGATTTTTCCTTGCGAAAGCTCCAGTTGGAAGCTAACGAAGGATGCTTTTGTGTGTCGTTACTCTATTGGGGCGCCGTTGTGGGTATCTTCCCCGCGTTAGGTCTCTAGGTGAAAACCTTAGACCTCGGTCTTGGCGATGACAACGGGACGTGTCGTTATCTTCTTAAGGGCGGCGTCGTGGAGCTCTATTCCCCTCGGTATCGGTATGGTGTTGCCGGTGGCAAGCTTTGGTTCTTCTTATACTTATTTGTCTATCTTTGATCATCTGTGTAAGAGGTTCTCCTCCTCACCTTGTATCAGTTTGGATGTGTGTGCCTTTATTTATATAGCGGGGTGAAAGCCTGTTTCGAGAAGGTCTTGTACCTCTATATAATCCTTACAATGGAAAAAGCAATATAAAACATAAGTTATAGGTCCAATCAATATAACACTTGCACTCTGATGTCGTCCGAACATTGTCGACCTTGCTAACCCGAAGTCTCGAACTTGCTGGTTTCTTGAGTAAAAATCGACCAGTGCACTTGACGAATAGAAATTGTTGACCCTGATCCCATTGCCTTGATATGTATCCTCTCACGGAGAGCCAGACACCAGGTTGTTCGTCATTGTCTACTCGTTCGGCTCTAGTTTTTGTGTCAACATCTAGCCAAGCACTGTGACCTTCAAATACAACGACCTAGGCGACTAGGGTTTCCTGACCTAGGCGACTAGGGTTTCGTATCTTCGTCGATTCGTTCGTTCCGTGTCTGGGAGCGATCCAAGCTGGTTAGTTCTCGCTCCGAGATCGAATTCTTCTCGTCTCTGTATCGCAGGCGCAGGTCTGTGCGACGAGGGGTCTTGAAGGCTCGTTCCTTGGTTGGGGCCCTAGTCACGGGAGATGGCTTCGCCGGCGGAATCTTCTACGTCGGCTAGGTTTGCAGATCCCACGGAGGGGAAGGATGAGGGGATAAACGAATTGCTTAAGAGACTGGGTTTCGAGGAGGATGAGGTGGATGACTTGATCTTTGAAGAGGAGAGCGATGTGCCATTGGATGGTATCAAGTGGATGGCACTCGCCCGGGTACGCACTTCGAATTACTTCAGTATACAAACGTTCGAGCAGCATATGAACACGGCCTGGAGTCCAGCAAAAGAGGTGAAATTCAGAGCTTTGGAGAACAATCTTTTTACAATCCAGTGTTTTTGTCTGGGTGATTGGTTGAAGATCACAAAGGAGGGGCCCTGGTTATTTCGGCAAAATGCTGTCCTCATTGAGCCATATGACGGATTGGCTGCTCCAGAAAGTGTGGATCTCAACTTCTTTGATGCTTGGGTCCAAATACATAAGCTACCGGATGGTTACAGAACAAAATCATTGGTTACTAACCTGGTTGCTAAGAAGATTGGTAAAGTAGATGAGGTGGAAATAGTTCTCAATGGTGTTGGGAACTTTGTCAGTGCAAGAGTTAAGATAGATGTTCGAAAGGTACTGGCAAGATTTGTTACAATTTCTAGAAACGGACAAAGAGAATTTTATAAGATCCAGTTTGAAAAATTCCCGAAGTTTTGCAGAGCATGTGGTTGTTTGGGTCATACACATCTGGAGTGCGGTACCGGGGAGCATGATGAAAATAAATTGAAGTGGGGGGATTTTCTTAAAGCTGATCGTGAAACTTGGCATGGTCGCAGGGGTTTTTTTTTGGAGGAAGAGGCGATGGCTCCGGCCGGCGAGGAGGAAGAGATGGAGGTCGTGGCCGCGGACGTAGCGAATTTTATGATTGGAGGGCACACCCTGAGCGCAAGAATGATACAAGGGATTCTGAGCAAAATCCTGAACTTAAAGATACTGCCTCTAGCCCACATAAATCGGTGGATGTGAACATGACGGATGCTGAGAAGAATGCACGAAAGAGGCTCATTCTTGAGAATGAGGATCAACTTCCAGCAGATTTAGGTGCTAAAAATACCTTGATGATCACTGATGGAAAGTTGGTAGATGGTATGGAGGAACCAGGAAATGATGGACGCGTGACAACTCCTAAAGCTCAGGATAAGAATAAGAGACAAAAGGGTGATAGCAATAATTCGGCTGCTTCTAATTCTGTATCGGCGGGCTCCTTCGAGGAGTGCCGCCGGGAGCAATGAGAATCCTAGGACTGAACTGTCGGGGTTTGGGTAACGCCCCGACAGTTCGAGCGCTTTTGGATGTCCGAAAGCGGAGTGACCCCGAAGTGATGTTTTTGTCGGAGACTCACTTGGATATTTATCCGGCAGAGTGCTTAAGGAGACGGATGGGAATGGATTTTAAAATTGTTAATCCTAGTAACGGAAGGAGTGGAGGTATTCTTATGCTTTGGAAGAGAGAGGTGCAAATTCAACAAATTTTTTCTGCACCTAATTATATTGACGTCTGCATTGTGGAGAGCCCGGAAAAAACATGGAGATTGACGGGAATCTACGGGGAGCCAAGATGGGAGAACAAATACAAAACTTGGGATAGAATTCGTGAATTGCATGGACAGCATAATCTACCGTGGGCGATTATAGGTGACTTTAACGAGATTTTATTTTCTCATGAGAAGGAAGGGGGAAACCCAAGACCACTGAATTTCATGCAGGCATTCCGGGATACTCTATCAGATTGTGCTTTGGAAGATTTGGGTTTCGTTGGAGACCCATTCACATGGAAGCGTGGTAGGATTCGTGAAAGACTTGACAGGGTGGTTATAAATAATGCTTGGAGTGATATGCATCCAGGAGCAGCGGTTATTCATCTAGACTACACTAGATCAGATCATCGTCCGCTGCTGTTAAACACTGATTATCAACCTGTTCAAGCTCATAATACAGCTCCTCCCCGCAGATTTGAGGCGAAATGGCTGCTTGAGAATTTTTTTAGAGAAGTTGTAGAAAAGGCTTGGGATGAGGCGAAACAGGCAGCTGAGAATGATGGCGTGTTAGCTAAGTTAGGGATTATGCATGGAAAGTTACATGACTGGGATAAAAAATACCTTCGACAGCCTAAGAAGCGAATTCGCAAGGCCCAACGTGAACTGGAAGAAGCGTTGAATGGCCCAATGTGTGTAGAAAACGAAACAAAGGCGAAGGAATTGGCAGAACTTGTAGAAATACTGTTGGAGCAAGAGGAGGTTCACTGGTTGCAGCGGTCTCGTGCTAATTGGTTATGTCAGGGAGACCGAAATACAAAATTTTTCCACCAGTTCGCGTCTGCTCGGAGGAAGAAAAATATGATTACAAAACTGAAAAATGATTCAGCTGACTGGGTTGAAGGTACGGATGCTTTGAAGCCTTTGGTTTTTCAGTACTTTTCTAATCTTTTTTCCTCTGAAGTTCAAGCTACTGATCCGGCTGTTCTGGAAAAGATTCAACCAAAGGTGTGTAATGATATGAATGACAAATTATTAGCACCTTTTTCTGCGGAAGAGGTTAGGAAAGCGGCTTTCAGTATTAGGGATTTTAAAGCTCCTGGTCCGGATGGGTTGCATGCCGTTTTCTATAAGAAATTTTGGGATATGTGCGGAAGTGAAATTACTCATGAGATTTTGCAGGCTCTTAACACTGGAGTTATCCCCGAAGGGTGGAATGATACTACAATTGTTCTCATACCAAAGGTGGATAATCCAGAATCAGTCACGCAGTTTCGCCCAATAAGTCTTTGCAATGTGATTTATAAGATAATCTCCAAGATTTTGTCTATCCGTTTGAAGCAAATTTTACCTCAAGTTATATCGCCAATGCAAAGTGCTTTTGTTCCTGGTCGCTTAATTACGGATAATGTGTTGGTGGCTTATGAGTGTGTGCATACGATCAAAAATAAGAGGGGTGGGATAAATGGGGCTTGTGCTGTTAAATTAGATATGCACAAAGCGTATGACCGTGTGGAGTGGGTTTTCTTGGAAAATATGATGAGAAGGTTAGGATTTGCGGAGAGGTGGATCACCTTGATGATGGCTTGTGTTACTTCTGTCAGATATCAAGTTCGATTTAATTCTGAGGAAACAGATATGTTTACTCCGACTAGAGGACTCCGTCAGGGAGATCCTCTTTCTCCATATTTATTCCTTCTTTGTGCGGAAGGTTTATCTAGTCTCTTGTTGTATGAAGAAGAAGTTGGTGGCATCGATGGGGTAAGGGTGTGCAGAAATGCACCGTCAGTCTCACATCTACTTTTTGCTGATGATTCCCTTATTCTCATGAAAGCAGACATGAATAATGCAACTTCCTTACAACGAGTGTTGGATACCTATTGTGCAAATTCGGGACAAATGGTGAGTTTGGCAAAATCAAGTATATTCTTTTCGCCTAATACTAATGTTGTTCTGAGGGCAGAAATTTGTGATACCCTCCATATTGATACTGAGGCATTGTCGGATAAATACCTGGGCCTTCCTGCCTTGGTGGGGGCGGATAAGAGTGATAACTTCATTCATTTTGTCGAGAGGATCATCCAACGAATTAATGGTTGGAAGGAAAAATACATGTCCATCAAAGGGAAAGAAATCCTCCTGAAGGCAGTGGCACAGGCAATTCCTGTTTATGCAATGTCAGTATTTCTTATTCCGATGGGAGTGTGCGAAAAAATGACTGATGCCATAGCCCAATTTTGGTGGGGTGATGATGAGAATTCAAAAAAGATGCATTGGTTCGCTTGGTGGAAACTTTGTTATCCAAAAATTGAAGGAGGTATGGGATTTCGTGATTTTCATTCCTTTAATCTTGCGATGCTTGCTAAACAGGTTTGGAGGCTTATTAACGATCATGAGTCTCTTTGTGCACGGGTGCTTCGAGCTAAGTACTACCCGAATGGGGATATTCTAAAGGCTGGTCCGAAGAGTGGATCTTCCTTTACTTGGCAAAGTATTATTGCAGGACTAACTACCTTCAAACGTGGATACATATGGAGAGTGGGCAATGGAGACAATATAAATATATACACTGATCCTTGGATTCCATCCAGCCATGATAGGAAAATCATTACACCTAGAGGAAATGTGGTGTATACCAAGGTGTCTCAGTTAATTGATCCCACTACAAGTGCTTGGGACGAAAATCTGATTAGGAGTATTTTCTGTACAGTGGATGCTGATAGGATTTTGCAAATACCTTTGAATACTAATGGTTTTGGTGATTTTGTTGCTTGGCAGTACACTAAACATGGGAGATATACAGTTCGCTCGGGATACCATCTACAATGGAGGCATCAGTTCGGCCCTAGAGGGGCGCAACTTACGCTGCCAGGCTCATCAGCTTTAAATCCTGTTTGGAAAACTCTTTGGAAAATGCAAGTCCCAGGAAAGGTGAAGATTTTTGCGTGGCGTGCTTTGCATGGAATATTACCGCTCAAGTCTATTATGGTGAACCGTCATATTGGAACTAGTGGTCAGTGCCCGGTTTGCTCCTTGCAAGCAGAGGATGTCATGCATCTTTTGTTTCAGTGTCCCGTGGCTCAGGAACTATGGGAGTCTATTGGTATTCGAGGAATTATCGATGAAGCAATTCCTGAAGACCTTTCTGGTTCGGTTGTTCTGGAATCGTTATTGATGCGGCAGGATAATACTTTTCCAGGGATGACAAGCGTTGGACTAAAGGAGACGATTATTGTTGGATGTTGGTATTTATGGTGGATGAGGCGTCGTCGTACGCATAATGAATCAGTCCCCCCAATACATAAATGTAGAATGTCGATTCTTTCAATCACGGCAAATGCAGATTCAGCACCTGCGGAACAATGTTGGACAAAACCTGAGGTGAGACAAGTTAAAATTAATGTAGATGGATCATTTCACCAAGATGTGGGCGCAGGTGCTGCTGGGGCGGTGGCCAGAGATTATGAGGGGAGGTTTATTGCAGCGTCAACTGTCTATCTCCCTAACTTGGCGTCGGCCGCAGCAGCTGAAGCAATGGCTATGTGTGAAGGATTGAGGTTGGCAAACCGTCTTGGATGTAATGATATTATTGCAGAATCAGATTCTTTGGAGACGGTGGAAGCTTGCACGGGAGAGGGGAGATGGTGGGGAGAATCATCGGCAACATTTGCAGATTGTGTGGACTTGACATATCTTATTGGCAAGGTTCAGTTTAAATTCTGTATGAGGGAAGCGAATGGTGTAGCCCACGAGCTAGCTAGGTTTTGCTTCTCTAGTAAAAGTTCTTGTAATTGGGTCGATGAGCCTCCTAGATTCCTCATAGATATGCTTGTAAATGATGTAACTAAACTTTGATTAAAGCAGCAAGTTTCAGACGTACTCTTTTCCTTACCAGGGTACCTGAGGGGACTGGAAGGTTTTTAATGAGGCGGCTTGCTTGCTTAATATTTTATGATTTCAAAAAAAAGCACTATGACCTTCAATCGCGAACACATCTCTCTGACAGAACTCTATGTGTAGCGCGGCCATTGCTCATCCTGTCATCCATGTCCACTCTAATGGAAGTGCTTGGTTCCGGTGACCAAACGAGTTGGAAATGGAGAAGCTTCACTACATTGTGGCAATTGGGTTGCAATGTTTACGAGGACCGAAACAAAACAAACACGTTTTGACTTTTGACCACATTAACGCCTATCCACCAAGCATGCAAGAAAAAAAGATCTATCTCGGCCTCACAACAGATGTGCCCCGTCGTCGAGCCCATTGGGGCTCATTCGTCATATCCTCTATTAAGCTAACTTACTATAAAATCACTGCAACGTAACACATGATGTAAGTCAACAGTTATAATACGAGATGAACAATAACGAAGAACGATAAGTAAACACTGCAGAGGACACAAGATTTAACATGGAAAATCCCTCCAACACGAAGGGGAAAAACCATGGGCGCCAGCCAGCAAACTCTTCACTATTTTGGTGGGTGTTTATAAACGCCGTGGGTTATCAAAACGCGATGAACCCTAGCCGACGGCTTACAAGATGTATTTCGGCCCAAGCTTCCCGGCGACGGGCCTTGCTCTGCTCCGTCCGAAGTTAGCCTTTCTTCAGTACACCAGTACTTGAATTTGGATCAGAATATAACATCAACTCTGCTTATAATGGAGGAAGCCCATGTAAAAAAGAGAAGTCTAATAGTAGCTCCCATGCGACTCGGATCTCTAGCTGCCACAGTATCTCATCTAATAGTTCCACACAGATTCTGAAATCACATAAATTCAAGTTAATTTATAATAACAGTCAAAGCAGTGCTGGCCGCATGGTACATTTCCACGTGAAGAGACAGTCAGATATTATTCTTTTTCATCTTCATTGAATGCAGATGTGAGTGTTTAGCTGGGTCTAAGACCAGCCATAGTGAGGAGTAACTTAGACTAGTAATATGCTACCTTTATAGTGCATAGTAACATAAAGATTGTATCATAGATTAGTGTATTAATTAGCTTATAGACTCATTTTATCTTAAAAAGTATGATGTTATGGTAACATAGCTAGTTACCACAACTATCTCTCTTAATTTAATGGCATGCCATGCCATCTTTTTATCTTAAAAAATATGATGTTACCGCCTAAGTTACTCCCACCAAAGGCCGAAGCAATTGATCAAACCCACTCAGCACAAACAAACAAAAAATACTCAACATCATAAGTACGGTCAAGTTTATCGGTACATAAAATGTTATACATTTGGAATGCATGGCCAACGTTTCTTAAATTTCACTGAGATCAATAAAACTTCCAATCATGAAATGAAACTACGAAAAATTATAAAATTTACAAGCTCCGCAGAAACAATAAATTTGATGTAGCCACCCAGTTTAAAGTAGGATTTTCCTAGTAAAAACAGAAATTTCAACCCAGCTTTTGTTTATTAGAGAAATAATAATTTTGAAGTAATATTTTTTAAATAGAAGCAAGCAACCAACTTTCTAAGGCCGACATTGTGACTTAATCACCGTTATCAGTACAAAAAAGTTCACATGAACATGTATGCGAGCTTCACATCGCGCAACTTGAAAACATTAAAACTCACAAGTCAGGAGAACAATAGTGCGGGAGAACGATCCAAGTCCGCTCAGGCAATGGGTGGAAGGAAGCACTTGTAGTCACATGCTCTTGAATACATGAGATCGTTGCAGAATCGGTTTTCCGTTTGTTGATTCTAACTCTATCTTGTAGTCACGTGCACCATAGTTGTCCTAGCTCGCTGTCACTTATGTGAGATAGTTCTATTTGATAGTCCTTTCAAGTTTCATGTTCGGTGACCTTTAGCTTAACCCAAAGGGCAAATGAATCAAGTCAAATTAACCCACTCGGCAAGGAGTTATAGAGCACAAAAAAAAAACAAGTTGTCTCCCTCCCTGAATCATGTCAATTAGTTTGCCATTGCTGCAGATAGTTTAGGCCTTGATGACCACACATCGCATATACATATACTTACTACTTGGATGCACAAGTTGATTGTCAAATTAACGATGGAGTGTCAGTGTGAATGTGGAACCTGCAGGCGATTAATATGATGATCCCGAAGGATCTGGAAGAGCATGTGATCACGTGATAGACTATATGTATAAGGTCACGGAGGCCTAGCCAGGCAGTTACCATGCATCTATATATAGGTGCAGCTAGCTCAACACTGATGGAAAGAAACAGCCAAAGTAGAATTCTTCTCACAGCAGTCCGCCACATATCCATTCTTTCATATATATATATACCTCCATCGGTGGTAGCATGGGCAGCATGCACTTGAAGCTGGCGGTCCTCATCCTAGTTGCCGCCGTTATCATCGTCCCCGGCACAGCCGACGGGTACTACGACGAGTACCCGTGGAACTTCTACGTCGTCGCCGATGCACCGGTGCTCGGCGTCACCACACGGGATGTCATACTAGGCTTCTACGACAAAGACGGCTACGGCATGCCGCGAACGGCGCCTGGTTTCGCTTTACCAACTTTCCCATTTAAGCGGGGCCAATTCCACTTCACCGACAAGCTTATGTACCCTTGCCGCCTCACCCTCCAGCTTAGCAGCAGCCCTTATGACTTCGCCAAATGGGTTCCTTCCACCGTAGAAGTCGTAGTCTACAAGAAAGCCGGCGAGCCGGAGATCTACCGCAAAAAGTTTGACGTGTATAAGCCTGTTACGGCTGGAAGCGCTGTCGAAATCAACATGTGCTAGATGGTCCAGCAGGTGCCGCCGCCGCGCGCGCGTGGGCGTTTTCCTTTCTCCTTTCTCATTATCGTTTTGTTTTCTTTGAGGTCGAGTGTGTCCATCGGTGTCACTGTTTGCTTGTGCGTGTATTTCCTTCTACTTGTTCCTAGTAGTATCATTTTGTGTTCTTCCTGATGCAGTGAATGATTAATGAAAAGACGCGGACGGGGCACTTGTTTGTGTTTCTTTCATCGATCTTATTTCCAGGATTGAGTTGGTACTTGAGCTTGATGATGATGTTCTTGTCCACCTCAAGGTGGAATGTCTTTCTTGATTGAGCTTGCTTGGTGAAGTTTTGTGAATTGCTTCTCACTACTCTACTATAGGAGAGACTCTCTTTAAGAATATCTTCATACATCCATGATCATAGTATAGACAACAAGCTTCAAGCATATGATATCTTCTAGATTCTCATCTTAAACTTGCGCATTAACTTGATTAATTCTTGAAACAATTCTTTTTTTCCATAATAATGATGTATTGAAGATACACATAAGAGCCCACTCAGTCTTATTCTTTAAAACAGACCCTATATAAGCTCAACTCCCTTATGACAATTCTTCGGGTCACTTCTTGAATAACACCTTGGTCATAACATAATCTTATTTATTTTCATCTTCTTACAACCTTAAAACCAAGGTTCAAGCATTTTCTATGGTTAAGTCCTACAAATATAACTAAATGCAATCATTAGTCTATAAGTATTGTCATTAATTACCAAAATCACACATAGGGGCTCCATGCTTTTTCAACTATCACCGCCATTTTCGCAAGCCTAGGGCGACCACCAAACAAACTGCCAACGAAGCAATTTTATTTCATGCATCATCGTTAGGTGAGGCGGATACCAGATTGCGACCTACCGGTGACGCATTTTTTGGGTCCTTCATCTATACCGGCTGTAGGTGACTATCTTTCTTTTTTCATTACTAGTGACATCGCGGCTATAATCCATTTCCCAGTAGTGAAAGATCCAAAAGATCAATTAAGATATTCTCGGATCATTGGCTCACTCATGTACCTAGCGAGCACAATAAGGCCTTGAAATCTCTTTTGTTGTGAGCAAGTTGAGTAGGTTCATATCAAACTCAGGTATTGATCTATATGGTACAATGAGTTACAATATTCAATATTTAGGGCATCCTGCCGTGCTTGAAGGATATAGTGACTCAAATTAGATCTCTGATGTACATGAACTCTACGTCACCAGTGATTACGTGTTTACCTTTGGAGGTGGCACCATGTCATGGAGATCATGTAAGCAAGCCATATTGACGAGCTCAACTATGAAAGCAGACATTACTACTTTAGACACAGCCACTATACAGTCAGAATGGCTATGTTAGGTCTTGATGGACTTGCCCAGTGGTTAAAAAACCTGAGTTGGCCATCCTTTTGAATTGTGCAACAATTAGTTATTGTTAAAGTGAACAATTCTAAGGATAATAAGTCATCAAAAGACATAAAAATACGTTTGAAGTATGTCAAGAAATATTAGAATTCCAGAGTAATAATTGTTATATGTATTCAAATAGACAAAAACCTGGCAGATCCCTTTACCAAGAGACTATCACGTAACGTGATGGAAAGTGCATCAAGAGAGATGGGTTTGAGACCCACAGATGTTATACCATATTGGTAACCTAACCTTTATGGTCAGAGATAGTGTGAATTAGGAGTTGGGAAGAACAAGTTAGTAGTGTGACTGAGCAGAGTATTATCTCTGTGTGAAGATGCATAACTCTCAAAAAGCTATAAGACAGGTTGTCAACATACCTTAATATGTTTCTATTGGTTATGATTAGCAAAGATGCTGTCCTACAAAGCATTCTTGAAAGAACACGCATATATGAGCCTGACTGTTAAACGTTGCATCCTTTGAGATTTGGGTGATCTCTAGTAAACTTATGAAGAGACCAGGGAGTACGACGCATATGCTTCATCCATGGGGTAGGCTACTAGCAACCATGTATTACTTATGTCTTTGAGTGAAGTCTAAACACGCCAAACTTGCAACTCAAGGTTGTAGATCATTGTTTAAGTTGCTGATAGACGTAAAATAAAGTTATAGGCGAAAGTTCAACTTAACAGTATCTGCTGAAATATTGGTATATAAACAAGTAGCGATGTTTAAAAAATCTCTAAATGAGGATTTGAGATTGGGTGGGCGATTGTTGAAATGTTGGGCATGACACTAGTTGCCCATATTATAATTCAATTATTTTTATAAAACTCAAAGTCCATGTGTGTGAGCTCACGTGAGATGGAACCCAAGTTTTTAGCTGTATAAAGAGAAGAGTAGAGAGCTAAGTTTAGTCCCACATAGAAAGTTGTGAGAATTGTAGAACAATATATATATAACATGGGTTGTTCCACTCCTTGTTATGTCAGTGAGAATAGGAGTGGTATATATATACGCGCTCCTTATCCTCACTCGCTCACCTCAACTCGAAACGTCATGACATGCACGCCACACTCGTGTTGAGTGGATTGAGTCTCGAGCCGATCTTATCTTTTTGCTGCTTAGAAAAAGCGAGTGTTTAACGGACGTGTCAAAGCTAGTCAGTTTGGGTCCCTCCCGGATCGTGGGCTTTTGTAACCGACTCAGACGTGCAACGTGGGCGTACCCTAAAATTACGAAGCCACTCTGATTCAAATTTGCGGAATTCAAATTGCAACCCACTTTATGTTTTTTAAGAAAAAGAATATATATTTTTCTTTCTGAAAACAAACAAAAGCATGCAACCACTTAGCCAGCAGTCCATGGGAGATATTGTGACTTACTAAATGCATACATTGATACATGTCTATGCATGCGCATGGTCCAGTTGAAGAAGCTCACATGCAATCGATCCTTGCAGATTCGGCAAAGAGTGTATGATCCGATCTTGTAGTCGTGGGCAGTAGTGGTTGTTGGTTAGAAGGATGAACGAAGCTGCGTCGGTGTATGGCAAGGTGGCAGGTCCTAATTTCAGTGGAGCCAGGCGCGCATTCATTAATGATTTAAATTAGTTAAAAAATTCTATGAGATCCCAGACGATCTGGATGCGCATGTGACGATCCTGAGCCATCTGTATCTCTAGTCTAGGCTACCTATATATAAGGTCAAACATGAAGGAAGGAAGGAAAGGCAGAGCAAGTAGATCCACCATTTCTCGATCTATCGAAGGTAGCTTTGCTAGAGGCGATCGACCATATGGCAACCGTGCGGGTCAAGCTCGGCGTCCTCCTCATCCTAGCCGCCGCAGTCGTCGCCGGCACGGCCACGGCCACCGGCCAGCAGGAGGCGGAGGGCACCATAGTCATGGCGGGCGCCGGCAACGGCGTGTGCGACTACCGGTTCGAGATCTCTACAACATACCGACAAGGAGCTGTCGATGGTGTGATATTCGGCTTGTACGACATCGACCGCAATGGCTGGACGCGAGAGGTTTCCATCACCCCTGCTGATCCGTTCAACTTGGAACCGTTCGTCATCGCCCGAGAGGCGTGCATAAACCCTTGCCGCCTCACCCTCCGACTCAAGGGATTGGGCAGGTTCCTGCCTTTCAACGTCAGGGTCCAGGTCTTCGACTACTCGACCTACACCGGCGCGCCCACCGTCCCAATTTACGATTTCACTTTTGACGTCACTCTGTTTGTTACGAATCAGGGAATCGATATCGACCGCTGCAAATACTCGTATGTATGATAGGACGCGGTCGAGATCTGGTCGAGAATCATTTAATTTATTTCCAGCACTTACATGTTCTTTCTCGCATCAGTATTCGTTTTATTTCCTTCCAGATCCAGTGCATCGTCCGTCGGCTTGTATTGTGTACCAAGCACCTACTGAAAGATGAATAAAAAGTCGCGTCTTTCTTCTTGATCCTTGTTTGCGTTGAGCGACTGAGACACAAATGGATCTCATCGCAGGCTTCTTCTTCCTCACTTGTTAATGAGACACACGGTCCCACGGGCTATGATAACCACCATCACACGCACCCTCTGCATTGCATCTATTCACTCACCAAGTTAACCCTGAAATTACCTTTGTGTCATATATACAATATTTATACAAAGCGGGATATTGTTTCTGGAGTGTGGTATTACCAAGCCACGTGTCCTCTCATAACCTTATATGTGATCCATCTTTAATCGAAAATTTCTGAATCTAAAAAACTTTGTCTTTGAAGCCATCAGATCAGCCCAAAAATATGAATCACCAGGTTTTCAATATACCTGTGATAATGCCTTAGAGCCGACATATTTTTTTTAGGTGGGTTTGCCACGCACCATCTTCAGTAAGTAACTTATACAGCCATTTACCTAGGAGTGTGGTATTCTAGATTTGTAGATTGTGAATACCTAGCCCTCCTTGATCTTTAGCATGGTTATCAGTATCCCGATACGTATCTTAATATCTTACGATTCTATGATACTTCTATGGCTAAACAATACGTATCGTGATGGTATCTTAATCTGGTAGTATCTCACTCGTATCCCGATACGTATCGTGATATCTTTAGCTTCTCGATACAAAAACGATACCATAAGATCCCACGTCTATGCTAGAAAATAAAGACACGACGGTGTGATAAGCTCAAAATTAAAAGTGGTTTTGTAGTCTCAAGGCTACCTAAGTATCTAAAAATACAATCGTCCATTAGTTAGACTAAGATGGGTATAAAAAAGACTTTATATATGCAAG
This sequence comes from Dactylis glomerata, assembly GCA_007115705.1. Lineage (NCBI taxonomy): Eukaryota > Viridiplantae > Streptophyta > Magnoliopsida > Poales > Poaceae > Dactylis > Dactylis glomerata. The sequence continues at coordinate 960,685 of QXEO01001056.1, read as the reverse complement.
AAAGCAGTCCGCTAGCCAGTTATGTGTATTAACTTTCATGAACCCGGTCTTTTGTTTTGTGGATTCCTATTTAGCTATGTTTGTATTATGCATTGGATGAGTTGGTCCATATTTATATTATATAAATGCATCATTTCCATGATCAGCCTCGATAAAGACATATAATATCCTTAAAATTCAAATTAAAAATTAAATTTAGATGAATTTTGAGGTATATTATTAGTATATATTTTTTTTTAAAAAAATAAAAATCTCATAGTATCGTGATACTACGATACGATTCTACGATACGATATTGCTGACAAGAAAACGATACTACCTAGTATCCCGATACTGAAAACCTTGATCTTTAGGTGAGCAAACCACACTCCATTTAACCAGTTGATTTTTTTACTATCCTGTTGCCAAAAGAATCTAGATCGATGATAATTAAGTCTTTTTAGAACACCTTTTGGTAACAGGAAGAAGGATATCATGTACAGTACTATATTGAATAATACTGAATTAATGAGCACTATTCTTCCACCCAGGGACAATAATTTTCCTTTCCAACTACTTAAGCATTTTTGTAGTCTCTCTTGACTAGTTTCCATTCAGCAATCGTGAGTCTCCGATAATGAATCAGACTCCCCAAATACCAAATTCGAAACTGGCCTTGCCCACATCCGAACAGTTCAGCAGATCCTCGCCGAAACAAAACAACTCACTTTTATGAAAATTTATTTTTAGACCCAAAAGATGCTCGAATGTTGCCAAATTTAATTTCAAACTTCGTCCATTTTTGAGGTCATGCTCCATAATAAGAATTGTGTCATCGGCGTATTGAAGGATAGAAAGACCCTATCAACAAGATGTCGAAACATGCACACCCTCAAGCTGACCATCAACTTTAGCACGCTCAATCATAATAGCAAGCATATCCACCACTATATTAAATAGTATGGGTGATAATGGATCGCCTTGCCTAAGGCCTTTTCGTGTCTGAAAATATTGGCCAACGTCATCATTGACTTTTATGGCCACACTACCTCCAGTCACAAAACTACGAATTAGAGCACGCCACTGCTCAGAGAAACCTTTCATTCTGAGAGTTTGTTGAAGAAAAGACCACTTCACTTTATCATAAGCTTTTTTAAAATCCAGTTTCAGGATTACCCATTTCAATTTTTCATGAACCATCTCGTGCAACACCATGACCCTATCTAGGATATTCCTTTCTTTCATAAAGGCGGTCTACGATGGTCGGACCATATGATATACCATCGTATTAAGTCTAATCGTGGCTACTTTTGTGAATTTCTTGAAACTAACGTTTAAAAGATAGATAGATCTTTATTGTTAGATCCGTTCTACCTCATTAACCTTAGGTAACAAGATTAATTTGCTAAAATTTAGACGAAACAATTCTAACTGTCCAGCACAAGAGAGGGTAGGGCTTGACTCGATCACACATCTCATATACATACTACTTGTACGTACTGATTGATTGGCAAATTAAGGATGGGAGAACTTTTACGGTACCCGGTACTCCACCAGAGGGGATCGGAGTACCAGTCAAATCTAAGCGTCCATTTTTAGGGGTAATTTAGACTTTTATCTCTGCTAATACATGGTAGTTATTGTTTTCCCCTGTAATTTCTCGATCTAACTGCCCAGTCCCCTCTCGTCCTGATGGAGCGCCTAGACCCCATCTCCTCCGACGCAAGCGGGGAACTCTGAACCCGATCGAGCACGCCAATCATCCCTCCCTATTGCCGATCGAGCGCGCCACCCACTTTGTATAGTTGTAGAGATTCCATTTTAATCCTCAATTTCATATACGAACTCACAACGACCAATTGATCCAAAATTCTGAAATTAGAGGCAAAGGGGGCTGCAATTGGTGTGGACACAGGGACGTTTTCTAGGAACTACAGTCTTGAACGGGACAATGCTCGCATACAACACCGGCTAGCGCAACATATGGAGCTGCGCGCATGTGAGGGCGGCGCCGCCGCGGCAATACTCATGTTTTTTGGTGCGCATGAGTTGAGGAATAAAAGCACAAGAATGGTGGCGGCTTGCATTGCATATCAATAGCAAGCAGCTTCGCCGGACGTGGTCGCTGGACAGCGGCAGCAAGGAACTCGCGGCGTGACGAGCTTCTGTATACAAAGGAAATGGCGTCAAAAAACATGAGGAAAGAGGACAGAGAAGAATCTGTGTTATCGATTACTATTTTACCCCTAACACTAAGGTACTCCCCAGATTTTGGACGTGGTACTCCTTAAGCCCCGTTTTGGAGTACGGGTGAATAGTAACCATTAGATTGAGATGAATAAACGGTCCCTATTTATTTCAAGGTACTGTAAAAGTCCTCAAGGATGGAGCGTCAATGTGCATGTGGAACCTGCAGGCAATTTAAAGATGTGATCCCGGATGATCCGGTGGGCATGTGATCATGTTGTAGACTATAGAAGGGTCAACCGTATAGGGCGACCTGGCCATGGCCAGACACTATCTCTCCCTCTATATATCTCCATCGGTGGTAGCTAGCGGCGGCGAGGAGCATGGGCAGCGGGCTCTTGAAGCTGGCTGGCGTCCTCATCCTAGCAGCCGCCGCCGTCGCCGGCACAGCCAAGGGCGCACAGTTCCATGTCGTTGCCTATACACGATACGACTTCAACGGCCGTGATGTCATACTGGGGTTTTACAACGGGAGCCGCGCCGGCAAGACGCGAATTGCCCCTGCTCTGGGTAATGTCCCGTTGCGCAGGTTCGACTTCACCGACGAGCTCATCAACCCTTGCTGCCTCACCCTCCAACTTACGCCGGACGACCGTCCTTTTTTCGACCAAGAACTGACATGGACACCTTCTCACCTAGAAGTCCTGGTCGAGGACGAGGGGACGACAAAATACTCCAGGACATTTCGAATGGGGTTGGGTTATTCTGTTAATCCTGTAGCCCCGACCATAGTCAACCAGTGCTAGATGGCCGGTCCGGTTGCCGCCGCCGCGCGTGGGTGTTTTCCTTTCTCGTCTCCCATTGCCGTTTCGTTTTCTCTTGACGAAACAGGCTTTCGCCCCGCTTTATAAATAAAGCAACCACAAGGCGGAGCGCGAGAGGGCAGGGGCCCCTGAGCCTACTGGACCTGTGCAGGAGGCACCTGGGTCCAGTAATGGCGCCACTCCTTTAGCTAGCAGCGAGGTAGGTCCTACCGGGACCCCCCAGGTGGGGGGGTCACGGGGGCGACCCCCCTTGGCTCCGTCTCGGCCCTCGACCAGAGGTAGGGCTCGCTCGGTCCCCAGTAGGGGGACCACCCCCGATGTTGGTGTCCAATGAGTGCTCTCATTTGGAACCTTAGGGGGTTCGGGGCACCGGGTCGTCAACGGCAGCTCAAGGAATACATGCGCCAGGAGAACGTGTGGACATTGTAGGTTTACAGGAGACGATTAAACAAAGTTTTCTGCTTCACGAGCTCGAAGGTCTTAGTAGGCACAAGTTTGCGTGGCACTGGTCTCCGGCCTCTGGCCACTCGGGTGGTATCCTCCTTGGGGTGAAGGAGGACACCTTCGAGGTGGAGGATATGGACCACGGGGAATTCTTTGTGAGCATGGCTCTCACCCATAGACATTCTAACCTCAGCTGGGAGGTTATTATCGTTTACGGCCCCGCGGACCATAGTAGGTCCCCCGCCTTTCTCGCCGAACTAAAATCGAAGGTGGATCGATGCACCACTCTAGTGGTGGTAGCGGGTGATTTCAACCTGATTCGATCCCCGGATGATAGAAGTTCGGCGAATATTGACGTCCCTAGGATGCGGATGTTCAATGACTGCATTGCGGATCTCGCTCTTAGGGAGATTGCGAGAGTGGAAGCGAGATACACCTGGAGTAATAACAGGGTAGATCCGATCCGGAGTGTGCTGGATCGTGTCTTCGTGTCGGTAGAATGGGAGATGGCCTTCCCACTCTGCTCGCTTCGTGCGGTTACCGGGATAGGTTTTGACCACTCCCCCCTTCTCTTCTCGATGGGGGGTGGGCCTCCCCCGAGGTCGAACCGCTTCCACTTTGAGAACTTCTGGCTCTCCAAGCCAGGATTCGTGGAGGCGGTTAATCTCAAGTGGGAGGCCGTGAGGGCTTCTACCCCGCGCGTGTTCAATGCGGTGGACGTCTGGCACCACTGTGCTAAGATGTCTCGCCAATTCATGCGGGGTTGGGGTGCTAATCTTGGTGCGGAGCTCCGTCAGAGTAAAGGCATCATCCTTGGAAGGATTAAAGATCTTGATGCGGCGTCAGACTCTGTTGGCTTATCCGCTGAGGAGTGGCTTCAGCGATACGCCCTTGAGGCCTCCCTTATGGAGATCTACAAGGGTGAGGAGGTGTTCTGGCGACAACGGAGTCGCCAAAACTGGCTCCTTAAAGGGGATGCAAACACGGCATACTTCCACGCCATAGCTAATGGTCGACGTCGGAGGTTCGCCATTCCCTGTCTATGGGAGGGTGATAATCTCCTGGAGGATGCCAGAGATATCTCCTCCCATATTTACTCCTTCTATAAGGAGCTGTTCACGGCAGGGCCCCGCTTAGGGGTGTCGTTAGCTGAGGACTTCTGGCTAGATAGGGCTATGGTCTCTGCTGATGAGAATATGGAGTTGACCCTCCCATTCTCGCCCGAGGAGGTTAGACGGGCGATTATGGAGATGAAGGCTGACTCTGCTCCGGGACCAGACGGGCTCCCGGTTATCTTCTTCCAAAAATTTTGGGAGAAGATTCAGGCTGTGATTATGCCAATGTTCCAGGAGTTCTACATTGGAACCTTAGTTATGTCTTGGCTTAATTTTGGTGTGATTACCCTGATCCCCAAGATTGTGGGGGCCACGGATATCCGCCAATTTAGGCCGATTACAGTGATCAACGTCATACTGCGGATCTTCTCGAAGGTGTGCGCTTCAAGGCTTGCTCCACTTATGGAGCGCCTTACGCATCCTGGCCAATTTGCCTTTCTAAAAGGCCGGTTTATCCATGATGGGATCCTAGCACTTCATGAGATTATCCATGAAGTTAAAGTCCGACGCCTTAAGGGTGTGTTCTTAAAGCTAGACTTCCAGAAGGCTTATGACCGTCTGGACTGGGCTTTCCTCCGGCAGGCTCTTAGTCGGAGAGGATTCGATGACAGGATGATTAGTTGGATTATGCAGATTGTCATGAGTGGCAATACTGCCATTAACATTAATGGGGAGGTGGGCCCCTTTTTTAGATCTTCATGTGGTGTGAGGCAGGGGGACCCTATCTCCCCGCTGCTTTTTAACGCTGCGGTGGACGTCCTTGCGGAAATCTTAGAGAAGGCTAAGATTTCCGGCCACATCTCTGGTGTGGTAGGGCATCTCATTCCTGGAGGTGGGATTACCCACCTCCAATATGCGGACGATACTATGATCATGGTGGAGGGGTCGGAACTTGACCTGGTCAATCTCAAGTTCCTTCTCCTCTGCTTTGAGGCCATGTCTGGCCTCAAAATCAACTTTGATAAGAGCGAGGTTGTGGTCATGGGGTTCGAGCCTGAGGAACAACAGCGGATTGCTGATAACCTCAACTGCAGGCTAGCGTCATTCCCTGTTAATTACTTGGGGATGCCAATTCGGGATACTAGGATTCTCATCAAGGACTTGGACCCTCGTAGGGAGGGTTAAGTCTAAGGCTGAGCCTTGGCGAGGAAAGTTTACTTCCAAGGGAAGCAAAACTGTCCTCATCAATTCATGCCTAGCTAGCCTCCCCACGTATGCTATGGGGTTGTACCTTCTTCCAAAGGGCGTGCACGTGGACTTCGATAAGGAGCTGTCGCGCTTCTTCTGGCAGGAGCGCAATGGGCATCAAAAGTACCATATGGTTAAATGGGCCGATCTGTGTGCCCCCAAGGAATGCGGGGGCATAGGCATCCTGGCATCTAGGCGCATGAATGTGGCCTTGATGCTGAAATGGGTCTGGCGGATCCTGAGAGATGACGGCGGGTTATGGTTACAGTTGGTTAAGGCCAAATACCTGAGGGGCCGCCCGCTTATGGCATGTGAACGCCGGGAGGGATCTCAGTTTTGGAGATCCCTTCAAGACATCAAGCATGAGATTAGGGCGGGGGTGTCCCACTCCATAGGGGATGGAGCGGGGACCCTGTTCTGGCTTGACTCATGGTTAGGTGGGCGACCTCTTCGATGGGATTTCCCACAATTGTTCGCCATTTGCTCCGACCCGATGCTGCTTGTGGCCACTGCTGGCCACAGGATGTGGGATATCCCGTTCCGCCGGGTCTTTGGCCCGGAGGAAGCTATGGCATGGGAAGCGCTAAGTGCTAGACTTCCCGACTCTCTCTCCGCCTCCTCAGACAGCGTCTTGTGGCACTTGTCCCCTTCGGGGTTCTTCACGGTTAAGTCCGCTTATCGGGCCCTATGTAGAGGGCCCGTCCTGGCGTGGACGTCCCCATTGTGGAAGGCCCCACTTCCCCTTAAAATCAAGATATTTGTGTGGCAGTTGCTTCGGGATCGCCTTCCCACTGCGATGGAGGTGGCAAAACGACATGGGCCAGGTAATGGCCGGTGTCCCCTTTGCGACGTCCCGGAGACGACTCTCCACATTATTTTTACCTGTCCTGCTGCCCGCTTCTTATGGAGTTTCGTTGCCGAGGCCCTAGGTCCTGAGTGGCAGGCCTTTGACCTTGGCGAATTCCTGGAGGTGCGTGCAAACCGTACCGGTGGGAGGAGGCGCCTCTTCTGGCTCGTGTTTGCCGCGATGTCCTGGGCCTTATGGACTATTCGTAATAAATGGTGATTGAGCATATCTTCCTAAGACGGGCATCTGACTCTGTGTTCAAATTTTTGGCCTTTTTGCAGCAGTGGTATCCGCTTTGTAGACAGCGGGACAGGGAACGGTTGGACAGCATGCTGGAGGATCTTCTATTGGCGGCACGCCAATTATCTACGCAGTCCAGCCATTGAGTTGCTCTCTGTTACGTGAGAGCTGTATCTTTCTTTTCTTTGTTGGGCATGTCTGTGTTGTGGCCCCAGCAAACCCTCTTTCATTTTCTCTGACGAGGTCGAGTGTGCATGTGTGTGTCACTGTTTGTTTGTTTGTTTGTTTGTTTGTGTGAATGTTGTTAGATTGATCTCCACCTGTGTGAGCCCAACGGCCCACCAGGCCCCTTTGATTCGCGCCCTGATCGGGGGCGCTCAGCCCATTATGGCTGACGGGCCCCTGTCACCTGCGCTATATAAAGAGGTGGGGGCCAGCGGCTCAAACTACGAGGTTCGTCGCGAGCCGCACACCCCACCGACACACCTACCGATCTAGGTTAGCGCAGTGCTGACGGGAAGCCACGCCATCGCCGCCATCGCCGCCAGCACCCCACTGCCATCGCCGTCGCCGTGCACCATGGCCACCGGCTCGAGCTCCTCGAGTCAAGGAGCAGGTACTCCTTTCTCTCTCAGATCCCTCTCGTTTTCTCTTCTCAGATCACAGTGATTCGATACATAGATAGTACTATTTCGTCGAGATCTAGCCTAGATGGTTAAAGTTAATCTATCAATGGTATCAGAGCCAGGCTAGGTCGTAGATCTCCTCGGATAGACAGTAAAAGTCTTAGAACCCTAACCCTAGTTCATATTGGAACCCCACCGATCCCCACAGTACTCGAACCAAAAAAGAAAGGGAAAAGAAAACTCACCTGAGTGAGCCTAGGGCTCGCCGGCAAAGAGCGCCGCCGTCTCCGGCCGCGCCTGTTCCGCTCGATCTTCATGCGCATCCGATGGAGGCATGGGAAGAAGAACTCGGGCAGTGGGGGCACTTTGCCTTCACCACTGCTGAAGGGAAAAGGTCCCGTTCGGGGGCAAAAGCACAGAGCCATCCACCGCACCTCCGCTCGCCGACGGAAGCGCAGTCGCGGGCGCTCGGCGCGCTGGTGCTACGTGTGGTGGTGTATAGTTGTTGTGGAAGCAGACTGTCCTTGTGCGTGGTGGATAACCAGCCCGTTGGAAACCCCAAGAGGAAGGTATGATGAGTGTAGCAGCAAGTTTTCCCTCAGTTTAAGAAACCAAGGTTATCGAACAGGAGAAAAGAGACAATGACGACTGAAGGTGTCGCGGAACCTGCACACACACAAACAAATACTTTGTTCCCAACTTGCGATGAGGTTGTCAATCTCACCGGTTTGCTTGAAACAAAGGTTATGAGTGTATCGAGTGGAAAACAATATAGTATGCGAGTAAAGTAAACAGTGCGAGTAAAGTAAACAGGTGATAGCAATATGATGGAAATAGGACCGGGGTCCACAGTTCACTAGTGGTGTCTCTCCATAGATAAAATAACACATGCTGGGTAAACAAATTACAGTTGGGCAATTGATAGAATAAAGATAAACGTGATATGTCAAGAAGATCACTATGAGATTTACTCTGGGCATTACAACAAAATACATAGACCGCCATCCAACTGCATCTATGACTAATAATCCACCCCCGGGGATATCAATCCGAACACCCTAGAAGTATTAAGTTGCGAACAACAGATAATTGCATTAAGCAAAGTGTGTAATGTAAACAAAGCATATGCCCTTGAGCATATGAATGTTGTTTTCTCCCTAGTAGTAACAGCACATCTACCACCTTAGCGGTTTCTGTCACTCCCCCAGGTGAAATAGAGGCATGAACCCACTATCGAGCATAAATACCCCCTCTTGGAGTCACTAGCAACTACTCGGCCAAGATAGCTACTAACAACGGAGAGCATGCAAGATCATAAACAACATAGAGATAACAAAAGATATAATTCAGTACAACAACTTAATCATAAGCACCAATATTCATCGGATCTCAACAAACCAAACATGTAGAATTACATAACGGTGATCTCAATCATGTAAGGCAGCTCATGAGATCTAAACATGAAGCACATAGTGGAGAAGATAACCATCTAGCTACTGCTAAGGACCCATAGTCCAAGGTAGACTACTCACTCATCGCTCCGGAGGCAAGCATGGCGATGAAGAAGACCTCCGGTGGCGATTCCCCTCTCCGGCAGGGTGCCGGGAAGAGCTTCTGGACCCTCCCGATCTTCGGGTCGACGGCGGCGGCGGATCGCGATGTGTTCTGGAAAACTGATCGGGTACTTAGGTTTTTCTCGTCGGGGGGTCTTTATAGGCGAAGGGACGTCGTCAGAGGAGGGGCCAGGCGGCCACACACGGGGGTGGCGCGGGCCAGGGGCTGGCCGCGCCACCTGTGCGTGTGGGCCCCTGGTCCCTCACCTCCTACTCTCCTTCGGATCTCTGGAAGCTTCCGGGTAAAATAAGACTTCAGGAACTTGTTTCGTCCAATTTCGAGAATATTTCCTGTGTATCACTTCTGAAACACAAAAATAGCAGAAAACAGGGAACTGGCACTGTGGCACTTGTTAATAGGTTAGTTCCGGAAAATGCATAAAAATGCCACTAAGTGTAACGAAACAATAGGCAAATAGTGTAAAAACAAGCATGGAGCATCAAAAATTATGGATACGTTTGAGACGTATCAGCCGGCCGTGGCCCGTGGGTGCTCGATCCGCCACCGCGCGGGACAGAGTGAGGAGGCGGGGGTGGAGAAGTCCGCCATGCCGCAAAGGGGATGCGGCCGTCGCCGGCAACGGGCCGGCGGCGCGCCGGCCGCCGGAGCTCGAGCTCCCGCCAGCTGCTGTCTCCTCGACGGACAGAGAAAAGAAAGAGAGGGGAGTGCTCTGCCTCGCCGTCGTGGTGTGTCGCCGTCGCCGGTGACGGGCCGGCGGCGCGCCGGCCGCCGGGGCTGGGTCTCCAGCAGCCGCCGCCACGGGCGTGCAGAACAGAGCGAGCGGGAGCGAGAGAGTGGCTAGGGTTTCAGTCACACGGGCGTCAGGCTGGTTTTGTTCTGGCGAAACGCGCGGACAGCCGTCCGATGGCCATCGGACGGTCAGGGTTCTCAGGCGGGTGCTGGCAGGGCCTTTTGGGCCGCGCCCAGCTGGGCCGCAAAGTGGGCGGCGGCGTTTAACTGCCGCACAGGGGCGCCCAGCGAGTAAAGGCAGGCCGTGGGCCGCGTGTGGCTGCGGGCTAAACAGTTTTTTCTGTTTTTCTTTTACAGATTACAATTTTAATTGTATTTTGTTCAGATTTTGAGCAAATTTCAAATAGTTTTTTCTATTCAAAATATTCCAACGAAATTTTTGTTTAGAGAATTCAAAAGTTACAGAAACTTTTCTATAAAGTTTAAAGTTAATGAATTTCTTAATTCATGTTTCTGCTGCAAATAGTTAAAAGAAATTGCTTAAATGCAATAAAGTGGTAATTGATTTTTTTTAAAGATGTGATAAAGTGGATTTAAAAGTGATTGTGATTTTGTTATTATATGACCAACGTTGTTAATAGCATGATCATGATTTGTTAATTATATGTTAAAAGGTGCATTTGTCTCTATTTTTGCCCAACGGTAATATAGTTTTAATTGCACAAACAGTTGTATATGCTGATTTATACCAACGTTGGATTAATGCATACAATTGTTTTGTTATCTCACATCTTTGTGGATTTCAGGAGGCTACAGTCTGATGAGTTGCCTCAAAGACGTTCCGACGCTCAGGGGTGACAACTACACTGAGTGGAGGAAGAAAGTTGATCTGGCTTTTGTCTGCGCTGAGGTCGACTGGGTTGTGGACACTCCACAGCCGGTCAAGCCGACAGAGCCAGTCAGAGATACAAATGATGATGATGCTGCATGGGAGAAAAAGAAAAAGGACTTTGCTCCAGTGGAACTGGCATATGTGCTAGAGAACCAAAAGTGGGTCAATGCAAACAAAAAGTGCATGGCCTTTATAAAGAATACGATTGAGAACGCCATTGCGGGCTCAATCGCAGAGTGCACTTCCGTTGGGGAGTTTCTGGAAAAAATAAAGAGCCAGTTCACTGGCTCTTCAAAGGTGTATGCTACCCAGCTGCTCAAACAGCTGGTCACAGAAAAGTACACAGGAGGTGCACATGGCATCAGGGAGCACATCTTGAGGATGAGCAACATGGCTTCTAAACTGAAGCCCATGGATGCTGATCTGGAGTTAAAGCCTGCTCTGCTTGTTCACCTTGTCATGGCATCATTGCCTAAAGAGTTTGATAACTTTGTTATCAACTACAACATGTCCCCTGATAAATGGGACATAGAAAAGATGATTGCCATATGTGTACAAGAGGAAGATAGGATTAAAGCCTCAAATGGTGGTTCCATCAACTATGTCAAGGACAACAAGAAAAGGAACTACCAGAACTTCTAGAACAGCAATCAAGGTTCTCCCTCCAAGCCATATGGCAAAGGTCCCCAACAGTATCATCAGCCCACTCTCCCAGTGGATAAAGACCAGTGTCTCCACTGCAAAAAGACTGGGCACTTCAAGAAAGACTGTCCAGAATGGCTCAAGTCCATAATGGCAAGGAAAGGTATAGATATAGTTTCTTTTGTTAATGAATCCCTGTATTCACAGTTTTCGAAATCTACTTGGTGGATTGACTCAGGTGCAACTGTTCATGTTGCAAATTCTTTACAGGGATTCCATTCGACAAGGACTATGAGAAGAAAAGAAAGATGCATTGAAGTTGCGAATGGAGTTCAAGCAGACGTGGAAGCTGTTGGCGACATCTCCTTGGAGTTAGCTGATGGTTTTTCGATTCTGCTTAGAGATGTGTTATTTGTTCCTTCACATCATAGAAATTTAATAAGTGTATCACGTTTGGATAAAGACAGTTATCAGTGTTATTTTGCACACGGCAAGTGTGCCATATGGTTTAAAGATGCTTGTGTGGGTGTTGCTTTACTTCACAACGAGCTTTATTTGTTATCCTTACGTGAAAAAGTGCATTCTGTGTGTCATGTAAATGAACAAACTTCCTTGTCGAACAAAGAACAAAAGAAAAGAAAAAGAACTCATGACTCATCGAAGTTATGGCACTGTCGATTAGGCCATATTTCGAGGGGAAGAATCGAAAACCTCGTTAAAAATGATATTCTTCCTCCGTTAGAGTTCTCCAATATAGAACAATGCATAGATTGCATAAAAGGAAAGTATGTAAAGCAAATTAAAAAGGGTGCAAACCGAAGTACAGCAACACTAGAAATAATCCACACTGATATTTGTGGACCATTTTCTGTGAAGAGTGTGGATGGCTATGACTCGTTCATAACATTCACAGATGATTACTCCCGATATGGTTATATTTATCCAATTAAAGAAAGGTCTGAAGCATTGGATAAATTTAAAATATTCAAAGTAGAAGTTGAAAATCAACATGATAAAAGAATTAAGATAGTCCGGTCCGATCGTGGTGGGGAGTACTACGGTCGGCACACTCCATATGGTCAAGTACCTGGACCTTTTGCAAGGTTCTTACAGGAAAATGGAATAGTCGCCTAGTATTCTATGCCGGGCGAACCTCAGTAAAATGGAGTAGCTGAAAGGCGCAACCGTACCCTTATGGATATTGTGCGCAGTATGATAAGTTATTCCACCCTGCCATTGGGATTATGGATGGAGGCGCTTAAAACCGCCATTCACATTCTCAACAGAGTACCAAGCAAGTCGGTGCCCAAAACACCGTACGAGTTGTGGACAGGGAGAGTTCCCTCCCTGCGCCACTTAAGGGTCTGGGGGAGCCCAGCTGAGGCAAAAGTATTTAATCCAAATATTGCAAAGTTAGACCCCAAAACAGTAACTTGCCACTTCATTGGCTATCCTGACAGATCAAAAGGTTATTGTTTCTACTGTTCAGACAAATACACAAAGTTTGTAGAAACGAGACATGCTGTCTTCTTGGAGGACGAATTGATGAGGGGGGGCATGGTAGCTCGGAAAATTGATCTTGAGGAGAAGAGGGTGCATGCACCTAATCCGATGATTCAGGAGCCATTTTTCTCACTACCTGTTGTGCCTGCACCAACAATCCCTGAGGTTGCGGTGCAAGCACCTGTTGTAACTCCACCCGTGACAACAAGGAGTGAAGTTTCGGAACCTGTCCGTCAGGAGCCGACTGAACCCTTCGTTGAGCATGAAAGGGAGCTGCTGCAGCCACCTCTAATAGATGTACCAGAAGTTGAGGTACATAATGAGCCAGAGAAT